>JAENJI010000013.1:2302956-2323955 GCA_018901935.1 Pugionium cornutum | reverse complement strand
TGCTTTATGCTTCATTTATAAGCCTTTACTTAATGAGCACCAATGATCAGTTTAGAATAAGCACTTTAACTGTGATCATTTTAGCTCCCCTATCAACTTGACATGTCTGCACTAAATCGTATGTAACTTTTGATTTAGAGCTCTGAATGACACGAATCCAATGCCCACGTTAAGCTAGTTCAATTTTCTATATTGTAAAAAAATTTGAGACAGAAATGATATGACTAATCGTCCAAGTATTCCAAGATATCAAAAACTGAATGATGACTTTAACTGGCCGATCAACTTGACATGTCCGCACTAAATTTTCTATATTTTGACAAAATTTGAGACAGAAATAAACACGACAAAGAGTACAAGTAATCCAATCTATCCAAACTGTTTGAAGCCATGCTTTATGCTTCATTTATAAGCCTTTACTTAATTAGCACCAATGATCTGTATAGAAGGATCACTTTAACTGGCCACTTAACTTGATATGTTCGCAATAACTCGTTCGTAACTTTTGATTTAGAGCTCATAATGACACAAATCCAATGCCCATGTTAAGCTAGTTCAATTTTCTATGTTTTGACAAATTTGAGGCAGAAATAGAGACCACAAAGCGTCCAAGTAATCCAATCTATCGAAAACTGTTTGATGCCATGCATTATGCTTCATTTATAAACTTTTACTCAATGAGCACCAATGATCAGTTTTGAGTAATCATATTAATTGGGAGATCAATTTGACATGTCCGCAGTAAATTGTCCATACCACTTGTTTTGAGCTCATAATGATACAAATCGAATGCCCACGTTAAGCTAGATAAATTTTCTATATTTTGACAAAATTTGAGATAGAAGTAGAGACGACAAAGCGTCCAAGTAATCCAATCTATCCCAAACTGTGCGATGCCATTCTCTAGGCTTCATTTATGAGTCTTTACTTAATGAGCACCAATGATCACTTTAACTGGCAGATAAACTTGACATGTTCGCACTAAATCATCTGTAACTTTTGATTTAGAGCTCAGAATGACGCGAATCCAGTGCCCACGTTAAGCTACCTCATTTTTCTATATTTTGACAAAATTTGAGACAGAAATAGAGGCCACAAAGCGTCCAGGTAATCCAATCGATCCCTAACTTCGTGTTGCCATTCTTCATGCTTCATTTATAAGCCTTTACTTAATGAGCACAAATGATCAGTTTAGAATCATTACTTTAACTAGCGATCCACTTGACATATCCGCACAAAATTGTGTGTAACTTTCTATTTAGAGCTCAAAAACACATGAATCCAATGCCCATGTTAAGCTAGATCAAGTTTCTATATTGTAACAAAATTTGAGATAAAGCAAGATACAACAAAGCGTCCAACCAATCTATCCAAAACTGTGTGATGCCATGCATTATGCTTCATTGAAAGGCCTTTACTCAATGGGCACCAATTAACCATTTAGAATTATCACTTTAAGTAGCCGATGAACTTGACATGTACGCCCTAAAACATCTGTAACTTTTGATTTAGAGCTAAGAATGACGCGAATTAAGTAAAAGCATTGGATTTGTGTCCTTATTAGCTCTAAATTAAAACTTACGGACGATTTAGTGCAGACATGTCAAGTTGATCGGCCAGTTAAAGTGATCATTCTAAACTGATCATTGGTGCTGATTGAGTAAAGGCTTATAAATATAGCATAATGCATGACATCACGCAGTTTGGGATAGACAAGATTACTTGGACGTTTTTTCATATCTAGCTCTGTCTCAAATTTTATCACAATATAGAAAATTGAACTAGTTTAATGTGGACAATTGATTGTTGTCATTCTGAGCTATAAATAAATTGTTATGGACAATTTAGTGCAGACATGTCAAGTTGATAGGCCAGTTAAAGTTATTATTCTAAACTGATCATTGGTGCTCATTAAGCAAAAGCTTATAAATGAAGCATAAAGCATGGCATCACGCATTCTGGGATAGATTGGATTACTTTGACGCTTTATCGTCTCTATTTCTGTTTCAAATTTTGTCAAAATATAGAAAATCAAAAGTTACGAACAATTTGTAAGCTAGCTTAATGTGGGCATTAGATTCGTGTCATTCTAAGCTATAAATCAAAAGTTACGAACGATTTAGTGTGGGCATTTCAAGTTAATCGGCCAGTTAAAATGGTCATTCTAAACTTATCATTGGTGCTCAACGAGTAAAGACTTATAAATGAAGCATAATGCATGGCATCACATAGTTTTGGATAGATTGCTTTACTTGGATGCTTTGTCCTATCGATTTCAATCTCAAATTTTGTTTCAATATAGAAAATTGAGCTAGCTTAACGTGGGAATTGGATTCGTGTCATTATTAGCTCGAATCAAAAGTAACGGACGATTAAGTGCGGACATGTCAAGTTTATCGGCTAGTAAAAATGATCATTCTAAACTGATCATTGGTGCTCATTGAGTAAAGGCTTATAAATGAAGCATATGGAATGGCATCACGCATTATGGGATAGATTGGATTACTTCGACGCTTTGTCGTATCTAGTTTTGTCTCATACTTTTGTCACAATATTGAAATTTGTACTAGGTTAATGTGCGCATTGGATTCGTGTCATTCAGAACAATAAATCAAAAGTTATGGACAATTTAGTGCGGACATTTCAAGTTGATCGGCCACTTAAAGTGAACATTCTAAACTTATCATTGGTTCTCACTGAGTAAAGGCTCATAAATGAAGCAAAATGCATGGCATAACGAAGTTTGGGATAGATTGGATTACTTTGATGCTTTGTCTTATCTAGTTCTAGTTCAAATTTTGACACAATATAGAAAATTGAGCTAGCCTAATGTGGGCATTGGATTTGTGTCATTCTAAGCTATACATCAAAAGTTATGGACAATTTTGTGCCGACATGACAAGTTGATCGTCCAGTTAAAATGATCATTCTAAACTGATCATTGCTGCTCATTGAGTAAAAGCCTACAAATGAAAAATAATGCACGGCATCACGAAGTTTGGGATTGATTGGATTACTTGGACGCTTTGTTGTATCTATTTCTATCTCAATTTTTGTTACAATATAGAAAATTGAGCTACCATAACGTGGACACTAGATTCATGTCTTTCTGAGCTCTAAATCAAAAGTAACGAATGATTTAGTGTGGAAATGTCAAGTTGATCGGCCAGTTAAAGTGATCATTCTCTACTGATCATTACAAACTTATCACTGGTGCTCATTGAGTAACGGCTTATAAATGAAGCCTAAGGCATGGCATCATGCAGTTTTGGATATATTAGATTACTTCAACGCTTTGTCGTATCTAGTGATGTCTAAAATTTTGTCACAATATAGAAAATTGAACTAGCTTAATGTGGGCATTGGATTCGTGTCATTCTGATCTATAAATCAAAATTTACGGACGATTTAATGCGGACATGCCAAGTTGATTGGCTATTTAAAGTGATCATTCTAAACCGATCATTGCTGCTTATTGAGTAAAGGCTTATAAATGAAGCATAATGTATGGCATCACACATTTTGGGATAGATTGGTTTACATGGACACTTTGTCGTATGTAGTTCTATCTCAAATTTTGTCACTATATAGAAATTGAACTAGCTTAATGTGGGCATTGGATTCGTGTCATTCTGACCTATAAATCAAAAGTTACAGACGATTTAGTGTACACATATCAAGTTGATCGGCTAGTTAAAGTGATCATTCTAAACTGATTATTGGTGTGCATTGAGTAAAGGCTTATAAATGAAGCAAAATGCATGGCATCACACAATTGAAAATTGATCTAGCTTAATGTGGGTATTGGATTCGTGTCATTCTGAGCTATAAATAAGAAGTTATGGACCATTTAGTGCCGACATAACAAGGTTATCAGCCAGTTAAAATGATCATTCTGAAATGATCATTGGTGCTCATTGAGTAAAAGCTTACAAATGAAAAATAATTCATGGCATCACGCAGTTTGGGATATACTGGATTACATATATGCTTTGTCGTATCTATTTCTATCTCAAATTTTGTTACAATATAGAAAATTGAGCTACCTTAACGTAAGCATTGGATTCATGTCTTTCGGAGCTCTAAATCAAAACTAACGAATGATTTAGTGTGAACATTTGAAGTTGATCGGCCAGTTAAAGAGATCATTCTAAAGTGATCATTCTAAACGGATCATTGGTGCTCATTGAGTAAAGGCTTATAATTGAAGCATAATGCATGGCATCACGCAGCTTGGGATAGATTGGAATACTTGAATGCTTTGCGTATCTAGTTCGGTTTCACATTTTTTCACAATATAGAAATTTGAACCAGCTTAATGTGCGCATTGGATTTGTGTTTATGAGCTCTAAATCGAAGAATATACACAATTTAGTGCATAAGTCAAGTTGATCCGCCAATTAAAGTGATCATTCTAAACTGAGCATTGGTGCTCATTAAGTAAAGCCTTATAAATAAAGCATAAAGCATGGCATCAAGTAGTTGGAATAGATTGGATCACTTGGACGCTTTGTCGTCTCTATTTCTGTCTCAAATTTTATCCAAATATAGGAAATTGAGCTCGTTTAACATGGGCATTGGATTCATGTCATTCTCAGCTCTAAATCAAAAGTTACGGACGATTTAGGGTGCACATGTCAAGTTGATCGACCAGTTAATATAATTATTCTAAATAGATCATTGGTGCTCATTGAATAAAGGCATATAAATGAAGCATATTGCATGGCATCACGCAGTTTAGGATAGATTGGATTAGTTGGATGCTTTGTCAAATCTAGTTCTGTCTCAAATTTTGTCACAATAAAGAAACTTGAGCTAGCTTAATGTGGGCATTGGATTCGTGTCATTCTGAGCTCTAAATAAAAAATTACGAATGATTTAGTGCGGACATGTCAAGATGATCGGCCAGTTAAAGTGAACATTATAAACTGATCATTCGTGCTCATTAAGTAAAGGATTATAAATGAAGTATAATGCATGACATCACACAGTTTGAATAGATTAGATTACTTGGACACTTTGTCGTATCTATTTTTGTATCAAGTTTTGTTTCAATATAGAAAAATGAGCAAGCTTAACGTGGGCATTGGATTTGTGTCATTCTGAGCTCCAAATCAAAAGTTCTGGACGATTTAGTGTAGACATGTCAGGTTGAGTGGCCAGTTAAAGTGATCATTCTAAACAGATCATTGTTGATCATTAAGTAAAGACTTATAAATGAAGCATAATGCAAGGCATTAAGTAGTTTTGATAGATTGGATTGCTTGGAAACTTTGTCGTCTTTATTTCTGTTTCAAATATTGTCAAAATATAGAAATTTGGGCTTGCTTAACGAGGGCATTGGATTCGTGTCATTCGGAGCTCAAAATTAAAAGTTACAGACGATTTATTGTGGATACATCAAGTTAATTAGCATGTTAATATGCTTATGTTAAACTGATCATTGGTGCTCATTGAGTAAAGGCTTATAAAAGAAGCATAATGAATGGTGTCACACTGTTTTGGATAGATTGGATTACTTGGACGCTTTGTCATATCTATTTCTATCTCAAGTTTTGTTACAATATAGAAAATTGAGCTAGCTTAACGTGGGAAATGAATTTATGTCATTCCGAGCTCCAAATCAAAAATTACGGACGATTTAGTCAGACATGACAAGTTGGTCGGCCAGTTAAAGTGATCAATCTAAAGTGATCATTGGTGCTCATTGAGTAAAGGCTTATAAATGGAGCATAATGCATGGCATCACACAGTTTTGGATAGATTGGACTACTTGGACGCTTTTTCATATATGTCTATCTCAAATTTTCTCACAATATAGAAAATTGAGGTAGCTTAAAGTGGGCACTGGATTCGTGTCATTCTTAGCATTAAATAAAAAGTAATGGATGATATAGTGCAAACATATCAAGTTGATCGGCTAGTTAAAGTGATCATTGTAAACAGATCATTGGTGCTCATTGAGTAAAGGTTTCTAAATGAAAAATAATGTGTGGCATCACGCAGTTTGGGATGGATTTGATTACATGGACGCTATGTCGTATCTATTTCTGTCTCAAATTTTGTTACAATATAGAATTTGAGCTAGCTTAACGTGGGAATTGGATTTGTGTCATTCTAAGCTCCAAATCAAATGTTACGATTAATTTAGTACGGACATGTCAAGTTGAGTGGCCACTTAAAGTGATAATTCCTAACTGATCTTTGGTGCTCATTAAGTAAAGGCTTATAAATTAAGCATAAAGCATGGCATCACACAGTTTTGGATATATTGGATTACTTGGACGCTTTTTTCGTATCTATTTCTATCGCAAGCTTTGAAACAGTATAGAAAATTTAGCTTGCTTAACGTGGGAATTGGATTTGTGTCATTCTGAGCTCCAAATCAAAAATTACGGATGATTTAGTGAGAACATGTCAAGTTGAGTGGCCAGTTAAAGTGATCATTCTAAATAGATCATTGTTGCTCATTAAGTAAAGGCTCATAAATGAAGCATACAGGATGGCATCAAGTAGTTTGGTAGATTGAACTACTTGTACACTTGGTCGTCTCTATTTCTCTTTCAAATTTAGTCAAAATATAGAAAATTGGATTAGTGTCATTCAGAGGTCTAAATCAAAATTTACGGAGGATTTAGTGCGCACATGTCAAGTTGATCGGCCAGTTAAAGTGATCATTCTAAACTGATCATTGGTCCTCATTGGGTAAATGCTTATAAATGAAACATATTGCATGGTATCACGCTCTTTGGGATAGATTGGATTACTTGGACGCTTTGTCGTATCTTGTTCGGTCTCTAATTTTGTCACAATATAGAAAATTGAACTAGCTTAATGTGGGCAATTGATTGTTGTCATTCTAAGCTATAAATCAAATGTTATGGACGACGCATTGCAAACATGTCAAGGTGTTCGGCCAGTTAAAATGATCATTCTAAACTGATCGTTGTTGCTCATTGAAGCTTATAAATGAAGAATAATGCATGGCATCACACAGTTTGGGATGGAATGGATTACTTGGACGCTTGTCGTATCCATTTCTATCTAAAATTTTGTCAGAATATAGAAAATTGAGCTAGCTTAAAGTGGGCATTGGATTTATGTCATTCTCAGCTCCAAATCAGAAGTTACGGACAATTTAGCGTAGACATGTCAAGTTGAGTGGCCAGTTAAAGTGATCATTCTAAACAGATCATTGTTGCTCATTAAGTAAAAGCTTATAAATGAAGCATAATGCATGGCATTAAGTAGTTTTGATAGATTGGATTACTTGGACGCTTTGTCCTCTTTATTTCTGTCTCAAATTTTGTCAAAATATAGAAAATTGGGCTTTCTTAACGAGGGCATTGCATTCGTGCCATTCGGAGCTCTAAATTAAAAGTTACATACGATTTAGTGTGGACACGTCAAGTTAATCGGCATGTTAATATGCTTATGTTAAACTAACCATTGATGCTCAGTGAGTAAAGGCTTATAAATGAAGCATAATGCATGGCATCACACAATTTGGGATAAATTGGATTACTTGGAAGCTTTTTTGGATCTAGTTTTGTCTCAAATTTTGTCACAATATAGAAAATTGAAGTAGCTTAATGTGGGCGTCGGATTCGTGTCTTTCCGAGCTACAAATCAAAATTTATGTACGATTTAGTGTACACATATCAAATTGATCGGCTAGTTAAAGTGATCATTCTAAACTGATCATTGGTGCTCTTTTAGTAAAGGCTTATATATAATGAAGCATAAGGTATGGCATCACGCAATTTGGGATAGATTGGATTATTTTGACGCTTTATCGTATGTAGTTCTGTATCAAATTTTTTCATAATATTGAAAGTTGAACTAGCTTAATGTGGGCATTGGATTCATGTCATTCTGACCTCTGAATCAAAAGTTACGGATGATTTAGTGAGGACATGTCAAGTTGATCAGCCAGTTAAAGTGATCATTCTAAACTTATTATTGGTTCTCATTGAGTAAAAGCTTATAAATGAAGTATAATGCATGGCATCACACAGTTTTGGATAGATTGGATTACTTCAACACTTTTTCATGTCTATTTTTGTCTCAATTTTTGTTACAATATAGAAAATTGAGCTACCTTAATGAGGGCATTGGATTTGTGTGTTTATGAGCTCTAAATCGAAAAATATACATAATTTAGTGCATAAGTCAAGTGGATCCACCAGTTAAAGTGATCATTCTAAACTGATAATGGTGCTCATTAATTAAATCCTTATAAATAAAGCATAAATCATGGCATCAAGTAGTTGGGATAAATTGGATTACTTGGACGCTTTGTCGTCTCTATTTCTGTCTCAAATTTTGTCCAAATATAGAAAATTGAGATCGGTTAACGTGGGCATTGGATTCATGTCATTCTGAGCTCTAAATCAAAAGTTACGGACGATTTAGGGTGCACATGTCAAGTTGATCGACCAGTTAATATATTTATTCTAAATAGATCATTGGTGCTCATTGAATAAAAGCTTATAAATGAAGCATAATGCATGGCATCACGCAGTTTAGGATAGATTGGATTAGTTCGATGCTTTGTCGAATGTAGTTTTGTCTCAAATTTTGTCACAATAAAGAAACTTGAGCTAGCTTAATGTGGGCTTTGGATTCGTGTCATTCTGAGCTCTAAATCAAAAGTTATGAATGATTTAGTGCAGACATGTCAAGATGATCGGCCAGTTAAAGTGAACATTCTAAACAGATCATTCGTGCTCATTAAGTAAAGGCTTATAAATGACGTATAATGCATGAAATCACACAGTTTTGGATAGATTAGATTACTTGGACGCTTTGTCGTATCTATTTTTGTATCAAGTTTTGTTTCAATATAGAAAACTGAGCAAGCTTAACGTGTGCATTGGATTTGTGTCATTCTGAGCTCCAAATCAAAACTTACGGACGATTTAGTGTAGACATGTCAAGTTGAGTGGCCAGTTAAAGTGATCACTCTAAACAGATCATTGTTGCTCATTAAGTAAAGGCTTATAAATGAAGCATAATGCATGGCATTATGTAGTTTTGATAGATTGGATTGCTTGGATGCTTTGTCATCTTTATTTCTGTCTCAAATATTATCAAAATATAGAAATTCGGGCTTGCTTAACGAGGGCATTGGATTCGTGTCATTCGGAGCTCTAAATTAAAAGGTATAGAAGATTTATTGAGGATACATCAAGTTACTCAGCATGTTAATATGCTTATGTTAAACCGATCATTGGTGCTCATTGAGTAAAAGCTTATAAATGAAGCATAATGCATGGCATAACACAATTTGGGATAAATTGGATGACTTGGACGCTTTTTAGTGAGGACATGTCAAGTTGATCAGCCAGTTAAAGTGATCATTCTAAACTGATCATTGGTGCTCATTGAGTAAAGGCTTATATATGAAGCATAAGGCATGGCATCAGGTAGTTTGGGATAGACTGGATTACTTGGACGTTTGTCGTATCTAGTTCTGTCTCAAATTTTGTCACAATATAGAAAATTGAACTAGTTTAATGTGGGCAATTGATTGTTGTCATTCTGAGCTATAATTCAAAAGTTATGGATGATAGATTGCATACATGTCAGGTCATCGGCCAGTAAAAATGATCATCGTAAAGTGATCGTTGGTGCTCATTGAGTAAAGGCTTATAAATGAAGCATAATGCATGGCATCATATAGTTTTGGATAGATTGGATTACTTGGACGCTTTGTCATATCTCTTTCTATCTCAAGTTTTGTTACAATATAGAAAATTGAGCTATCTTAACATGGGCATTGAATTTCTGTCATTCCGAGCTCCAAATAAAAAATTATGGACGATTTAGTCAGACATGACAAGTTTATCGGCCAGTTAAAGTTATCATTCTAAAGTGATCATTGGTGCTCATTGAGTAAAGGCTTATAAATGGAGCATAATGCATGGCATCACACAGTTTTGGATTGATTGGATGACTTGGACACTTTGTCATATCTATGTCTATCTCAAATTTTCTCACAATATAGAAAATTGAGGTAGCTTAAAGTGGGCATTGGGTTCATGTCATTCTGAGCTTTAAATAAAAAGTAATGGATGATATAGTGCAGAGATATCAAGTTGATCGGCTAGTTAAAGTGATTATTCTAAACAGACCATTGGTGCTTATTGAGTAAAGGCTTCTAAATGAAAAATAATGCATGGCATCACGCAGTTTGGGATGGAGTGGATTACTTGGACGCATTGTCGTATCTATTTCTGTCTCAAATTTTGTTACAATATAGAATTTGAGCTAGCTTAACGTGGGCATTGGATTTGTGTCATTTTAAGCTCCAAATCAAAAGTTACGGTTAATTTAGTACGGACATGTCAAGTTGAGTGGCCACTTAAAGTGTTAATTCCTAACAGATCTTTGGTGCTCCTAACAGATCTTATGAATGAAGCATAGCGCATGGCATCCCAAAATTTTGGATATATTGGATTACTTGGACGCTTTTTCATATCTATTTCTGTAGCAAGCTTTGAAACAGTATAGAAAATTTAGCTTGCTTAACGTGGGCATTGGATTTGTGTCATTCTGAGCCCCAAATCAAAAATTACGGACGATTTAGTGAGAACATGTCAAGTTGAGTGGCCAGTTAAAGTGATAAATCTAAATAGATCATTGTTGCTCATTAAGTAAAGGATTATAAATGAAGCATAAAGGATGGCATTAAGTAGTTTGGATAGATTGAATTACTTATATGCTTGGTCGTCTCAATTTCTCTCTCAAATTTTGTCACAATATAGAAAATTGAGCTAGCTTAACGTGGTCATTGGATTCGTGTCCTTCTGAGCTCTAAATCAAAATTTACGGAGGATATAGTGCAGACATGTCAAGTTGTTCGGTCAGTTAAAGTGATCATTCTAAACTGATCATTGGTGCTCATTGAGTAAAGGCTTATAAATGAAACATAATGCATGGTATCACGCAGTTTGGGATAGATTGGATTACTTGGACACTTTGTCGTATCTAGTTCGGCCTCTAATTTTGTCACAATATAGAAAATTGAACTAGGTTAATGTGGGCAATTGATTGTTATCATTCTAAGCTATAAATCAAATGTTATGGACGACATAGTGCAAACATGTCAAGGTGTTCGGCCAGTTAAAATGATCATTCTAAACTGATCGTTGTTGCTCATTGAGTAAAAGCTTATAAATGAAGATAATGCATGGCATCACACAGTTTGGGATGGAATGGATTACTTGGACGCTTGTCGTATCTATTTCTATCTCAAATTTTGTCACAATATAGAAAATTGAGCTAGCTTAAAGTGGACATTGGATTTGTGTCATTCTCAGCTCCAAATCAAAAGTTACAGATGATTTAGTGTAGACATTTCAAGTTGAGTGGCCAGTTAAAGTGATCATTCTAAACAGATCATTGTTGCTCATTAAGTAAAGGCTTATAAATGAAGCATAATGCATGGCATTAAGTAGTTTTGATAGATTGCATTACTTGGACGCTTTGTCGTGTTTTTTTCTGTCTCAAATTTTGTCAAAATATAGAAATTTGGGCTTTCTTAACGAGGGCATTGGATTCGTGTCATTCGGAGCTCTAAATAAAAAGTTACAAACGATTTAGTGTGGACACGTCAAGTTAATCGGCATTTTAATATGCTTATGTTAAACTAATCATTGGTGCTCATTGAGTAAATGCTTATAAATGAAGCATAATGCATGGCATCACACAATTTTAGATAAATTGGATTACTTGGACGCTTTTTTGGATATAGTTTTGTCTCAAATTTTGTCACAATATAGAAAATTGAAGTAGCTTAATGTGGGCGTCGGATTCGTGTCTTTCTAAGCTACAAATCAAAATTAATGTACGATTTAGTGTAGACATATCAAATTGATCGGTTAGTTAAAATGATCATTCTAAACTGAACATTGGTGCTCATAGAGTAAATGCTTATAAATATAGCATAATGCATGGCATCACGGAGTTTGGGATAGACTGAATTACTTGGACATTTTGTCATATCTAGTTCTGTCTCAAATTTTATCACAATATAGAAAATTGAACTAGTTTAATGTGGGCAATTGATTGTTGTCATTCTGAGCTATAATTCAAAAGTTATGGACGATAGATTGCATACATGTCAGGTCATCGGCCAGTAAAAATGATCATCGTAAACTGATCGTTGGTGCTCATTGAGTAAAGGCTTATAAATGAAGCATAATGCATGGCATCATATAGTTTTGGCTAGATTGGATTACTTGTACGCTTTGTCATATCTATTTCTTTCTCAAGTTTTGTTACAATATAGAAAATTGAGCTAGCTTAACGTGGACATTGGATTTGTGTCATTCCGAGCTCCAAATCAAAAATTACGGATGATTTAGTGAGAACATATCAAGTTGATTGGCCAGTTAATGTGACCATTCTAAACTGATCATTGGTGCTCATTGAGTAAAGGCTTATAAATGGAGCATAATGCATGGCATCACACAGTTTTGGATAGGTTGGATTACTTGGACGCTTTGTCATATCAATTTCTATCTCAACTTTTCTCACAATATAGAAAATTGAGGTACCTTAAAGTGGGCATTGGATTCATATCATTCTGAGCTTTAAATCAAAAGTAATGGACGATATAGTGCACACATATCACGTTTATGGGCTAGTTAAAGTGATCATTCTAAACACATAATTGGTGCTCATTGAGTAAAGGCTTCTAAATGAAAAATAATGCATGACATCACGCAGTTTGTGATGGATTGGATTATTTGGATGCTTTGTCGTATCTATTTCAGTCTCAAATTTTGTTACAATATAGAATTTGAGCTAGCTTCACGTGAGCATTGGATTTGTGTCATTCTAAGCTCCAAATCAAATGTTACATTTAATTTAGTGTGGACATATCAAGTTGATTGGCCAGTTAAAGTGATCATTCCTAACAGGTCGTTGGTGCTCATTAAGTAAAGGCTTATAAATGAAGCATAACGCATGGCATCACACAGCTTTGGATATATTGGATTACTTGGATGCTTTTTCGTATCTATTTCTGTCCAATGCTTTGAAACAGTATAGAAAATTGAGCTTGCTTAACGAGGGCATTGGATTTTTGTCATTCTGAGCTCCAAATCAAAAGTTACGGACGATTTAGTGAGAACATATCAAGTTGAGTGGCCAGTTAAAGTGATCATTCTAAACAGATCATTGTTACTCATTAAGTAAAGGCTTATAAATGAAGCATAAAGGATGGCATTAAGTAGTTTGGATAGATTGAATTACTTGTACGCTTGGTCGTCTCTATTTCTCTCTCAAATTTTGTCAAAATATAGAAAATGGGGCTTGTTTAACGTGGGAATTGGATTCGTGTTAGTCTGAGCTCTAAATTAAAAGTTACGGACAATTTAGTGTGGACATTTGAATTTGATCGGTCGGTTAATATGATTATTCTAAACTGATCATTGGTGCTCATTGAGTGAAGGCTTATAAATGAAGCATAATGCATGGCATCAAGCAATTTGGGTTAGAATGGATTACTTGGACGCTTTTTCGTATCAAGTTCTGTATTAAATTTTGTCACAATATACAGAATTGAACAAGCTTAATGTGGGTATATGATTCATGTCATTCAGAGTTACAAATCAAAATTAATGGACGGTTTAGTGTGGACATATCAAATGGATTGGCTGGTTAAAATGATCACTCTAAACTGATTATTGGTGATCATTGGGTAAACTCTTATAAATGAAGAATAATGCATGGCATCACGCAGTTTGGGATGGAATCGATTACTTGAACGCTTTCTCGTATCTATTTCTTTTTAAAATTTTGTCACAATATAGAAAATCGAGCTAGCTTAACGTGGGCATTGGATTTTTGTCATTCTGAGCTCTAAATCAAAAGTTACAGACGATTTAGTGCATACATATCAAGTTGAGGGGCCAGATAAAGTGATCATTCTAAATCAAACATTGGTGCTCATTGAATAAAGGCTTATAAATGGAGCATAATGAATGGCATCACACAATTTTGTATAGATTAGATTACTTGCACGCTTTTGTCCTATCTATTTCTGTCTCCAATTTTGTTACATTATAGAAAATTGAGCTAGTTTAATGTGGGCAATTGATTGTTGTCATTCTAAGCTCTAAATCAAGTGTTATGGACGATATAGTGCAAACATGTCAAGGTGTTCGGCCTGTTAAAATGATCATTCTAAACTGATCGTTGTTGCTCATTGAGTAAAAGCTTATAAATGATGAATAATGCACGGCTTCACACAGTTTGGGATGGAATGGATTACTTGAACGCTTGTCGTATCTATTTCTATCTCAAATATTGGCACAATATAGAAAATTGAGCTAGCATAAAGTGGGCATTGGATTTGTGTCATTATGGGCTCTAAATCAAAAGTTACGTACGATTTAGTGTGGACATGTCAAGTTGATTGGCCAGTTAAAGTGATCATTCTAAACTGAACATTGGTGCTCATTTAGTAAATGCTTATAAATGGAGCATAATGCATGGCATCGCACAGTTTTGGATAGATTAGATTACTTGCACGCTTTTGTCGTATCTATCTCTGCCTCAAATTTTGTTACACTACAGAAAATTGAGCTTGCTTAACGTGGGCATTGGAGTGGTGTGTTTCCGAGCTCTAAATCAAAAGTTACAGACAATATAGTGCAGAAATGTCAAGTTGATCGGCGAGTTAAAATGATCATTATAAGCTGATCATTGGTGCTCATTAAGTAAAGGCTTATAAATGAGGCATAAAGCATGGCATGACGCAGTTTTTGATAGATTGGATTAATTGGACGCTTTTTCGTATCTAGTGCTGTTCCAAAAATTTGTCATAATATACAAAATTAAACAAGAATAATGTGTGCAGTAGATTCGTGTCATTCTGAGCTATAAATCAAAAGTTATGGACGATTTAGTGTAGACATTCCAAGTTGATCGGCTAGTTAAAATGATCATACTAAACTGATAATTTGTGCTCATTGAGTAAAGGCTTATAAATGAAGCACAATGCATGGCATCACACAATTTGCGATATATTGGATTACTTGGACGTTTTGTCGTATTTATTTCTATATCAAATTTTTCAGAACATAGAAAATTGAGTTAGCTTAAAGTGGGAATTGGATTCGTGTCATTCTGAGCTCTAAATAAAAAGTTCCGCATGATTTATGCGGACATGTCAAGTGTATCGGCCAGTTAAAGTGATCATTCTAAACTGATCATTCGTGCTCATTGACCAAAGGCTTATAAATGGAGCATAATGCATGGCATCACCCAGTTTTGGATAGATTGGATTACTTGCACGCTTTTGTCGCATCTATTTCTGTCTTAAATTTTGTTACGCTATAGAAAATTGAGCTAGCTTATCGTGGGCATTGGATTCGTGTGTTTCGGAGTTTTAAATCAAAAGTTACGGACTATTTAGTGCGGACATGCTAAGTTGATCGGCGAGTTAAAATGACCATTCTGAACTGATCATTGGTGCTCATTGAGTAAAGGCTTATAAATGAGGCATAAAGCATGGCATCACGCAGTTTTGGATAGATTAGATTATTGGAACGCTTTGTCGTATCTAGTTCTATTTCAAATTTTGTCACAATATAGAAAATTGAACTAGATTATTGTGTGCATTGGATTCGTGTCATTCTGAGTTATAAATCAAAAGTTATGGACAATTTAGTGCAGCCATGACAAGTTGATCGGCCAGTTAAAATGATCATTGGTGCTCATTGAGTAAAGGCTTATAAATGAAGCATATTGCATGGCATCACACATTTTGGGATAGATTGGATTACTTGGACGCTTTGTTGTATCTATTTCTATCTCAAATTTTGTCACAATATCGAAAATTGAACTAGCTTAATATGAGCATTGGATTCGTGTCATTCTGAGTTATAAATCAAAAGTTATGTACAATTTAGTGCAAACATGACAAGTTGATCGGCTAGTGAAAATGATAATTCTAAATTGATCACTGGTGCTCATTGAGTAAAAGCTTATAAATGAAAAATAATGCATGGTTTCACGCAGTTTTGGATGGATTGGATTACTTGAACGCTTTGTCGTATGTATTTATGTCTCAAATTTTGTTGCAATATAGAAAATTGACCTAGCTTAACATGGGCATTAGATTCGTGTCATTCTGAGTTTTAAATCAAAAGTTACTTACGATTTAGTACAGACATGCCAGGATGATCGGCCAGTTAAAGTGATCATTCTAATATGATCATTCTTGCTAATTAAGTAAAGGCTTATAAATGAGGCATAATGCAAGACATGAAACAGTTTTGGTTAGATTGGATTACTTGAAAGCTTTGTCGTATCTATTTATGTCTCAAACTTTGTTAGAATATAGAAAATTGAGCTAGCTTAACGGGGGGTATTGGATTTGTGTCATTTTGAGCTCCAAATCAAAAGTTACGAATAATTTATGGCAGACATGTCAAGTTGAATGGCCACTTAAAATGATCATTCCTAACAGATCATTGGTGCTCATTAAGTAAAGGCTTATAAATGAAGAATAACGTATGACATCACACAATCTTGGATTACTTGCAGGCTTTGTCGTATCTATTTCTGTCTCAACCTTTTTTAAATATAGAAAATTGAGGTAGCTTATCGTGGGAATTGGATTTGTGTCATTCTGACCTGCAAATCCAAAGTTACGGACGATTTAGTGCGGACATGTCAAGTGTTGTGGCCAGTTAAAGTGATCATTCTAGATAGATCATTGTTGCGCATTAAGTAAAGGCTTATAAATGAAGCATATAGAATGGCATCAAATAGTTTGGATAGATTGGATTACTTGGACGCTTTGTCGTCTCTATTTCTGCCTCAAATTTTGTCAAAATATAGAAAATTTAGCGCTCTTAACATGGGCATTGGATTCGTGTCATTCTGAGCTCTAAATTAAAAGTTACAGACGATTAGTGTGGACATTTCAAGTTGATCGGCAAGTTAATATGATTATTCTAAACTAATCATTGGTGCTCATTGAGTAAAGGCCTATAAATGAAGTATAATGCATGGCATCACGCAATTTGGGATAGATTGGATTGCTTGGACGCTTTTTTGTATGTAATTCAGTCTCAAATTTTGTCACAATATAGAAAATTGAACTAGCTTAATGTGCGTATCAGATTCGTGTCATTATGAGGTACAAATCAAACTTTATGGACGATTTAGTGCAGACATGTCAATATGATCGGCTAGTTATAATGATCATTCTAAACTGATTATTGGTGCTTACGTAAACGCTTTTAAATGAAGAATAATGCATGGCATCACGCCGTTTGGGATGGACTGGATTACTTGAACGATTTGTCGTATCTATTTATTTTTCAAATTTTGCCACAATATAGAAAATTGAGCTAGCTTAACGTGGGCATTGGATTCGTATCATTCTGAGCTCTAAATCAAAAGTTACGAACGATTTAGTGCGGATATGTCAAGTTGATCGGACAGTCAAAGTGATCATTCTAAACTGATCATTGGTGGTAATTGAGTAAAGGCTTATAAATGAAGCATAATGCATGGCATCACAAGGTTTGGAATAAATTGGATTACTTGGACGTTTTGTCGTATCTAGTTTTGTCTCAGATTTTGTCACAATATAGAAAATTGAACTAGCTTAATATGGGCAATTGATTACGTAAACGCTTTTAAATGAAGAAATGTTATGGACGATTTAGTACAGCCATGTCAAGTGGTTCGGCCAGTTAAAGTGATCATTCTAAAATGATCATTTGTGCTCATTGAGTAAAGGATTATAAATGGAGCATAGTGCATGGCATCACATAATTTTGGATAGACTGGATTACTTGGCCGCTTTTGTCGTATCTATTTCTGTCTCAAATTTTGTTACACTATAGAAAATTGAGCTAGGTTAACATGGGCACTGGATGTTGTGTGTTTATGAGCTCTAAATCAAAAGTTATAGATGATTTAGTACGGGCATGTCAAGTACATCGGGGAGTTAAATTGATCATTCTAAACTGATCATTGGTGCTCATTAAGTAAAGATTTATAAATGAAACATAAAGCATGGCATCACGTAGTTTGGGATAGATTGGATTACTTGGATGCTTTGTCGTATCTAACTCTGTTTCAAATTTTTTCACAATATATAAAATTAAACTAGCTTAATGTGGGCAATGGATTCATGTCATTCTGAGGTATAAATCAAAAGTTATGGACGATTTAGTGCAGACATGACAAGTTGATTGGCTAGTTAAAACGATCATTCTAACCTGATCATTGTTGCTCATTGAGTAAATGCTAATAAATGAAGCATAATGCATGGCATCACACAGTTTGGGCTAGATTGGATTACTTGGACGATTTGTCGTATATATTTATATCTCAAATTTTATCACAATATAGAAAATTGATATAGCTTAATGTGAGGCATTGGATTCGTGTCATTCTGAGCTCTAAAAAAAAGTTATGGACGATATAGTGTAGACATGTGAAGTTGATCGGCCAGTTAAACTGATCATTGTTGCTCATTGAGTGAAGGCTTATAAATGGAGCATAATGCATGGCATCACACAGTTTTGGATAGATTGGATTACTTGGATGCTTTTGTCATATCTATTTCTATCTCAAATTTTGTTACACTATAGAAAATTCAGCTAACTTAACGTGGCATTAGATTCGTGTGTTTCTGAGCCCTAAATCCAAAGTTACAGACGATTTATTACGGATATGTTAAGTTGATCGCCGAGTTAAAATTGTCATTCTAAATTGATCATTGGTGCTCATTAAGTAAAGGCTAATAAATGAGGCATAAAGCATGCCATCACACAATTTGAGATAGATTGGATTAGTTGGACGCTTTGTCGTATCTAGTTCTGTTTCCAATTTGTTCACAATATAGAAAATTAATCTAGCTTAATGTGGGCATTGGATTTGTGTCTTTCTGAGTTTTAAATCAAAAGTTATGAACGATTTAGTGCAGACATGACAAGTTGATCGGCCAGTTAAAATGATCATTATAAACTGATCATTGGTGCTCATTGACTAAAAGCTTATAAATGAAAAATAATGCATGTCATCACACAATTTGGGATGGATTGGATTACTTGGATGCTTTGTCGTATCTATTTCTGTCTCAAATTTTGTCATAATATAGAAAATTGAGCTATCTTAACGTGGGCATTGGATTCGTGGCATTCTGAGCTCTATGGACGATTTATTGCGGACATGTCCAGATGATCGGCCAGTTAAAGTGATCATTCTAAACTGATCATTCGTTCTCATTAAGTAAAGACTTATAAACGAAGTATAATGTATGGCATCACGCAGTTTTGGATAGATTGGATTTCTTGGACTCTTTATCGTAACTATTTCGGTCTCAAATTTTTTGTCAGTATAGAAAATTCAGCCAATTTAACGTGGGCATAGAATTTATGTCATTCTGAGCTCCAAATAAAAAGTTACGGATGATTTAGTGCAGACATTTCAAGTTGACCGGCCCGTTAAAATGATCATTCTAAACTTATCCTTGGTACTCATTGAGTAAAAGCTTATCAATGAAAAATAATGTATGACATCACGCTGTTTGGGATGGATTCGATTACTTGGATGCTTTGTCGTATCTATTTCTGTCTCAAATTTTGTCACGTTATAGAAAATTGAGCTAGCTTAACGTGGGGAATTGATTCTTGTCATTCTGATCTCTAAATCAAAAGTTATGGACGATTTAGTGCACACATGTCAAGTTGATCGGCCTGTTAATGTGATTATTCTAAAATGATAAGTGGTGCTCATTAAGTAAAGGCTTACAAATAAAGCATAATGCATGGCATCACACAGTTTTGATAGATTGGATTACTTGGATGCCTTTTCGTATCTATTTATGTCTTGAATTTTGTTACAATATAGAAAATTGAGCTAGCTTAACATGGGCATTGAATTTGTCTCATTCTGAGCTCTAAATCAAAAGTTAAGGATCATTTAGTGCGGACAAGTCCAGTTGATCGGCCAGTTAAAGTGATCATTGGTGCTGATTGAGTAAAAATTTATAAATGAAGCATAATGCATGGCATCACACTGTTCGGGAGAGATTGGATTACTTGGACGCTTTGTCGTATATATTTCAGTCTCAAATTTTGTCAAAATATAGAAAATTGAGCTTGCTTATCATTGGCATTGGATTCTTGTCATTCTGTGCTCTAAATCCAAAATTTACGGACGATTTAGTGTGGTCGTGTCAAGTTGATCGGCCAGTTGATATGATTATTCTAAACTGATCGACGGTGCTCATTGAGTAAAGGCTTAAAATAAAGCATAATGCATGGCATCACACAGTTTGGGATAGATTGGATTACTTGGACGCTTTTTCGTATCTAGTTCTGTCTGAAATTTTGTCACAATATAGAAAATTGAAGTAGCTTAACGTGGACATTAATTTGTGTCATTTTGTGTTCCAAAATAAAAAAGTTATGGATGTTTTAGTGCGGACATGTCAAGTTGATCACTGAGTTAAAATGATGTTCTAAACTGATCATTGGTGTTCATTAAGTAAAGGATAATAAATGAGGCATAAAGCATGGCATCACACAGTTTGGAATAGATTGGATTACTTGGACGCTTTTTCATATCTAATTTTGTTTCAAATTTTATCACAACATAGAAAATTGAATTAGCTTAATGTGGGCATTCGATTCGTGTCATTCTGAGCTATAAATCAAAAGTTATTGACGATTTAGTGCAGATTTGACAAGTTGATCGGCCAGTTAAAATGATCATTCTAAACTGATCATTGGTGCTCATTGAGTAAAATTTTATAAATGAAAAATAATGCATGGCATCACGCAGTTTGGGAAGGATTGGATTACTTGGACGCTTTATCGTATCTATTTCTGTCTCAAATTTTGTTACACTATAAAAAATTGAACTAGCTTAATGTGGGCATTAGCTTCGTGTGTTTCTGAGTTCTAAATCAAAAGTTACGGACGATTTAGTGCTCTTATTACAAGTTGATTGGCGAG
>JAENJI010000013.1:2177349-2302946 GCA_018901935.1 Pugionium cornutum | reverse complement strand
GTGGTCATTGGATTCGTGTTATTATGAGCTCCAAATCAAATGTTATGAACGATTTTGTGTGGACATGTCAAGTTATTGGCCAGTTAAAGTGATCATTCTAAACTGATAATTGGTGCTCATTTAGTAAAGGCTTATGCATGACATCACGGAATTTGGATAGATTGGATTACTTGAATGCTTTGTCGTCTCTATTTTTGTCCCAAATTTTGCCAAAATATAGAAAATTGAGCTAGCTTAACCTATGCATTGGATTCGTGTCATTGTGAGATCTAGATCAAAAGTTACAGATGATTTGGTGAGGACATGTGTCAAGGTTAACGGGCAGATCATATGATTATTCTAAATTGATTATTGTTGCTCATTGAGTAAACTCTTATAAATGAAGCACAATGCATGGCATCACGCAGTTTTGGATACATTTGATTAATTGGATGCTTTGTCATCTCTACTTCCGTCTCAAATTTTGTCAAAATATAGAAAATTTATCAAGCTTAATGTGGGCACTGTATTTGTGTCATTCTGAGTTCAAAATCAAAAGTTACGGACAATTTAGTGCGGACATGTCAAGTTGATCGGCAAATTAATATGGTTATTCTAAAATGATCATTGGTTCTCATTGAGTAAAGGCTTATTAATGAAGCATAATGTATGGCAGCACATAGTTTTGGATAGATTGGATTACTTGCATGCTTTGTCCTGTGTATTTATGTCTCATATTTTAATACAATATAGAAAATTGAGCTAGCTTAAAGTGGGCATTAGATTCGTGTCATTCGGAGCTCTAAATCAAAAGTTACGGACGATTTAGTGCGGAGATGTCAAGTTGAGTAGCTACCTAAAGTGATCATTCTAAACTGATCATTGGTGTTAATTAAGCTAAGGCTTATAGATGAAGCATATTGCATGGCATCAAGCAGTTTGGACAGATTGGATCACTTGGATGCTTTGTCGTCTCTATTTCTGTCTCAAATGTCAAAATATAGAAAATTGAGGTAGCTTAATGTGGGGATTAGTTGGATTGTGCCATTATGAGCTCTAAATCAAAATTTACAGACGATTTAGTTCGGACATGTCAAGTTGATCGGCCAGTTAAATTGATCATTCGAAACTGAACATTGGTGCTCATTAAGAGTAAAGGCTTATAAATGAAGTATAATGCATGGCATCAAGGAGTTTGGATAGATTGGATTACTTGAACGCTTTGTCATCTCTATTTGTGTTCAAATTTTGTTAAAATATAGAAAATTGAGCTAGCTTAACGTGGGCATTGCATTCGTCTCATTCCAAGCCCTAAATCAAAAGTTACAGACGGTTTATTGTGCACATGTCAATTTGATTGGCCAGTTAAAGTGATCATTCTAAACTGATCATTGGTGCTCATTGCGTAAAGGCTAATATATGAAGCATAAGGCATGGCATCACGTAGTTTGGGATAGATTGGATTACTTGAACGCTTTGTCTCTCTATTTCTGTTCAAATTTTGTCAAAATATTGAAAATTGAGCTAGCTTAACGTGGGCATTGGATTCATGTCATTTTGAGCTCTAAATCAAAAGTAACAGAAGATTTAGTGCGGATATGTCAAGTTGATCGGCCAGTTAAACTGATCACTGGCGCTCATTAAGTAAAGTCTTATAAATGAAGCATAGTGCATGACATCAAGCAGTTTGGATGGATTGGATTACTTGTACGCTTCGTCATCTCTATTTCTGTCTTAAATTTTGACAAAAATAGAAAATTGACATAGCTTACCGTGCACATTGGATTCGTGTAATTCAGAGCTATAAATCAAAAGTTACACACGATTTAGTGCGCAAATGTCAAGATGATGGGCCAGTTAAAGTGATCAATCTCAGCTGATCATTGGTGCTCCTTGAGTAAAGGATTATAAATGAATCCTAATGCGTGGCATCACACAATTTTGGATACATTGGATTACTTGGACGCTTTTTCATATCTATTATTGTCTCAAATTTTGTTACAATGCAGAAAATTGAGCTAGATTAATGTGGGCATTGGATTTGTGTGTTTCAGAGCTCTAAATCAAAAGCTACGGACGATTTAGTGCGGACATGTCAGTTGATCAGCCAGTTAAAGTGATCATTCTAAACTGATCATTGTTGCGCATAGAGTAAAGGCTTATAAATGAAGCATAAAACATGGCATCACGCAATTTGGGATATATTGGATAACTTGGACGCTTTTTTGTCTAAATTTCTGTTCCAAATTTTGTCAACACATAGAAAATTCAGCTATCTTAACATGGGCCTTGGATTCATATCATTCTGAGCTCTAAATCAAAAGTTACGGACGATTTAGTGTGGACATATCAAGTTGATCCGCCAGCTAAACTAATCATTCTAAACTGATCACTGCTACCCATTGAGTAATGGCTTCTCAATGAAGTATAATGCATGGCATCACACAGTTTTGAATAGATTGGATTACTTGGATGCTTTGTCATATCTAGTTCTCTCTCAAATTTTATTACAATATAGAAAATTGAGCTATATTAACGTGGGCATTGGGTTCATGTCATTCAGAGCTTTAAATAAAAAGTTAGGGATGATTTAATACTGACATGTCAAGTTGAACGGCCAGTTAAAGTGATCATTCTAAACTTATCGTTGGTGCTCATTAAGTAAAGGCTTATAAATGAAGCCTAATGCATGGCATCAAGTAATTTGGATAGATTGGATTACTTGGATGCTATGTCGTCTCTATTTCTGTCTCAAATTTTGTTAAAATATAGAGAATGGAGCTAGTTTAATGTGGGCATTGGATTCGTGTCATTCTGAGCTGTGAATCAAAAGTTACGGACGATTTAGTGCGGACATGTCAAGTTGATCGGCCAGTTAAAATCATAATTCTAAACTGATCATTGGTGCTCATTGAGTAAAGGATTATAAATGAAGCATAATGCATGGCATCACATAGTTTTCGATAGATTGGATTACTTTGATTGTCGTATCATTTTTGTCTGAAATTTTGTTACAATATAGAAAATTGAGCTAGCTTAACGTCGACATTGGATTCGTGTCATTCTGAGCTTTAAATCAAAAGTTACGAACGATTTTGTGCGGAAATATCAAGTTGATCGGCCAGTTAAAGTGATTATTCTAAATTGAACATTGGTACTCATTATAAAAAGCCTTATTAATAAAGCATAAAGCATGGCATCACGCAGTTTGGGATAGATTGGATTTCTTGGATGCTTTGTCGTATCTAGTTCTGTCTCATTGTCACAATATTGAAAATTAAAATAGCCTAATATGGGCATTGGATTAGTGTCATTATGAGCTATAAATCAAAAGTTATGGACGATTTAGTGCAGACATGACCAGTTGATCAGCTAGTCAAAATGATAATTCTAAACTCATCATTGGTGCTCATTGAGTAAAATCTTATTAATGAAAAACAATGCAAGGCATCACGCTTTTTGGGATGGATTGGATTACTTGGGCGTTGTGTCGTATCTATTTCTGTCTCAAATGTTTTCACAATATAGAAATTGAGCTAGATTAACGTGGGCATTGGATTCGTGTCATTCTGAGCTCTAGATCAAATGTTACGGACGATTTAGTGTGGACATGTCAAGTTGATCGGCCAGTTAAAGTCATCATTCTAAATTGACCATTGGTGCTCATTGAGTAAAGGCTTTCAAATTAAGCATAATCCATGGCATCACACCA
Source organism: Pugionium cornutum (assembly GCA_018901935.1). Classification (NCBI taxonomy): domain Eukaryota; kingdom Viridiplantae; phylum Streptophyta; class Magnoliopsida; order Brassicales; family Brassicaceae; genus Pugionium; species Pugionium cornutum. Next base: position 2,299,255 of record JAENJI010000013.1, on the reverse strand, counting down.
TTTTGGATAGATTGGATTACTTGGACGCTTTGTCGTATATATTTCCTTCTTAAATTTTATTACAATATAGAAAATTGAGCAAGCTTAACGTGGACATTTGATTCGTGTGTTGTTGAGCTCTCAATCAAAAGTTACGGACGATTTAGTGCGTACACGTCAAGTTGATCGGCCAGTTAAAGTTATCATTCTAAACTGATCATTGGTGCTCATTAACTAAGGGCTTATAAATGAAGCCTAAATAATGGCATCACACAGTTTGGGATAGATTGTATTACTTGGACGTTTTGTCGTATCTATTTTTGTCTTAAATTTTGTTACAATGTAGAAAATTTAGCAAGCTTAACGTGGGCATTTGATTCGTGTGTTTTTGAGGTCTAAATCAAAAGTTACGTACGATTTAGTGCGGACATGTCAAATTGATCAGCCAGTTAAAGTGATCATTCTAAACTGATCCTTGTTGCTCATTTATTAAAGGCTTATAAATGAAGCATAAAGCATGGCATCACGCAGTTTGGGATACATTGGATTACTTGGACTCATTGTGTTCTATATTTTTGTCCTAAATTTTGTCAAAATATACAGAATTGATCTAGTTTAACGTGGAAATTGATTTTGTGTTATACTGAGTTCTAAATTAATAGTTACGGACGATTTAGTGCGGATTTTTCAAGTTGATCTGCCAGTTAAAGTGATCATTTTAAATTGATCATTGTTGCTCATTAAGTAAAGGCTTATAAATGAAGCCTAAATAATGGCATCACGTAGTTTGGGATAGATTGGATTACTTGGACGCTTTGTCGTCTCTACTTGTGTCTCAAATTTTGTCAAAATATATAAAATTTATCTAGCTTAATGTGGGCATTATGAGCTCAAATCAAGAGGTACGGACAATTTACTGCGGACATGTCAAGTTGATTGGTCAATTAATATGATATTTCTAAACTGAAGCTTATAAATGAAGCATAATGCATGGCATCAAACAGTTTCGGCTGTTACGGATGATTTAGTGTGGACATGTCAAGTTGATCGGCCACTTAAAGAGATCATTCTAAACTGATCAGTGGTGCTTATTGAGTAAACACTACAAGAAAACTGCCAAAATGCGACTGCAATTTGCGACCACAATTGGCATGATTTTGCGACCACTTTGCGACTACAGAGAAGTAGTCGCAAAGTGGTCGCAAAAGTGTGACCAATACCTGTAGTCGCATATTGGTCACAATACGCAACCAATTAGAGACTGAAATGTGACTCTTTTGCGACTGATCTCTGTAGTCGCTAATCAGTCACAAAATAGCGACTGATTAGGGACTACATGTGGAAAATCACTTGTTAGTCGCATATTGGTCGCTACAAATGCGGCCAATTTGCGACTACATGCTGTAGTGGCTCTTCAGTCATAGAGTGGTGGCAAAGTGCCACAATAAAAAACATGTGCGTGTTAGGTATAACGACATTTAAGCGACTACACTGTTGTAGTCGCAAAGTAGTGGCAAAGCAGTGGCGAAGTAGTGGCAAAGTAGTGGAAAAATGTTGTATATATATGCCCCATCCCATTCTTTCATTTGTAGAATCGAAGGAAAAATTTTTTTAAAACATGTGGGAAAATTATAATAATTCGAGAGATTGGATGTACAGAAGGATTGATAATGAAACAAGAAATATATCGGCAGAATTTGCACAAGGCCTGGAGCAGTTCATGAATTTTGCAAGTAGTCAACCAATAGCTCAAAGTAGCGGAGGTAGGTTTTTCTGTCCTTGTATTAATTGCAAAAATGATAAATTTATTCTGGGACGGAAAATATGGAGTCATCTATGTAGTCGAGGATTTATGCCAAATTATTATATTTGATATAAACATGGAGGAGAGCTGAATGTTCAGTTAGGGACGAGTACTAGTCGGGGTGATGTCCAAAGAAATCAGGGATGTACGCGTGGTTGTACTAGTGATGAAACAGTTGGTACATCCGGTAATAGATATGTTGAAATGGTGACGGATGCATTTCGTGAGACAACAACTAATGATCATTAGTACTATAATCAGAACGAAGAAGAATATAATTATAATGAAGAAGAACGGCCTAATGAAGTAGCACAAAAATTTTACAACATGTTAGACGCGGCAAAAAATCCATTGTATTATGGTTGTCATGAAGGGCACTCACATTTATCTTTAGCTGCTCGGTTCATGAACATCAAGTCTGATTTTAATTTACCAGAAAAATGTATAAATTTATAGGCGGAGCTGTTTACAGAATATTTGTCTGAGGAGAATGAGGCAACAGGTTCATATTATGAAACCGAAAAATTGATGCGAAATTTAGGCCTCCCGTTTTATACAATTGACGTGTGTGTTCAAAATTGTATGATCTTCTGGAAAGAAGATGAGAAATGGGATAAATGCAAATTTTGCGATTCCCCCCGGTATAAGCCAAGTGAGGGCAGGACGAGAATTCCTTTCCGTCGTATGTGGTATTTACCTATAGGTGACAGACTTAAAAGAATGTATCAAAGCGAGAAAACCATAGAGGCAATGAGGTGGCACGCAGAGCATGAAGCAGAAGACAGAGAAATGAGTCATCCATTTGATGCTGCAAAGTGGAAAAATTTTCAATATCTACATCCTAGATTTGCTACTGAATCTCGAAACGTTTATCTTGGCTTATGTACTGATGGGTTCAATCCATTTGGGATGTCTCGTAATCATTCATTATGGCCGGTGATTATCACTCCATATAACTTGCCACCTGAGATGTGTATGAAGAAAGAGTATTTGTTTCTAACAATTCTGAATTCGGGGCCAAATCATCCGCGTGCTAGTCTGGATATATTCCTCCAACCTTTGATTGACCTAGCTTAATGTGGGCATTGGATTTGTGTCATTCTAAGCTATAAATCAAAAGTTATAGACAATTTAGTGCAGACATAACAAGTTGACAGGCCAGTTAAAATGATCATTCTAAAGTATTCATTGTTGCTCATTTAGTAAAAGCTTAAAAATGAAAAATAATGCATGGCATCATGCAGTTCAGGATGGATTGGATTACTTGGACGCTTTGTCGTATCCGTTTTTGTCTAAAATTTTGTCAAAATATAGAAAACTGACGTGGTCATTGGATTCGTGTTATTATGAGCTCCAAATCAAATGTTATGAACGATTTTGTGTGGACATGTCAAGTTATTGGCCAGTTAAAGTGATCATTCTAAACTGATAATTGGTGCTCATTTAGTAAAGGCTTATGCATGACATCACGGAATTTGGATAGATTGGATTACTTGAATGCTTTGTCGTCTCTATTTTTGTCCCAAATTTTGCCAAAATATAGAAAATTGAGCTAGCTTAACCTATGCATTGGATTCGTGTCATTGTGAGATCTAGATCAAAAGTTACAGATGATTTGGTGAGGACATGTGTCAAGGTTAACGGGCAGATCATATGATTATTCTAAATTGATTATTGTTGCTCATTGAGTAAACTCTTATAAATGAAGCACAATGCATGGCATCACGCAGTTTTGGATACATTTGATTAATTGGATGCTTTGTCATCTCTACTTCCGTCTCAAATTTTGTCAAAATATAGAAAATTTATCAAGCTTAATGTGGGCACTGTATTTGTGTCATTCTGAGTTCAAAATCAAAAGTTACGGACAATTTAGTGCGGACATGTCAAGTTGATCGGCAAATTAATATGGTTATTCTAAAATGATCATTGGTTCTCATTGAGTAAAGGCTTATTAATGAAGCATAATGTATGGCAGCACATAGTTTTGGATAGATTGGATTACTTGCATGCTTTGTCCTGTGTATTTATGTCTCATATTTTAATACAATATAGAAAATTGAGCTAGCTTAAAGTGGGCATTAGATTCGTGTCATTCGGAGCTCTAAATCAAAAGTTACGGACGATTTAGTGCGGAGATGTCAAGTTGAGTAGCTACCTAAAGTGATCATTCTAAACTGATCATTGGTGTTAATTAAGCTAAGGCTTATAGATGAAGCATATTGCATGGCATCAAGCAGTTTGGACAGATTGGATCACTTGGATGCTTTGTCGTCTCTATTTCTGTCTCAAATGTCAAAATATAGAAAATTGAGGTAGCTTAATGTGGGGATTAGTTGGATTGTGCCATTATGAGCTCTAAATCAAAATTTACAGACGATTTAGTTCGGACATGTCAAGTTGATCGGCCAGTTAAATTGATCATTCGAAACTGAACATTGGTGCTCATTAAGAGTAAAGGCTTATAAATGAAGTATAATGCATGGCATCAAGGAGTTTGGATAGATTGGATTACTTGAACGCTTTGTCATCTCTATTTGTGTTCAAATTTTGTTAAAATATAGAAAATTGAGCTAGCTTAACGTGGGCATTGCATTCGTCTCATTCCAAGCCCTAAATCAAAAGTTACAGACGGTTTATTGTGCACATGTCAATTTGATTGGCCAGTTAAAGTGATCATTCTAAACTGATCATTGGTGCTCATTGCGTAAAGGCTAATATATGAAGCATAAGGCATGGCATCACGTAGTTTGGGATAGATTGGATTACTTGAACGCTTTGTCTCTCTATTTCTGTTCAAATTTTGTCAAAATATTGAAAATTGAGCTAGCTTAACGTGGGCATTGGATTCATGTCATTTTGAGCTCTAAATCAAAAGTAACAGAAGATTTAGTGCGGATATGTCAAGTTGATCGGCCAGTTAAACTGATCACTGGCGCTCATTAAGTAAAGTCTTATAAATGAAGCATAGTGCATGACATCAAGCAGTTTGGATGGATTGGATTACTTGTACGCTTCGTCATCTCTATTTCTGTCTTAAATTTTGACAAAAATAGAAAATTGACATAGCTTACCGTGCACATTGGATTCGTGTAATTCAGAGCTATAAATCAAAAGTTACACACGATTTAGTGCGCAAATGTCAAGATGATGGGCCAGTTAAAGTGATCAATCTAAGCTGATCATTGGTGCTCATTGAGTAAAGGATTATAAATGAATCCTAATGCGTGGCATCACACAATTTTGGATACATTGGATTACTTGGACGCTTTTTCATATCTATTATTGTCTCAAATTTTGTTACAATACAGAAAATTGAGCTAGATTAACGTGGGCATTGGATTTGTGTGTTTCAGAGCTCTAAATCAAAAGCTACGGACGATTTAGTGCGGACATGTCAGTTGATCAGCCAGTTAAAGCGATCATTCTAAACTGATCATTGTTGCGCATAGAGTAAAGGCTTATAAATGAAGCATAAAACATGGCATCACGCAATTTGGGATATATTGGATAACTTGGACGCTTTTTTGTCTAAATTTCTGTTCCAAATTTTGCCAAACATAGAAAATTCAGCTATCTTAACATGGGCTTGGATTCATATCATTCTGAGCTCTAAATCAAAAGTTACGGACGATTTAGTGTGGACATGTCAAGTTGATCCGCCAGCTAAACTAATCATTCTAAACTGATCTCTGCTACCCAATGAGTAATGGCTTCTCAATGAAGTATAATGCATGGCATCACACAGTTTTGGATAGATTGGATTACTTGGATGCTTTGTCATATCTAGTTCTGTCTCAAATTTTATTACAATATAGAAAATTGAGCTATATTAACGTGGGCATTGGGTTCATGTCATTCAGAGCTTTAAATAAAAAATTAGGGATGATTTAATACTGACATGTCAAGTTGAACGGCCAGTTAAAGTGATCATTCTAAACTTATCGTTGGTGCTCATTAAGTAAAGGCTTATAAATGAAGCCTAATGCATCGCATCAAGTAATTTGGATAGATTGGATTACTTGGATGCTATGTCGTCTCTATTTCTGTCTCAAATTTTGTTAAAATATAGAGAATTGAGCTAGTTTAATGTGGGCATTGGATTCGTGTCATTCTGAGCTGTGAATCAAAAGTTAAGGACGATTTAGTGCGGACATGTCAAGTTGATCGGCCAGTTAAAATCATAATTCTAAACTGATCATTGGTGCTCATTGAATAAAGGATTATAAATGAAGCATAATGCATGGCATCGCATAGTTTTCGATAGATTGGATTACTTTGATTGTCGTATCATTTTTGTCTTAAATTTTTTTACAATATAGAAAATTGAGCTAGCTTAAAGTCGACATTGGATTCGTGTCATTCTGAGCTTTAAATCAAAAGTTACGAACAATTTTGTGCGGAAATATCAAGTTGATCGGCCAGTTAAAGTGATTATTCTAAATTGAACATTGGTACTCATTATAAAAAGCCTTATTAATGAAGCATAAAGCATGGCATCACGCAGTTTGGGATAGATTGGATTCTTTGGATGCTTTGTCGTATCTAGTTCTGTCTCATTGTCACAATATTAAAAATTAAAATAGCCTAATATGGGCATTGGATTATTGTCATTATGAGCTATAAATCAAAAGTTATGGATGATTTAGTGTAGACATGACCAGTTGATCAGTTAGTCAAAATGATAATTCTAAACTCATCATTGGTGCTCATTGAGTAAAATCTTATTAATGAAAAACAATGCAAGGCATCACGCTTTTTGGGATGGATTGGATTACTTGGGCGTTGTGTCGTATCTATTTCTGTCTCAAATGTTTTCACAATATAGAAATTGAGCTAGATTAACGTGGGCATTGGATTCGTGTCATTCTGAGCTCTAGATCAAATGTTACGGACGATTTAGTGTGGACATGTCAAGTTGATCGGCCAGTTAAAGTCATCATTCTAAATTGACCATTGGTGCTCATTGAGTACAGGCTTTCAAATAAAGCATAATCCATGGCATCACACCATTTTGGATAGATTGGATTACTTGGATGCTTAGTCGTATATATTTCCTTCTTAAATTTTATTACAATATAGAAAATTGAGCAAGCTTAACGTGGACATTTGATTCGTGTGTTGTTGAGCTCTCAATCAAAAGTTACGGACGATTTAGTGCGTACACGTCAAGTTGATCGGCCAGTTAAAGTTATCATTCTAAACTGATCATTGGTGCTCATTAACTAAGGGCTTATAAATGATGCCTAAATAATGGCATCAAACAGTTTGGGATAGATTGTATTACTTGGACGTTTTGTCGTATTTATTTTTATCTTAAATTTTGTTACAATGTAGAAAATTTAGCAAGCTTAACGTGGGCATTTGATTCGTGTGTTTTTGAGGTCTAAATCAAAAGTTATGTACGATTTAGTGCGCACATGTCAAATTGATCAGCCGGTTAAAGTGATCATTCTAAACTGATACTCGTTGCTCATTTATTAAAGGCTTATATATGAAGCATAAAGCATGGCATCACGCAGTTTGGGATAGATTGGATTACTTGGACGCATTGTGTTCTATATTTCTGTCTTAAATTTTGTAAAAATATACAAAATTGATCTAGCTTAACGTGGAAACTGATTTTGTGTTATACTGAGTTCAAATTAATAGTTACGGACGATTTAGTGCGGATTTTTCAAGTTGATGTGCCAGTTAAAGTGATAATTTTAAATTGATCATTGTTGCTCATTAAGTAAAGGCTTATAAATGAAGCCTAAATAATGGCATCACGTAGTTTGGGATAGATTGGATTACTTGGACGCTTTGTCGTGTCTACTTGTGTCTCAAATTTTGTCAAAATATATAAAATTGATCTAGCTTAATGTGGGCATTATGAGCTCAAATCAAGAGGTACGGACAATTTACTGCGGACATGTCAAATTGATTGGTTAATTAATATGATATTTCTAAACTGAAGCTTATAAATGAAGCATAATGCATGACATCAAACAGTTTCGACTGTTACGGATGATTTAGTGTGGACATATCAAGTTGCTCGGCCACTTAAAGAGATCATTCTAAACTGATCAGCGGTGCTCATTGAGTAAACACTACAAGAAAACTGCCAAAATGGAACTGCAATTTGCGACCACATTTGGCACGATTTTGCGACCACTTTGCGACTACAGAGAAGTAGTCGCAAAGTGGTTGCAAAAGTGTGACCAATACATGTAGTCAAATATTGGTCACAATACGCAACCAATTAGAGACTGAAATGCGACTCTTTTGCGACTGATCTATGTAGTCGCTAATCAGTCACAAAATAGCGACTGATTAGGGACTACATGTGGAAAATCACTTGTTAGTCGCATATTGGTCGCTACAAATGCGACCAATTTGCGACTACATGCTGTAGTGGCTCTTCAGTCACAGAGTGGTGGCAAAGTGCCACAATAAAAAACATGTGCGTGTTAGGTATAACGACATTTAAGCGACTACACTGTTGTAGTCGCAAAGTAGTGGCAAAGCAGTGGCAAAGCAGTGGCGAAGTAGTGGCAAAGTAGTGGCAAAATGTTGTATATATATGCCCCATCCCATTCTTTCATTTGTAGAATCGAAGGAAAAAAAATCTTAAAACATCTGGGGAAATTACAATAATTCGAGAGATTGGATGTACTGAAGGATTGATAATGAAACAAGAAATATATCGGCGGAATTTGCACAAGGCATGGAGCAGTTCATGAATTTTGCTAGTAGTCAACCAATAGCTCAAAGTAGCGGAGGTAAGTTTTTCTGTCCTTGTATTAATTGTAAAAATGATAAATTTATTCTAGGACCGAAAATATGGAGTCATCTATGTAGTCGAGGATTTATGCAAAATTATTATATTTGATATAAACATGGAGGAGAGCTGAATTTTCAGTTAGGGACGAGTACTAGTCGGGGTGATTTCCAAAGAAATCAGGGATGTACGCATGGTTGTACTAGTGATGAAACAGTTGGTACATCCGGTAATAGATATGTTGAAATGGTGACGGATGCATTTCGTGAGACAACAACTAATGATCATTAGTACTATAATCAGAACGAAGAAGAATATAATTATAATGAAGAAGAACGGCCTAATGAAGAAGCACAAAAATTTTACAACATGTTAGAAGCGGCAAAAAATACATTGTATTATGGTTGTCATGAAGGGCACTCACAGTTATCTTTTGCTGCTCGGTTCATGAACCTTTGATTGACCTAGCTTAATGTGGGCATTGGATTTGTGTCATTCTAAGCTATAAATCAAAAGTTATGGACGATTTAGTGCAGACATAACAAGTTGATAGGCCAGTTAAAATGATCATTCCAAAGTATTCATTGTTGCTCATTTAGTAAAAGCTTAAAAATGAAAAATAATGCATGGCATCACGCAGTTCAGGATCGATTGGATTACTTGGACGCTTTGTCGTATCCGTTTTTGTCTAAAATTTTGTCAAAATATAGAAAAATGACGTGGTCATTGGATTCGTGTTATTATGAGCTCCAAATCAAATGTTATGAACGATTTTGTGTGGACATGTCAAGTTATTGGCCAGTTAAAGTGATCATTCTAAACTGATAATTGGTGCTCATTAAGTAAAGGCTTATGCATGGCATCACGGAATTTGGATAGATTGGATTACTTGAATGCTTTGTCATCTCTATTTCTGTCCCAAATTTTGCCAAAATATAGAAAATTGAGCTAGCTTAACCTATGCATTGGATTCGTGTCATTGTGAGCTCTAGATCTAAAGTTACAGATGATTTGGTGAGGACATGTGTCAAGGTTAACGGGCAGATCATATGATTATTCTAAATTGATTATTGTTGCTCATTGAGTAAACTCTTACAAATGAAGCGCAATGCATGGCATCACGCAGTTTTGGATACATTTGATTAATTGGATGCTTTGTCATCTCTACTTCCGTCTCAAATTTTGTCAAAATATAGAAAATTTATCTAGCTTAATGTGGGCACTGTATTTGTGTCATTCTGAGTTCAAAATCAAAAGTTACGGACAATTTAGTGCGGGCATGTCAAGTTGATCGGAAAATTAATATGGTTATTCTAAAATGATCATTGGTTCTCATTGAGTAAAGGCTTATAAATGAAGCATAATGTATGGCATCACATAAATTTGGATAGATTGGATTACTTGCATGCTTTTTCATGTCTATTTATGTTTCATATTTTAATACAATATAGAAAATTGAGCTAGCTTAAAGTGGGCATTAGATTCGTGTCATTCGGAGCTCTAAATCAAAAGTTACGGACGATTTAGTGCGGAGATGTCAAGTTGAGTAGCTACCTAAAGTGAACATTCTAAACTGATCATTGGTGTTAATTTAGCTAAGGCTTATAGATGAAGCATATTGCATGGCATCAAGCAGTTTGGACAGATTGGATCACTTGGATGCTTTGTCGTCTCTATTTCTGTCTCAAATGTTAAAATATAGAAAATTTAGGTAGCTTAACGTGGGGATTAGTTGGATCGTGTCATTATAAGCTCTAAATCAAAATTTACAGACGATTTAGTTCGGACATGTCAAGTTGATCGGCCAGTTAAAGTGATCATTCGAAACTGAACACTGGTGCTCATTAAGAGTAAAGGCTTATAAATGAAGTATAATGCATGGCATCAAGGAGTTTGGATAGATTGGATTACTTGAACGCTTTGTCATCTCTATTTGTGTTCAAATTTTGTTAAAATATAGAAAATTGAGCTAGCTTAACGTGGGCATTGCATTCGTGTCATTCCAAGCCCTAAATCAAAAGTTACGGATGATTTATTGTGCACATGTCAAGTTGATCGGTCAGTTAAAGTGGTCATTCTAAACTGATCATTGGTGCTCATTGCGTAAAGGCTTATATATGAAGCATAAGGCATGGCATCACGTAGTTTGGGATAGATTGGATTACTTGAACGCTTTGTCTCTCTATTTCTGTTCAAATTTTGTCAAAATATTGAAAATTGAGCTAGCTTAACGTGGGCATTGGATTCGTGTCATTCTGAGCTCTAAATCAAAGTTACAGAGGATTTATTGCAGACATGTCAAGTTGATCGGCAAGTTAAAGTGATCATTCTAAACTGATCATTGGTGCTCATTGAGTAAAGGCTTATATATGAAGCATAAGGCATGACATCACGCAGTTTGGAATAGATTGGATTACTTGGATTCTTTGTCGTATTTGGTTCTGTCTCAAATTTTGTCACAATATAGAAAATTAAACTAGCTTAATGTGGGCATCCGATTCGTGTCATTCTAAGCTATAAATCAAAAGTTATGGACGATTTAGTGCAGACATGACAAGTTGATCGGCCAAGTAAAATGATAATTCTATACTGATCATTGGTGCTCATTTAGTAAAAGCATATAAATGAAAAATAATGCATGGCATCACGCACTTTGAGATGGATTGGATTACTTGGATGCTTTGTCGTATCTATTTATGTCTCAAATTTTGTCACAGTATCGAAAATTGAGTTAGCTTAACGTGGGCATTGGACTCGTGTCATTCGGCGCTCTAAATCATAAGTTACGGACGACTTAGTGCGAACATGTCAAGTTGATTGGCCAGTAAATATGATTATTTGTAAACTGATAATTGGTGCTCATTGAATAAAGGCTTATAAATGAAGCATAATGCATGGCATCACACAGTTTTGAATGGATTGCATTACTTGGACGCTTTGTCGTGTCTATTTTGGTCTCATGTTTTTTTCAATTCAGAAAATTGTGCTAGCTTAACGTGGGCATTGGATTGGTATCATTTTGAGCTCAAAAGCAAAAGTACGGACGATTTAGTGTGGACATGTAGAGTTGATCGGCCAGTTAATATGATTATTCTAAACTGATCATTGGTGCTTATTGAGTAAATGATTATAAATGAAGCATAAGGCAAGGCGATATAGACAATTGTACTAGCTTAATGTGGGCATTGGCTTCGTGTAATTCTGAGCACTAAATCAAAGGTTACAGAAGATTTAGTGCGGACATGTCAAGTTGATTGGCTAGTTAAAGTGATCATTCTAAAATGATCATTGGTACTCATTAAGTAAGGACTTTCAAATGAAGCATAATGCATGGCATCAAGGAGTTTGGATAGATCAATTACTTGGACGCTTTTTCGTCTCTATTTCTATCTCAAATTTTGTCCAAATATAGAAAATTGATATAGCTTAACGAATGCATTGGATTCGTGTCATTCAAAGCTTTAAATCAAAAGTTACAGCCGATTTAGTGTGGACATATGTCAAGTTGATCAGCCAGTTAATATGATTATTTTAAACTGATCATTGGTGCTCATTGAGTTAACGCTTATAAATGAAGCACAATGCATGGCATCACGCCGTTTGGGATAGATTGGATTACTTAGACACTTTGTCGTCTCTATTTCCGTCTCAAGATTTGTCAAAATATTGAAAATTTATCTATCTTAACGTGGATACTATATTCGTGTCATTCGGTGCTCAAAATCAAAAGTTACGGACGATTTAGTGTGCACATGTCAAGTTGATCGACAATTTAATATGATTATTCTAAACTGATCATTGGTGCTCATTGAGTAAAAGCTTATAAACGAAGCATAATGCATTTCATCAAACAGTTTTAGATAGATTCGATTACTTGAATGCTTTGTCGCCTCTAATTCTGTCTCAAAGTTTTTTACCATATCGAAAATTGAGCTAGCTTAACGTGGGCATTGGATTCGAGTCATTCTGAGCTCTAAATCAAAAGTTACGAACGATTTAGTGAGTACATGTCAAGTTGAGTGGACAGTTAAAGTGGTTATTCTAAACTATAATTGGTGCTGATTAAGCTAATGCTTATAAATGAAGCATATTGCATGGCATCAAGCAGCTTGGAAAGATTGGATTACTTGAACGCTTTGTCGTCTCTATTTCCGCCTCAAATATTGTCAAAATATAGAAAATTGAGCCAGTTTAACGTGGGGATCTGATTCGTGTCATTATATGCTCTAAATCAAAAGTTAAAGACGATTTAGTGCAGACATGTCAAGTTGATCGGCCAGTTAAAGTGATCATTCTAAACTGAAGTTGATGCACATTGAGTAAAGGCTTATAAATGAAGCATCATGCATGGCATCACACAGCTCTGGATATATTGGATTACTTGAACGATTTCTCGTATCTTGTTTTGTCTCAAATTTTGTCACAATATAGAAAATTGAACTAGATTAATGTGGGCATTGGATTCGTGTCATTCTGAGCTATAAATCAAAAGTTCTAGACTATTTAGTGCAGACATGACAAAGTTTTCAGCCAATTAAAATGATCATTGTAAACTGATCATTGGTGCTCATTGAGTAAAATCTTATAAATGAAAAATAATGCATGGCATCACGCAGGTTGGGATTGATTGCATTACTTGGACACTTTGTCGTATCTATTTATGTCTCAAACTTTGCCAAAATATAGAAATTTGAACTAGATAAATGTGGACGTTGGATTCGTGTCATTCTGAGCTATAAATCAAAAGTTATGGACGATTTAGTGCATAAATGACAAAGTCATCAGTCAGTTAAAATGATCATTCTAAACTGATCACTGATGTTCATTGAGTAAAAGCTTATAAATTTAAAATAATGCATGGCATCACATAGTTTAGGATGGATTGGATTACTTGAATACTTTGTTGTATCTAATTTTGTCTCGAAGTTTGTCAAAATATAGAAAATTGAGCTAGCGTAACATGGGCATTGGATTCTTGTCATTCTAAGCTCTAAATCAAAAGGTACGCATGATTTAGTGCATACATGTCAAGTTGATCGGCAAGTTAAAGTGATCATTATAAACTGATCATTGGTACTCATTGAGTAAAGGCTTATAAATGAAGCATAATTCATGGTATCACGCAGTTTGGGATAGATTGGACTACTTGTATGCTTTGTCGTCTCTACTTCTGTCTCAAATTTTGTCAAAATATAGAAAATTTATCTAGTTTAACATGGGCACTGAATTCGTGTCATTCTTAGCTCAAAATCAAAAGTTACTGACGATTTATTGGGGACATGTCAATTTGATCGGCTAGTTAATATGATTATTCTAAACTAATCATTGGTGCTCATTGAGTAAAGGCATATAAATAAAGCATAATGCATGGCATCACACAGTATTGGTTAGATTGGATTACTTGGACGCTTTGTCGTGTTTATTTTTTGTCTCAAATTTTGTCACAATATAGAAAATTAAAGTAACTTAATATGGGCATTGGATTTGTGTCATTCTGAGCTAGAAATCAAAAGTTATGGGCGATTTAGTGCATACATCACTAGTTGATCGACCATTTAAGACGATCATTCTAAACTGATCATTTGGGCTTATTGAGTAAAAGCTTAATAATGAAAAATAATGCATGGCATCATGCAGTTTGGAATGGATTGGAATGGTTGGACGTTTTGTCGTATCTATTTCTGTCTCAAATTTTGACACAATATAGAAAACTGATCTAGCTTAACGTGGACATTGGATTCGTGTAATTTTAAGTTCTAAATCAAAAGTAACGGACGATTTAGTGCAGACATGTCAAGTTGATCGGCCAGTTTAAGTGATCATTCTATACTGATCATTGGTGCTCATTGAGTAAAGGCTTATAAATGAAACATAATGCATGGTATCACAGATTTTTAAATAGATTGGATTACTTGGACGCTTTGTTGTATATAGTTCTATCTCAAATTTTATCACATTAAAGAAAATTAAACTGGCTTAATGTGGGCATCAGATTCGTGTCATTGTGAGCTATAAATCAAAAGTTATGGACGATTTAGTGCAGACATGACAAAGTCTTCGGCCAATTAAAATGATCATTCTAAACTGATCATTGGTGCTCATTGAGTAAAAGCTTATAAATGAAAAATAATGCATGACATCACGCAGGTTGGGATTGATTGCATTACTTGTACGGTTTGTCGTATCTATTTATGTCTCAAACTTTGCCAAATTATATTAAATTGAAATAGATTAATGGGGGCATAGGATTCGTGTCATTCGGAGCTGTAATTCAAAAGTTATTAATGATTTAGTGCATACATGACAAAGTCATCAGCCAGTTAAAATGATCATTCTAAACTGATCATTGGTGCTCATTGAGTAAAAGCTTATAAATTAAAAATAATGCATGGCATCATGTAGCTTGGGATGGATTGGATTACTTTAACACTTTGTTGTATCTATTTTATCTCGAACTTTGACAACATATAGAAAATGGAGCAAGCTTAACATGGGCATTTGATTCGTGTCATGTTGAGCTCTAAATCAAAAGTTACGGACGATTTAGTGTGTACATGTCAAGTTGATCAGCAAGGTAAAGTGATCATTATAAACTGATCATTGGTACTCATTGAGTAAAGGCTTATAAATGAAGCATAATGCATGGTATCACATAGTTTGGGATAGATTGGATTACTTGTTCGCTTTGTCGTCTCTACTTCCATCTCAAATTTTTTCAAAATATAGAAAATTTAACTAGCTTAACGTGGGCACTAGATTCGTGTCATTGTAAGCTCTAAATCAAAAGTTACAGACTATTTAGGGCGAATATGTCAACTTGATCGGTCAGTTAATATGATTATTCTAAACTGATCATTGAGTAAAGGCTTACAAATGAAGCATAATGCATGGCATCACACAGTTTTGTTTAGATTGGATTACATGGATGCTTTGTCGTGTCTATTTTTGTCTTAAATTTTCTGACAATATTAAAAATTAAACTAGCTTAATATGGGAACTGGATTTGTGTCAGTCAGAGCTATAAATCAAAAGTTATGGACGATTTATTGCAGACATCACAAGTTGATCGACCAGTTAAGACGATCATTCTAAACTGATCATTGGTGCTCATTGAGTAAAAGCTTAACAATGAAAAATAATGCCATCACGTAGTTTGGAATGGATTGGATAACTTGGACGCTTTGCAATATCTATTTCTCCCTTATATTTTGATACAATATAGGAAATTGAGCTAGCTTAACGTGGGCATTGGATTCATGTCATTCTAAGTTCTAAATCAAAAGTTATGGACGATTTAGTGCGACATGTCAATTTCATCAGCCAGTTAAAGTGATCATTGGTGTTCATTGAGTAAAGGCTTATAAATGAAGCATAATGCATGGCATCACAAAGTTTTAGATAGATTGGATTACTTGTACGCTTTGTCGGATCTAGTTTTGTCTCAAATTTTATCACATTAAAGAAAATTGAACTAGCTTAATGTGGGCACTGGATTCGTGTCATTCTGAGCTATGAATCAAACGTTATCGACGATTTAGTGCAGACATGACAAAGTCATTGGCTAGTTAGAATGATCATTCTAAACTGATCATTGGTGCTCATTGAGTAAAACCTTATAAATGAAAAATAATGCATGGCATCACGCATTATGGGATGGATTGGAGTACTTGGACACTTTTTCATATCTATTTTCTGTCTCAAACTTTGTCACAATATAGGAAATTGAGCTAGCTTAACGTGGGTTCTAGATTCGTGTCATTCTGAGCTCTAAATCAAAAGGTACAAACGATTTAGAGCGGACATGAGAAGTTGATCGACTAGTTAAAGTGATCATTCTAAGCTGATCATTGCTGGTCTTTAAGTAAAGACTTATAAATGAAGCATAAAGCATGACATTACGCTGTTTGGGATAGATTGGATTACTTGGACGCATTGTCATCTCTATATCAATCTCAAAATTGTCAAACTATAGAAAATTGAGCTAGCCTAAAGTGGGCATTAGATTTGTGTCATTCTGAGCTCTAAATCAAAAGTTATGGATGCTTTAGTGCAGACATGTCAAGATGATCGGCCAGTCAAAGTTATCATTCTAAGCTAATCATTGGTGCTCACTGAGTAAAAGGCTTATAAATGAAGCATAAGGCACGGCATCATGCAGTTTAGGATAGATTGGATAACTTGGACGCTTTTTCGTATCTATTTCAATCTCAAATTTTGTCCAATATAGAAAATTTATCTAGGTTAAAGTGCGCGTTGGATTCGTGTCATTCTGAGCTATAAATCAAAAGTTATGGAGGATTTTTTGAGACATGACAAGTTGTTCGGTCAGTTAAAGTGATCATTCTAAAATAATCATTGGTGATCATTTAGTAAAAGCTTATAAATGTAAAATAATGCATGGCATCACGCAGTTTGGGATGGATTGGATTACTTGGATGCTTTTTCATATCTATTTTGTCTCAAATTTTGTTACAATATCGAAAATTAAGCTAGCTTAGAGTGGGGATTGGATTCGTGTCATTCTAAGCTCTAAATCAAAAGTTACGGACCATTTAGTGCGGAAATGTCAAGTTGATCTACCACTTAAAGTGGTCATTCTAAACTGATCATCGGTGCTCATTGAGTTAACGCTTAGAAATGAAGCATAATGCATGGCATCACACAGTTTTAGATAGATTGGATTACTTGGACGCTTTGTCGTATCTAGTTCAGTCTCAAATTTTGTCACAATATAGAAAATTGAACTAGGTTAATGTGGACAATGGATTCGCGTCAATCTGAGTTATAAATCATAATTTATGGAAGATTTAGTGCAGACATGACAAAGTCATTGGATAGTTAGAATGATCATTCTAATCTGATCATTGGTGCTCATTGAGTAAAAGCTTATAAATGAAAAATAATGCATGGCATCACACAGTTTGGGTAGGATTGGAGTATTTGGACATTTTATCAAATCTATTTTTTTTTCAAACTTTGTTACAATATAAGTAGCTTAATGTGGGCATTGGATTCGTGTCATTCTTAGCTCTAAATCAAAAGTTATGCACGATTTAATGCAGACATGTGAAGTTGAATGGCTAGTTAAAGTGATCATTTTATACAGATAATTGGTGTCCATTAATTAAAGGCTTTAAAATGAAGCATATTGCATTGCATCACACAGTTTGGACAGATTGGATTGCTTGAATGCTTGTCGTCTTTATTTATGTCTCAAATTTTGTCAAAATATTGAAAATTGATCTAGCTTAACGTGGGGATTGGATTCGTGTCATTCCGAGCTCAAAATCAAAAATACGGACGATGTAGTGCGGACATGTCAAGTTGATCAGCTAATTAATATGATTATTCTAAACTGAAATTAGTACTCATTGAGTAAAGTCTTATAAATGAAGCACAATACATGGCATCACACAATTTTGGATAGATTGGATTACTTGGACGCTTCGTCATATCTAGTTCTGTCTCAAATTTTATCACAATATAGAAAATTGAGCTAGCTTAACGTGGGCATTGGATTCGTGTTATTCTGAGCTCTAAATCAAAGTTACATACGATTTAGTGCGTACATGTCAACTTGATCGCCAGTTAAAGTGATCATTCTAAACTGATCATTGGCGCTCACTGAGTAATGGCTTATAAATGAAGCATAATGCATGGTATCACACAGTTTTGTATAGATTGGATTATTTGGACGCTTTGTCATATCTATTTATATCTCAATTTTTTTTTAAAATATAGAAAATTGAGCAAGTTTAACGTGGGTATTTGATTCGTTTGTTTCGGAGCTCTAAATCAAAAGTTACAGACGATTTAGTGCGTACATGTCAAGTTGATCGACCAATTAAAGTAATCACTGTAAACTAATCATTGGTGCTCATTAAGTAAAGGCTTATAAATGAAGCATAAAGCATGCCATCATGCAATTTGGGATAGATTGGATTACTTGGACGCTTTGTCGTCTCTATTTCTGTCTCAAATTTTGTCAAAAAATAGAGAATTGAGCTAGCTTAATGTGGGCATTGGATGCATGTCATTCTGAACTCGAAATCAAAAGTTACAGACGATTTAGTGCGGAAGTGTCAAGTTGATTGGCCAGTTAAAGTGATCATTCAAAGTTGATCATTGGTGCTCATTAAGTAAAAGCTTATAAATGAAACCTAAAGAATGGCATCACGCAGTTTGGGATGGATTGGATTAATTGGACGCTTTTTCAAATCTATTTCTGCCTCAAACTTTGTCACAATACAGAAAATTGAGCTACCTTAATGTGGGCATTGGATGTAAGAATATTGAGATTAGAGAGGAGAAATGTGAAGAATTGAATCTGAAAACTCAAAGAGAAGCATGAGAAAATGAGAAATGGCTAACACTTCTAAAGAAGAATCTCCTAGGAGTTAGCTTATACACTGAGTCTTTACAGCCTTTTTATAGAGGATTTACAATGTGAACACAAAACAATTCAGAATTAAACTTGTGGATGAGCTTTAATAAAAGAGGAGCTTGTTGACAACCAATGGGAAGAGAAGGGAGGAGCTGCAAACAGACTTATGACCGTTTGGTATGGTTACCAAGGCTGTGTGCAGCAGTCATGACTGTTTGGTGTGGTTACCAAGGCTGTGTGCAGCATGGAAATGTCCTTGTCACTGTGATTCTTCTCCCAAGGCAGCTATATCACCATATTACACATTTTAAATAATAACTTTCCTCCTTTTCTCCTTTCCCTTGTTATTCAAATTGAATTTTCCTTTTTCGTATCATTCCGAGCTTTAAATCAAAAGTTACAGACGATTTAATGCGGACATGTCAAGTTATCGGCCAGTAAAAGCGATCCTTCTAAACTAATCTTTGGTGCTCATTAAATAAATGCTTATAAATGAAGCATAATGCATGGCATCAAGCAGTTTGGATAGATTGGATTACTTGGACACTTTGTCCTCTCTATTTCTGCATCAAATTATGTCAAAATATAGAAAATTGAGCAAGCTTAACGTTGGCATTGGATTCGTGTCATTCTGAGCTCTAAATCAAAAGTTATGACTGATTTAGTGTGGACATGTTAAGTTGATCGGCCAATTAAAGTGATCATTCTAAACTAATCATTAGTGCTCATTGACTAAAGGCTTATAAATTAAGGATAATGAATGGCATCACACAGTTTTGGATAGATTGGATTACTTGTATACTTTGTCATATCTATTTCTATCTCAAATGTTGTTACAATATAGAAAATTGAGCTAGCTTAACGTGGGCATTTGAATCGTGTGTTTCGGAGCTCTAAATAAAAAATTATGGATGATTTAGCATAAAGCATAGCATGACGCAGTTTGGGATACATTGGATTACTTGGACACTTCGTCATCTCTATTTCTGTCTCAAATTTTGTCACAATATAGAAATTGAGCTAGCTTAACGTGGGCATTTGATTTGTGTCATTCTGACCTCTAAATCAAAAGTTACGGATGATTAATGCGGACATGTCAAGTTGATCGGCTAGTTAAATTGATCATTCTAAACTGATCATTAGTGCTCATTAAGTAAAGGCTTAGAAATGAAGCAAAACGCATGGCATCAATCAGTTTGGATAAAATGGATTACTTGGATGCTTTGTCATCTCTATTTCTGTCTCAAATTTTCACAGAATATAGAAAACTAAGCTAGATTAATGTGGGTATTGGATTCATGTCATTTTGAGCTCTAATCAAAAGTTACGGACGATTTAGTGCAGACATGTCAAGTTGATCGTCCAGTTAAAGTGATCATTCTAAACTGATCTTTAGTGCCCACTGAGTAAAGACTTATAAATGAAGCATAATGCATGGCATCACACAGTTCTGGATATATTGGATTACTTGTATGCTTGATCATATCTAGTTTTGTCTCAAATTTGGTCACAATATAGAAAATTGAACTAACTTAGTGTGGGCATTGGTTTCATGTCATTCTAAGCTATAAATCAAAAGGGATGGACGGTTTAGTGCAGACATTACAAGTTGATCGGCCTGTTAAAATTATCATTCTAAACTAATCAATGATGGTCATTGAGTAAAAGCTTAATAATGAAAAATAATGCATAGCATCACGTAGTTTGAGATATATTGGATTATTTGGACGCTTTTTCATATATATTTCTGTCTCATATTTTGTGACAATATAGAAAATTGAGCTAGCTTAACGTGGGTATTGGATTCGTGTGTTTTTGAGCTCTAAATCAAAAGTTACAGATGTTTTAGTGCGGACATGTCAAGTTGATCGGCCAGTTAAAGTGATCATTCCAAACTGATCATTGCTGCTAATTAAATAAAGGATTATAAATGAAACATAAAGCATTGAATCACTCATTTTGGGATTGATTGGATTACTTGGAAGTTTTGTCGTCTCTATTTGTGTTTCAAATTTTGTCAAAATATAGAAAATTGAGCTAGCTTAACGTGGCCATTGGATTCATGCACTACAAGAAAACATTAATATTTCTGATGGCATTTGGGACGGAAATAAAACTGTCGGAATTTTCCAATGCCTATGGGATGGTTTTCCGACGGACTACCGAGGGAAGTTATCTCGTCGGTGTTCCGTCGGTAAATCCTGACGTTTGCACTAAAATCGAGAAATCGATTGTAAAACCTTATGGCTTTCCATCTGGTTTCCGACGGAAGAGCAGGCGTCGGGATATCTTCTCAAAACCGTCGCACGTTACCGATGAAATATAAGCCGTTGGTTGTTTTCCGATGATTTTCCGACGGAATGTGGTTTTTATTATTCGTCTGGAATCCGTCGGAAATATTTAGCAGTGGTTGACGATCATCGGAAATATTTAGCAGTGGTCGACAATCGTCGGAAATCCGTCGGAAAACAGAATATTCCTAAGAATAATCTATTAAAAATTTGTGATTATCTGTTAAAAATTCGTAATAATCTGTTAAAAATTCGTGATAATCTTCTAATTTTCAATATACGTTATGCTCCTTCACAATTTGACCCGAACAAAAATCTTAACAAAATGTCTTCTTTAGGTTCTTATGATTATTTTTGATCTTGGATGGATAAACCTCGGTATGATTCAACAACGGGGGAATTGACGGATGAGTTTGTGCAAGGTGTTGAAGAGTTCATGACATTTGCATCAAACAATAGCATGATATCGGAATACGGTAAAATGTATTGTCCGTGTATTAAATATCGAAATCATAGATTAAGCTATGTCAGAGAAGTGTGTAATCATTTGAATAGGACTAAATTTATGCCGGGTTACAAAATTTGGTATTCACATGGAGAAACTGATGCAACGATGCAATATTATGGTAGTACTTCAAAAAGGTTAGATAGTACTAATGTTATGGTAGAAGAACCGGCATCACAAGTTGATATAAGCGGAGGTACTGTTCAGATGGTGAATGATGCGTTTTGTGAACAAAGAGCATCATACATTGAAGATAGGAGTAGAATAGAGGAACCTAATTTGGAAACCCGGAATTTTTTTGATAGGTTAGATGCATCCAAACAGTCTTTGTATAAAGGATGTAGAGATGGATTATCACCTTTATCTGCTACAAGCAAGTTGATGACAATAAAGACGGATTTCAACTTGGCTGAAGATTGTGTGAATGCGATAGCTGATTTTGTTAGAGATATATTAACTGAAGATAATATTGCACCTGTTTCATATAACGAGGTTCAAAAACTTTTAGCTGGTCTTGGATTGCCATATCAGATGATCGATCTATCTATTGACAACTACATGATCTATTGGAGAAATGATGAAAACCGCATGAACTGCCAATTTTTTCACAAACCTCGATTTCAAGAGACAAGCGGCAGAGTACCTATTCCGCATAAACGGATGTGGTATTTGCCATTAACAGAGAGGTTAAAGAGGTTATATCAATCTAAACACACGGCAAAGCCCATGAGATGGCATGCAGAACATAATTCGAATGGAGAAATTGTGCTTATTGAGTAAAGGCTAATAAATGAAGCATAATTAATGGCATCGTGGAGCTTGGGATAAATTGAATTATTTGGACGCTTTGTCGTATTTACTTCTCTCTCAATTTTTTTTATGATATAGAAAATTGAGCTAGAATAACGTGGGCATTGGATACTTGTAATTCCGAGCTTTAAATCAAAAGTTACGGACGATTAGTTCAGACATGTCAAGTTGATCAGCCAGTTAAAATGATCATTCTAAACTGATCGTTGTTGCCCATTGAGTAAAGGCTTATAAATAAAACATATTGCATGGCACCACACAGTTTTGGATAAATTGGATTACTTGCATGCCTTATCGTATCTAGTTCTATCTCAAATTTTGTCACAATATAGAAAATTGAGCTAGCTTAACGTGGAAATTTGAATCGTGTCATTCTGAAATCTAAATCAAAAGTTACGGACAATTTAGTGCAGACATGTCAAGTTTATCGGCCTGTTAAAATGATCATTCTAAACTGAACATTGGTGCTCATTGAGTAAAGGCTTATAAATGAAGTATAATGCATGACATCACACAGTTTTGGATAGATTGGATCACTTGGACACTTTTTCGAATGTAGTTCTATCTCAAATTTTGTCACAATATAGAAAATTGAGTTTGTTTATCATGGGCATTGGATTTGTGTAATTCTGAGCTCTAAATCAAATGTTACGGACGATTAAGTGTGTTCATGTCTAGTTGATCGACCCGTTGATATGCTCATTCTAAATTGATCTTTGGTGCTCATTGAGTAAAGGCTTATAAATGAAGCACAATGCATGCCATCACACAGTTTTGGATAGATTGGATAACTTGGATGCTTTTTCGCCACTATTTCTGTCTCGAATTTTGAAAAATATAGCAAACTGAGTTAGCTTAACATGGGCATTGGATTCGTGTCATTTTGAGCTCTAAATAAAAAGTTACAAACGATTTGGTGCGGTCATGTCAAGTTGATCGGCCAGTTAAAGTGATCATCTTAAACTGATCTTTGGTGCCCATTGAGTAAAAGCTTATAAATGACGCATAATGCATGGAATCACACAGTTTTGGATAGATTGGATTACTTGGACGCTTTGTCGTCTTTATTTTTGTCTCAATTTTGTCAAAATATAGAAAATTGAGGTAGCATATGGTGGCATTGGATTCGTGTGTTTCCGAGCACAAAATCAAAAGTTTTAGACGATTTAGTCCGGACATGTCAAGTTGATCGGCCAGTTAAAATGATCATTCTAAACTGATCATTGGTCCTAATTAAGTAAAGTCTTAGAAATGAAGCATAATGCGTGGCATCAGGCAGTTTGGATAGATTGGATAGATTGGATTGCTTGGATGCTTTGTCGTCTCTATTTCAGTCTTAAACTTTGTAAAATTTAGCTAGCTTAACGTGGGTATTTGAGTGTCATTCTGAGCTCTGAATCAAAAATTACGAACGATTTAGTGCGGAAATGTCAAGTTGGTCGGCCAGTTAAAGTGATCATTCTAAACTGATCTTGGGTGCCCATTGAGTAAAGCCTTATAACTAAAGAATAATTCATGGCATTACACGGTTTGGGATAGATTGGATTACTCTGACGCTTTTTCGTATCTAGTCCTGTCTCAAATTTTGTCATAATATTGAAAATTGAACTAGATAAGTGTGGGTATTGAATTTGTGTCATTCTGAGCTATAAATCTAAAGGTATGGACGATTTAGTGCAGACATGAAAATTGAAAGACCAGTTAAAACGATCTTTTGAAACTGATCATTGGTGCTCATTGAGTAAAAGCTTAATAATAAAAAAATAATGCATGGCATCACACAGTTTGGAAAGTATTGGATTACGTGGCCACTTTTTCATATCTATTTTGTCTCAATTTTTGTCACAATATAGAAAATTGAGCTATCTTAACTTGGACATTGGATTCATGTGTTTTTGAGCTCTAAATCAAAAGTTACAGACGATTTAGTGTCGACATATCAAGTTGATCGGCCAGTTAAAGTGATAATTCTAAAATAATCATTGGTACTCATTAAGTAAAGGCTTATAGATGAAGCATAAAGCATGGCTTCACGCATTTTGGGATAGATTGGATTATTTGGACGCTTTTTCTTGTCTGTTTTTGTCTCATATTTTGTCAAAATATTGAACATTGAGGTAGCATAGCGTGGGCATTCGATTCGTGTTATTCTGAGCTCTAAATCAAAAGTTACGAACAATTAGTGCAGACATGTCAAGTTGATCGGCCAGTTAATATGATAATTCTAAACTGATCATTGGTTCCCATTGAGTAAAGCCTTATAAATGAAGCATATTGCATGGCATCACACATTTTTGGATGAATTGGAATACTTGAACACTTTATCGTATCTAGTTCTCTCTCAAATTTTGTCACAATATAGAAACTTAAGCTAGCTTAACGTGGGCATTTGATTCGTGTGATTCGGAGCTCTAAATGAAAAGTTACGTACGATTTAGTGCGGACATATCAAGTTGATCGGCCAATTAAAGTGGTCATTTTACACTGATCATTGGTGCCCATTGAGTAAAAGCTTATAAATCAAGCATAATGCGTAGCATCACCGTTTTGGATAGAATAGATTATTGGACGATTTGTCGTATATAGTCCTGTCTCAACTCTTGTCACTATATAGAAAATTGAGCTAGCTTAACGTGGGCTTTTGATTCGTGTCATTCTGAGCTCTAAATCAAAAGTTTCGGACGATTTATTCCGGACATGTCAAGTTGATCGGGCAGTTGAAGTGATCATTCTAAACTGATCATTGGTTCCCATTGAGTGAACGCTTATAAATGAAACAAATTGCATGGCATCACACATATTTGGATAGATTGGATTACTTGGACGCTTTGTCATCTCTATTTCTGTCTCAAATTTTCTTAAATATACAAAACTGAACTAGCTTATCGTGGGCATCAGATTCGTGTGTTTCTGAGCTTTAAATAAAAGCTTACGCACGATTTAGTTCGTACATGTCAAGTTGATCGGCAAGTTAAAGTGATCATTATAAACTGATCATTGGTGCTCTTTAAGTAAAGCCTTATAAATGAAGTATAACGCATGGCATCACGCATTTTTGGATAGATTGGATTACTTTAACGCTTTGCCATGTCTATTTCTGTATCAAATTTTGTCAAAATACAGAAATTCGAGCAAGCTTAACGCAAGATTCGCGTCATTTGGAGCTTTAAATCAAAAGTTACGGACAATTTAGTGCGTACATGTCGAGTTGATCGGCCAGTTCACGTGATCATTCTAAACTGATCATTGTTGCTCATTGAGTAAAAGCTTTTAAACGAACAATAATGCATTGCATCACCCAGATTGGATTACTTGGACACTTTCTATTTCAATGTCAAATTTTGTAACAATATCGACATTGAGCTAGCTTACCATGGGCATTGGATTCGTTTCATTCTGTGCTCTAAATGAAAAGTTCCGGATGATTTAGTGCGGACATGTCAAGTTGATCAGCCAGTTAATTCATCATACTAAACTGATCATTGGTGCTCATTGAGTAAAGGTTTATAAACAAAGCATAATTCATGGCATCACACAATTTTGGATAGATTGGATTACTTGGATGCTTTGTCGTATCAATTTTTATCTCAAATTTTGTTACAATTTAGAATATTGAGCTAGCTTAACGTGGGCATTGGATTTGTGTAATTCTAAGCTCTAAATCAAAAGTTACTAATGATTTAGTGCGGACATGTCAAGTTGATCGGCCCGTTAAAGTGATCATTCTAAACCAATCATTGGTGCTTGTTAAGTAAAGGCGTATAAATGAAGCATAATGCATGGCAATCATGTAGTTAGGATATACTGGAT
Organism: Pugionium cornutum; assembly: GCA_018901935.1. Lineage (NCBI taxonomy): Eukaryota > Viridiplantae > Streptophyta > Magnoliopsida > Brassicales > Brassicaceae > Pugionium > Pugionium cornutum. The sequence continues at coordinate 2,272,909 of JAENJI010000013.1, read as the reverse complement.
TATTTGGGCGCTTTGTCTTTTCTAATTCTCGTTCAAATTATGTCAATAATATAGAAAATTGAGATAGCTTAACGTGGACATTGGATTCGTGTTATTCGAAGCCCTAAATCAAAAGTTACATACGATTTAGTTTGGACATGTCAAGGTTATCGGCCAGTTCAAGTGATAATTCTAAACTGATCATTGGTGTTCATTGAGTAAAGGCTTATAAGTGAAGCATAATGCATGGCATCACACAGTTTTGGGTAGATTGGATTACTTGAATGCTTTGTCGTATATATTTCTGTCTCAAATTTTGTTACAATATATAAAATTGAGCTAGCTTAACGTGGGCATGGGATTCGTGTCATTCTTAGCTCTAAATCAAAGTTTTGGACGATTTAGTGCAGGCATGACAAGTTGATAGGCCAGTTAAAATGATAATTTTAAACTGATCATTGGTGCTCATTGAGTAAAAGCTTATAAATTAAAAAGAATGCGCGGCATCACACAGTTTAGGACGGATTGTATTACTTAGATGTTTTGTCGTATCTATTTCTGCCTCAAATTTTGTCAAAATATAGAAAATTGAGCTAGGTTAACGTAGGCATTGGATTCGTGTCATTCTGAGCTCCGAATCAAATGTAACGGACAATTTTCTGCGGGCATGTCAATTTGATCGGCCAGTTAAAGTGATCATTCTAAACTGATCATCGGTGCTCATTAAATAAAGGTGTATAAATGAAGCCTAAAGCGTGGAATCACATATTTCAGGATAGATTGGATTAATTGGAAGCTTTGTCATCTCTATTTTTGTCTCAAATTTTGTCAAAATATAGAAAATTGAGCAAGCTTAACGTGGGCATTGGATTCATGTTATTTTGAGCTCAAAATCAAAACTTACGGACGATTAGTGATTAAATGTTAAGCTGATCGGCCAGTTAAAGTGATCATTCTAAACTGATCATTGGTTTCCATTAAGTAAAGGCTTATAAATGGAGCATATTGCATGGCATCACACAATTTTGGATAAATTGGATTACTTGGACGCTTTATCGTATCTAGATCATTATCAAATTTTGTCACAATATAGAAAATTGAGACAGCTTCACGTGGGCATTTGATTCTTGTTATTCTGAGCTCTAAATCAAAAGTTACGGACAATTAGTGCAGACATGCCATGTTGGCAAGTTAAAGAGATCATTCTAAACTGATCATTGGTGCTGATTAAGTTAAGGCTTATAAATGAAGCATAATGCATGGCATCAAGCAGTTTGGATGGATTGGATTAATTGGACGCTTTGTCGTCTCAATTTCTATCTTAAATTATACCAAAATATAGAAAATTGAGGTAGCTTAACGTGGGCATTGGATTCGTGCCATTCTTAGCTTTAAATAAAAAGTTACGGACGGTTTAGTGCGTGCATGTCAAGTTGATCGGCCAGTTAAAGTGATCATTATAAACTGATCATTGGTGCTGATTAAAGGCTTATAAATGAAACATAATGCATGGCATTGCAGAGTTTTGGATGGATTGGATTACTTGGACGTTTTATCGTATCTAGTTCTGTCTCAAATTTTGTCACAATATAGAAAATTGAACTAGCTTAATGTGGGCATTGGATTCGTGTCATTCTAAGCTATCAATAAAAAGTTATCGACGATTTAGTGCACACATGACAAAGTCATCAGCCAGTTAAAGTGATCATTCTAAATTGATCTTTGGTGCCCACTGAGTAAAAGCTCATAAATGGAAAATAATGCATGGCATTACGCAGTTTGGAATGGATTGGATTACTTGGATGATTCGTCGTATCTATTTCTGTCTCAAATTTTGTCAAAATGTAGAAAATTGAGTTAGCTTAACGTGGGCATTGGATTCGTGTCATTCGGAGCTTTAAACCAAAAGTTACGGATGATTTAGTGCGAACATGTCGAGTTGATCGGCCAGTTCCAGTGATCATTCTAAACTGATCATTGTTGCTCATTGAGTAAAAGCCTTTAAATGAACAATAATGCATTGCATCACCCAGATTGGATTACTTGGACGCTTTGTCATATCTATTTTTATCTCAAATTTTGTAACAATATCGACATTGAGCTAGCTTAACATGGGCATTGGATTCATTTCATTCTGCGATCTAAATGAAAAGTTTCGGATGATTTAGTGTTGACATGTCAAGTTGATCGGCCAGTTAAATTCATCATTCTAAAATGTTCATTGGTGCTCATTGAGTAAAGGCTTATAATCAAAGCACAATTCATGGCATCACACAATTTTGAATAGATTGGATTACTTGGATGGTTTGTCGTATCAATTTTTATCTCAAATTTTGTTACAATTTAGAAAATTGAGCTAGCTTAACGTGGGCATTGGATTCCTATCAGTCTAAGCTCGAAATCAAAAGTTACTGCTGATTTAGTGTGGACATGTCAAGTTGATCGGCCCGTTAAAGTGATCATTCTAAACAAATCATTGGTGCTTGTTAAGTAAAGGCTTATAAATGAAGCATAATGCATGGCATCATGTAGTTAGGATATACTGGATTATTTGGGCGCTTTGTCTTTTCTAATTCTCGTTCAAATTATGTCAATAATATAGAAAATTGAGATAGCTTAACGTGGGCATTGGATTCGTGTCATTCGAAGCCCTAAATCAAAAGTTACATACGATTTAGTTTGGACATGTCAAGGTTATCAGCAAGTTCAAGTGATAATTCTAAACTGATCATTGTGTTCATTGAGCAAAGGCTTATAAATGAAGCATAATGCATGGCATCACACAGTTTTGGATAGATTGGATTAATTAAATGCTTTGTCGTATATATTTCTGTCTCAAATTTTGTTACAATATATAAAATTGAGCTAGCTTAACGTGGGCATGGGATTCGTGTCATTCTTAGCTCTAAATCAAAGTTATGGATGATTTAGTGCAGACATTACAAGTTGATAGACCAGTTAAAATGATAATTTTAAACTGATCATTGGTGCTCATTGAGTAAAAGCTTATAAATAAAAAATAATGCATGGCATCACACAGTTTGGAACGGATTGGATTACTTGGATGTTTTGTCGTATCTATTTCTGCCCCAAATTTTGTCAAAATATAGAAAATTGAGCTAGCTTAACGTAGGATTGGATTCGTGTCATTTTGAGCTCTGAATCAAAAGTTACGTAAGATTTTGTGCGGACATGTCAAGTTGATCGGCCAGTTAAAGTGATCATTCTAAACTGATCATCGGTGGTCATTAAATAAAGGTGTATAAATGAAGCATAAAGCATGGAATCACATATTTTGGGATAGATTGGATTATTTGGAAGGTTTGTCATCTCTATTTTTGTCTCAAAGTTTGTCAAAATATAAAACATTGAGCTAGCTTAACGTGGGCATTGGATTCATGTTATTCTGAGCTCTTAATCAAAAGTTACGGACGATTAGTGCGGAAATGTTAAGTTAATCGGCCAGTTAAAGTGATCATTATAAACTGATCATTGGTTTCCATTAAGTAAAGGCCTATAAATGAAGCATATTGCATGGCATCACACAATTTTGGATGAATTGGATTAATTGGATGCTTTCTCGTATCTAGATCATTATCAAATTTTGTCACAATATAGAAAATTGAGGTAGCTTCACGTGGGCATTTGATTCTTGTTATTCTGAGCTCTAAATCAGAAGTTATGTACAATTAGTGCAGACATGTCAAGTTGGCAAGTTAAAGAGATCATTCTAAACTGATCATTGGTGCTGATTAAGTTAAAGCTTATAAATGAAGCATAATGCATGGCATCAAGCAGTTTGGATGGATTGGATTAATTGGACGCTTTGTCGTCTCTATTTCTGTCTTAAATTATACCAAAATATAGAAACTTGAGGTAGCTTAACGTGGGCATTGGATTTGTGCCATTCTAAGCTTTACGGACGGGTTAGTGCGTGCATGTCAAGTTGATCGGCCAGTTAAAATAATCATTATAAACTGATCATTGGTGCTCATTGATTAAAGGCTTATAAATGAAACATAATGCATGGCTTTGCACAGTTTTGGATGGATTGGATTACTTGGACGTTTTATCGTATCTAGTTCTGTCTCAAATTTTGTCACAATATAGAAAATTGAACTAGCTTAATGTGGGCATTGGATTCGTGTCATTCTAAGCTATCAATAAAAAGTTATCGATGATTTAGTGCACACATGACAAAGTCATCAGCCAGTTAAAGTGATCATTCTAAACTGATCTTTGGTGCCCACTGAGTAAAAGCTCATAAATGGAAAATAATGCATGGCATTACACAGTTTGGAATGGATTGGATTACTTGGATGATTCGTCGTATCTATTTCTGTCTCAAATTTTGTCAAAATGTAGAAAATTGAGCTTGCTTAACATGGGCATTGGATTCGTTTCATTTTGCGCTCTAAATGAAAAGTTCCGGACGATTTAGTGCGGACATGTCAAGTTGATCGGCCAGTTAAATTCATCATTCTAAACTGATCATCGGTGCTCATTGAGTAAAGGCTTATAAACAAAGCATAATTCATGGCATCCCACAATTTTGGATAGATTGGATTACTTGGATGGTTGTCGTATCAATTTTTATCTCAAATTTTGTTACAATTTAGAAAATTGAGCTAGCTTAACGTGGGCATTGGATTTGTGTCATTCTAAGCTCGAAATCAAAAGTTACTGATGATTTAGTGCGGACATGTCAAGTTGATCGGCCCGTTAAAGTGATCATTCTAAACAAATCATTGGTGCTTGTTAAGTAAAGGCTTATAAATGAAGCATAATGCATGGCATCATTTAGTTAGGATATACTGGATTATTTTGGCGCTTTGTCTTTTCTAATTCTCATTCAAATTATGTCAATAATATAGAAAATTGAGATAGCTTAACGTGGGCATTGGATTCGTGTCATTCGAAGCCCTAAATCAAAAGTTACATACGATTTAGTTTGGACATGTCAAGGTTATCGGCAAGTTCAAGTGATAATTCTAAACTGATCATTGTGTTCATTGAGCAAAGGCTTATAAATGAAGCATAATGCATGGCATCACACAGTTTTGGACAGATTGGATTACTTGAACGCTTTGTCGTATATATTTCTTTCTCAAATTTTGTTACAATATATAAAATTGAGCTATCTTAACGTGGGCATGGGATTCGTGTCATTCTTAGCTCTAAATCAAAGTTATGGACGATTTAGTGCAGACATGACAAGTTTATAGGGCAGTTAAAATGATAATTTTAAACTAATCATTGGTGCTCATTGAGTAAAAGCTTATAAATGAAAAATAATGCATAGCATCACAAAGTTTGGGACGGATTAGATTACTTGGATGTTTTGTCGTATCTATTTCTGCCTCAAATTTTGTCAAAATATAGAAAATTGAGCTAGTTTAACGTGGGCATTGGATTCGTGTCATTCTGAGCTCTGAATCAAAAGTTACGGACGATTTTGTGTAGACATGTCAAGTTGATCGGCCAGTTAAAGTGATCATTCTAAACTGATCATCGGTGCTCATTGAGTAAAGGCTTATAATGAAGCATAAGATATCACATCACGCAGTTTGTGATAGATTGGATTACTTGGACGCTTTTTAGTCTAGTTATATCTCAAATTTTGTCACAATATTGAAAATTGAACTAGCTCAATGTGTGCATTGGATTCTTGTCATTCGGAGCTATAAATCAAAAGTTATGGACGATTTACTGCAGACATTACAAGTTGATAGACTTGTTAAAATGATCGTTCTAAACTGATCATTGGTGCTCATTGAGTAAAAGCTTATAAATGAAAAAATAATGCATGGTATCATGCAGTTTGGGATGGATTGTACTACTTAGACGCTTTGTAGTACCTATTTCTGTCTCAGATTTTATCACAATACAGAAATTGAGCAAACCTAATGTGAGCATTGGATTCGTGTCATTCGGAGCTCTAAATGAAAAGTTACGGACGATTTTGTGCGGACATGTCAAGTTGAATGGCCAGTTAAGTTCATCATTCTAAACTCATCATTGGTGATCATTAAGTAAAGGCTTATAAATGAAGCATAATGTATGGCATCACATAATTTTATATAGAGTGGATTACTTGGATGTTTTGTCGTATCTATTTCTATCTCAAATTTTGTTGCAATTTAGAAAATTGAGCTAGCTTAACGTGGGCATTGGATTCGTGTCATTCTAAGCTCTAAATCAAAAGTTACTGATGATTTAGTGCGGACATGTCAAGTTGATCGGCCCGTTAAAGTGATCATTCTAAACAAATCATTGGTGCTTGTTAAGTAAAGGCTTATAAATGAAGCATAATGCATGGCATCATGTAGTTAGGATATACTGGATTATTTGGGCGTTTTGTCTTTTCTAATTCTCGTTCAAATTATGTCAATAATATAGAAAATGGAGATAGCTTAATGTGGACATTGGATTCGTGTCATTCGAAGCCCTAAATCAAAAGTTACATACGATTTAGTTTGGACATGTAAAGGTTATCGGCCAGTTCAAGTGATAATTCTAAACTGATCATTGGTGTTCATTGAGTAAAGGCTTATAAATGAAGCATAATGCATGGCATCACACAGTTTTGGATAGATTGGATTACTTGAACGCTTTGTCGTATATATTTCTGTCTCAAATTTTGTTACAATATATAAAATTGAGCTAGCTTAACGTGGGCATGGGATTCGTGTCATTCTTAGCTCTAAATCAAAGTTATGGACGATTTAGTGCAGACATGACAAGTTTATAGGCCAGTTAAAATGATAATTTTAAACTGATCATTGGTGCTCATTGATAAAAGCTTATAAATGAAAAATAATACATGGCATCACACAGTTTGGGACGGATTGGATTACTTGGATGTTTTGTCGTATCTATTTCTGCCTCAAAATTTGTCAAAATATAGAAAAATGAGCTAGTTTAACGTGGGTATTGGATTCGTGTCATTCTGAGCTCTGAATCAAAAGTTACGGACGATTTTGTGCGGACATGTCAAGTTGATCGGCCAGTTAAAGTGATCATTCTAAACTGATCATCGGTGCTCATTGAGTAAAGGCTTATAATGAAGCATAAGATATCACATCACGCAGTTTGGGATAGATTGGATTACTTGGACGCTTTGTCAGTCTAGTTCTATCTCAAATTTTGTCACAATATTGAAAATTAAACTAGCTCATTGTGTGCATTGGATTCTTGTCATTCGGAGCTATAAATCAAAAGTTATGGACGATTTACTGCAGACATTACAAGTTGATCGACTTGTTAAAATGATCGTTCTAAACTGATCATTGGTGCTCATTGAGTAAAAGCTTATAAATGAAAAATTAATGCATGGTATCACGCAGTTTGGGATGGATTGTACTACTTAGACGCTTTGTAGTACCTATTTCGTCTCAATTTTGTCACAATATAGAAATTGAGCTAGCCTAATGTGAGCATTGGATTCGTGTCATTCGGAGCTCTAAATGAAAAGTTACGGACGATTTTGTGCGGACATGTCAAGTTGATTGCCAGTTAAGTTCATCATTCTAAACTCATCATTGGTGCTCATTAAGTAAAGGCTTATAAATGAAGCATAATGTATGGCATCACACAATTTATAGAGTGGATTACTTGGACGCTTTGTCGTATCTATTTCTATCTCAAATTTTGTGGCAATTTAGAAAATTGAGCTAGCTTAACGTGGGCATTGGATTCGTGTCATTCTAAGCTTTAAATCAAAAGTTACTGATGATTTAGTGCGGACATGTCAAGTTGATCGGCCCGTTAAAGTGATCATTCTAAACAAATCATTGGTGCTTGTTAAGTAAAGGCTTATAAATGAAGCATAATGCATGGCATCATGTAGTTAGGATATACTGGATTATTTGGGCGTTTTGTCTTTTCTAATTCTCATTCAAATTATGTCAATAATATAGAAAATAGAGATAGCTTAATGTGGACGTTGGATTCGTGTCATTCGAAGCCCTAAATCAAAAGTTACATACGATTTAGTTTGGACATGTAAAGGTTATCGGCCAGTTCAAGTGATAATTCTAAACTGATCATTGGTGTTCATTGAGTAAAGGCTTATAAATGAAGCATAATGCATGGCATCACACAGTTTTGGATAGATTGGATTACTTGAACGCTTTGTCGTATATATTTCTGTCTCAAATTTTGTTACAATATATAAAATTTAGCTAGCTTAACGTGGGCATGGGATTCGTGTCATTCTTAGCTCTAAATCAAAGTTATGGACGATTTAGTGCAGACATGACAAGTTTATAGGCCAGTTAAAATGATAATTTTAAACTGATCATTGGTGCTCAATGAGTAAAAGCTTATAAATGAAAAATAATGCATGGCATCACACAGTTTGGGATGGATTGGATTACTTGGATGTTTTGTCGTATCTATTTCTGCCTCAAATTTTGTCAAAATATAGAAAATTGAGCTAGTTTAACGTGGGCATTGGATTCGTGTCATTCTGAGCTCTGAATCAAAAGTTACGGACGATTTTGTGCGGACATGTCAAGTTGATCGGCCAATTAAAGTGATCATTCTAAACTGATCATCGGTGCTCATTGAGTAAAGGCTTATAATGAAGCATAAGATATCACATCACGCAGTTTGGGATAGATTGGATTACTTGGACGCTTTGTCAGTCTAGTTCTATCTCAAATTTTGTCACAATATTGAAAATTGAACTAGCTCAATGTGTGCATTGGATTCTTGTCATTCGGAGCTATAAATCAAAAGTTATGGACGATTTACTGCAGACATTACAAGTTGATCGACTTGTTAAAATGATCGTTCTAAACTGATCATTGGTGCTCATTGAGTAAAAGCTTATAAATGAAAAAATAATGCATGGTATCACGCAGTTTGGGATGGATTGTACTACTTAGATGCTTTGTAGTACCTATTTCTGTCTCAGATTTTGTCACAATATAGAAATTGAGCTAGCCTAATGTGAGCATTGGATTCGTGTCATTCGGAGGTCTAAATGAAAAGTTATGGACAATTTTGTGCGGACATGTTAAGTTGATTGGCCAGTTAAGTTCATGATTCTAAACTCATCATTGGTGCTCGTTAAGTAAAGGCTTATAAATGAAGCATAATGTATGGCATCACACAATTTCATATAGAGTGGATTACTTGGATGCTTTGTCGTATCTATTTCTATCTCAAATTTTGTTGCAATTTAGGAAATTGAGCTAGCTTAACGTGGGCATTGGATTCGTGTCATTCTAAGTTCTAAATCAAAAGTTACTGATGATTTAGTGCGGACATTTCAAGTTGATCGGCCCATTAAAGTGATCATTCTAAACAAATCATTGGTGCTTGTTAAGTAAAGGCTTATAAATGAAGCATAATGCATGGCATCATGTAGTTAGGATATACTGGATTATTTGGGTGTTTTGTCTTTTCTAATTCTCGTTCAAATTATGTCAATAATATAGAAAATTGAGATAGCTTAACGTGGACATTGGATTCGTGTCAGTCGAAGCCCTAAATCAAAAGTTACATACGATTTAGTTTGGACATGTCAAGGTTATCGGCCAGTTCAAGTGATAATTCTAAATTGATCATTGATGTTCATTGAGTAAAGGCTTATAAATGAAGCATAATGCATGGCATCACACAGTTTTGGATAGATTGGATTACCTGAACGCTTTGTCGTATATATTTATGTCTCAAATTTTGTTACAATATATAAAATTTAGCTAGCTTAACGTGGGCATGGGATTCGTGTCATTCTTAGCTCTAAATCAAAGTTATGGACAATTTAGTGCAGACATGACAAGTTGATAGGCTAGTTAAAATGATAATTTTAAACTGATTATTGGTGCTCATTGAGTAAAAGCTTATAAATGAAAAATAATGCATGGCATACCACAGCTTGGGACGGATTGGATTACTTGGATATTTTGTCGTATCTATTTCTGCCTCAAATTTTGACAAAAATAAAGAAAATTGAGCTAGCTTAACGTAGGCATTGGATTCGTCTCATTCTGAGCTCTGAATCAAAAGTTACAGACGATTTTGTGCAGATATGTCAAGTTGATCGGCCAGTTAAAGTGATCATTCTAAACTGATCATCGGTGCTCATTAAATAAAGGTGTATAAATGAAGCATAAAGCATGGAATCGCATATTTTGGGATAGGTTGGATTATTTGGAAGCTTTGTTATCTCTATTTTTGTCTCAAATTTCGTCAAAAATATAAAAAATTGAGCGAGCTTAACGTGGGTATTGGATTCATGTTATTCTGAGCTCTAAATCAAAAGTTACGGACGATTAGTGCAGAAATTTTAAGTTGATCAGCCAGTTAAAGTGATCATTCTAAACTGATCATTGGTTTCCATTAACTAAAGGCTTATAAATGAAGCATATTGCATGGCATCACAGAATTTTGGATAAATTGGATTACTTGGACGCTTTATCGTATCTAGATCATTATCAAATTTTGTCACAGTATAGAAAATTGAGGTAGCTTCACGTGGGCATTTGATTCTTATTATTCTGAGCTCTAAATCAAAAGTTAGGGACAGTTAGTGCAGACATGTCAAGTTGGCAAGTTAAAGAGATCATTCTAAAGTGATCATTGGTGCTGATTAAGTTAAGGCTTATAAATGAAGCATAATGCATGTCATCAAGCAGTTTGGGTGGATTGGATTAAATGGACGCTTTGTCGTCTCTATTTCTATCTTAAATTATACCAAAATATAGAAAATTGAGGTAGCTTAACGTGGGCATTGGATTTGTGCCATTCTAAGCTTTAAATAAAAAGTTACGGACAGTTTAGTGCGTGCATGTCAAGTTTATCGGCCAGTTAAAGTGATCATTATAAATTGATCATTGGTTCTCATTGATTAAAGGCTTATAAATGAAATATAATGCATGGCATTGCACAGTTTTGGATGGATTGGATTACTTGGACGTTTTATCGTATCTAGTTCTGTCTCAAATTTTGTCACAATATAGAAAATTGAACTAGCTTAATGTGGGCTTTGGATTCATGTCATTCTAAGCTATCAATCAAAAGTTATGGACGATTTAGTGCACACATGACAAAGTCATGAGCCAGTTAAAGTGATCATTTTAAATTGATCATTGGTGCCCATTGAGTAAAAGCTCATAAATGAAAAATAATGCATGGCATTGCGCAGTTTGGAATGGATTGGATTACTTGGATGATTCGTCGTATCTATTTCTGTCTCAAATTTTATCAAAATATAGAAAATTGAGCTAGCTCAACATGGGCATTGGATTTGTGTCATTTGGAGCTTTAAATCAAAACTTACGGACGATTTAGTGCAGACATGTCGAGTTGATCGGCCAGTTCAAGTGATCATTCTAAACTGATCATTGTTGCTCATTGAGTAAAAGCTTTTAAACGAACAATAATGCATTGCATCACCCAGATTGGATTGCTTGGACGCTTTGTCGTATCTATTTCTATCTCAAATTTTGTAACAATATCGACATTGAGCTAGCTTAACATGGGCATTGGATTCGTTTCATTCTGCGCTCTAAATGAAAAGTTCCAGATGATTTAGTGCGGACATGTCAAGTTGATCAGCCAGTTAAGTTCATCATTCTAAACGCATCATTGGTGCTCATTAAGTAAAGGCTTATAAATGAAGCATAATGTATGGCATCACAAAATTTTATATAGAGTGGATTACTTGTATGCTTTGTCGTATCTATTTCTATCTCAAATTTTGTTGCAATTTAGAAAATTGAGCTAGCTTAACGTGGGCATTGGATTCGTGTCATTCTAAGCTATAAATCAAAAGTTACTGATGATTTAGTGTGGACATGTCAAGTTTATCGGCCCGTTAAAGTGATCATTCTAAATAAATCATTGGTGCTTGTTAAGTAAAGGCTTATAAATGAAGCATAATGCATGGCATCATGTAGTTAGGATATACTGAATTACTTGGGCGCTTTGTCTTTTCTAATTCTCCTTCAAATTATGTCAATAATATAGAAAATGGAGATAGCTTAATGTGGACATTGGATTCGTGTCATTCGAAGCCCTAAATCAAAAGTTACATACGATTTAGTTTGGACATGTAAAGCTTATCGGCCAGTTCAAGTTATAATTCTAAACTGATCATTGGTGTTCATTGAGTAAAGGCTTATAAATGAAGCATAATACATGGCATCAGACAGTTTTGGATAGATTGTATTACTTGAACGCTTTGTCATATATATTTCTGTCTCAAATTTTGTGATAATATATAAAATTGAGCTATCTTAACGTGGGCATGGGATTCGTGTCGTTCTTAGCTCTAAATCAAAGTTATGGACGATTTAGTGCAGACATGACAAGTTTATAGGCCAGTTAAAATGATAATTTTAAACTGATCATTGGTGCTAATTGAGTAAAAGCTTATAAATGAAAAATAATGCATGGCATCACACAGTTTGGGATGGATTGGATTACTTGGATGTTTTGTCGTATCTATTTCTGCCTCAAATTTTGTCAAAATATAGAAAATTGAGCTAGTTTAACGTGGGCAATGGATTCGTGTAATTTTTAGCTCTAAATAAAAGTTATGGACGATTTAGTGCATACATGACAAGTTGATCGGTCAGTTAAACTGATCATTGGTGCTCATTAAATAAAAGCTTATAAATGAAAAATATTGCATGGTATCACGCAGTTTGGGATGGATTAGTTTACTTGGACGCTTTGCCGTATCTATTTTTGTGTTAAATTTTATCAAAATAAAGAAAATTGTGCTAGCTTAATGTGAGCATTGGATTCGTATCATTTTGTGCGGACATGTCAAGGTGATCGGCCAGTTAAAGTGATCATTGCAAACTGATCATCGGTGCTCATTGAGTAAAGGCTTATAATGAAGCATAAGATATCACATCACGCAGTTTGGGATAGATTGGATTACTTGGACGCTTTGTTAGTCTAGTTCTATCTTAAATTTTGTCACAATATTGAAAATTGAACTAGCTCAATGTGTGCATTGGATTCTTGTCATTCGGAGCTATAAATCAAAATTTATGGACGATTTACCGCAGACATTACAAGTTGATCGACTTGTTAAAATGATCGTTCTAAACTGATCATTGGTGCTCATTGAGTAAAAGCTTATAAATGAAAAAATAATGCATGGTACCACGCAGTTTTGGATGGATTGTACTACTTAGACGCTTCGTGGTACCTATTTCTGTCCCAAAGTTTGTCACAATATAGAAATTCAGCTAGCCTAATGTGAGCATTCGATTCGTGTCATTCGGAGCTCTAAATAAAAAGTTACGGACGATTTTGTGCGGACATGTCAAGTTGATTGGTCAGTTAAGTTCATCATTCTAAACTGATCATTGGTGCTCATTAAGTAAAGGCTTATAAATGAAGCATAATGTATGGCATCACGCAATTTTGGATAGATTGGATTACTTGGACGCTTTGTCGTATCTATTTCTATCTCAAATTTTGTTACAATTTAGAAAATTGAGCTAGCTTAATGTGGGCATTGGATTCGTGTCATTCTAAGCTCTAAATCAAAAGTTACTGATCATTTACTGTGCACATGTTAAGTTGATCGGCGAGTTAAAGTGATCATTATAAACTGATCATTGGTTCTGATTAAGTAAAGTCTAATAACTGAAGCATAATACACAACATCAAGTAGTTTGGATCCATTGGATTACTTGGATGCTTTGTCGTATATATTTTTGTCTCAAATTTTGTTACAATATAGAAAATTGAGCTAACTTAACGTGGGCAATGGATTCGTGTAATTTTTAGCTCTAAATAAAAGTTATGGACGATTTAGTGCATACATGACAAGTTGATCGGCCAGGTAAACTGATCATTCGTGCTCATTAAATATAAGCTTATAAATGAAAAATATTGCATGGTATCACGCAGTTTGGGATAGATTAGTTTACTTGGACGCTTTGCCGTATCTATTTTTGTGTTAAATTTTATCAAAATAAAGAAAATTGTGCTAGCTTAATGTGAGCATTGGATTCGTATCATTTTGTGTTCTAAATCAAAAGTGAAGAACGATTTAGTACGGACATGTCGAGTTGATAGGCCAGTTAAAGTGGTATTTCTAAACTGTTCATTGGTGCTCATTAAGTAAAAGCTTATAAACGAAAAATAATGCATGGCAGCACGCAGTTTGGGATGGATGGGATTACTTAGACGGTTTTTCGTATATATTTTTATCTCAAATTTTTTCACAATATAGAAATTGAGCTAGTTTAACGTGGGCATTTGATTCGTGTCATTCTGAGCTCTAAATGAAAAGTTACGAACGATTTAGTGCCAAAACTTCAAGTTGATCGGCCACTTAAATGAAGCATAATGCATGGCATCACATATTTTTGGTTAGATTGGATTATTTGGACGATTTGTTGTATCTATTTTTATCTCAAATTTTGTTACAATTTAGAAAATTGATCTAGCTTAACGTGGGCATTGGATTTGTGTTATTCTAAGCTCTAAATCAAAAGTCAATGACGATTTATTGTGGAAATATCAAGTTTATCTGCCAGTTAAAGTGATCATACTAAACTGATCATTGGTGCTCATTAAGTAAAGGTTTATAATTGAAGCATAAGGCACAGCATTAACCAGTTTTTATAGATTGAATTAGTTGGACGCTTTGTTGTATCTATATCTGTCTCAAATTTTTTCAACATATAGAAAATTAAGCGAGTTAACATCGGCACTGGATTCATGTCATTTTGAGCTCTAAATCAAAAGTTACACATGATTTAGTGCGGACATGTCAGGGTTATCTGCGAGTTAAAGTGATCATTCTAAACTGACCATTGGTGCTCATTAAGTAAAGGCTTATCAATGAACCACAAAGCATGGCATCACACAGTTTTGGATAGATTGGATTACTTGGACGCTTTGAGCTCTCTATTTCTGTCTCAAATTTTGTAAAATATAGAAAATTGAGCTACCTTAAAGTGGGCATTAGATTCGTGTCATTTTGAGCTATAAATCAAAAGTTATGGACGATTTAGTGTGTACATGTCAAGAGTATCGGTCCTTTATAGTGATCATTCTAAACTGATCATTGGTGCCCATTAAGTAAAATTTTATAAATGAAAAATAATGCATGGCATTACACAGTTTGGGATGGATTGGATTACTTGAACGCTTTGTCATATCTATTTCTTTGCAAATTTTGCCAAAATATAGAAAATTGGGTTAGCTTAACGTGGGCATTCGATTCATGTCATTTTGAGCTCTAAATCAAAAGTTACGGATGATTTAGTGCAAACATGTCGAGTTGATCGGGCAGTTAAAGTGATCATTCTAAACTGATCATTGGTGCTCATTTCGTAAAAGCCTTATAAACTAAAAATAACGCATGGCTTCACGCAATTTGTGATGGATTGGATTACATAGACGGTTAGTCGTATCTATTTCTATCCCAAATTTTGTCACAATATAGAAATTGAGCTAGCTTAAAGTTGGCATTGGATTCGTGTTATTCTGAGCTCTAATTGAAAAGTTACGGTCAATTTACTTCCGATATGTCAAGTTGATCGGCGAGTTAAATTCATCATTCTAAACTGATCATTGGTGCTCATTGAGTAAAGGCTTATAAATGAAGCATAGTGCATGGCATCATATAAGTTTGGGTAAATTGTATTAATTGGACGATTTTGAAAATGCAACAGCTGATAGAATTAAAAAACTGCGTCAAGCATTGATACAACGACTACTACAATACGTGTCTCTACTAGAACATCTTTTAGGTGCACTCTCAAGTCTCACCTAAAACGACCTTGAACAAGCTCAAGATGCCCTTGACTTGTTACACTAGCCTCACACGTTCACAAGATTACACACAATCTTGGAACACCTCACCAAAACCCTTTTACCCCTTTAGTTTTGCCCTCTCTCTTAGAAACCCAAAGCCCTTGAATAAAAGCTCTCTTTTGTGAGTGTTGAATTCGTCCAACTGTTCTCCCTCCTTATATATTCTTATTTCTTTGTGCAAAACCCTAGAGTCGAATTCCTTTTCTCCATAAGATTTCTATATCTCTTTTTATTGCAAGTTTCCTTATTCTTTTACAAGAATAGGAAAATTCCTTAAACTTCACTTTACTGGCTTTTGTATCCTTCCCACTTGATCCAAGCTTGTTGGATCCTTCCCAATGGGCTTCTCACGTAGTCCAACTTTCTGCTTCCTGACTCACTACTTGACTACTTCACAAGTAGTTCAAGGATAGGTGCCAAACAGCTACATCTTCAATCTCTCCCTTTTTAACGTATGTGTCTTACAAGCACCTGAAACAGAGGATTTCACACCACACACGAGAATCAGAGAAACAACAGCCACGAATTGATTTGATCTCAAATTTATGTTAGTAAAAGAAACAACTGTTCGGAGAGATATATGAGTTGGTTACAAAAAAGAAGTCTTCCCCACGATTCTAGTCCTAACAAAAGAAACAACCAACCATTCTCCCCCACGATTGTAGCCTTAGTCAGATATTCACAGAACTCGATCTAACTGCACAACAACCACACAAACAGTTTCACATCAACACATGTGCATCCTTAAGATCCTTACTAAAATGATTCAGACTCAGTCCCAAGGTCCTGTTTATAAACACAAATCTCCCCCATGATTCCAGCCATCTTAGTTATCATAGCAGACACTTATAGAAAAAGTCTAGTCATCTTAACTGCTACCACAATGAGAGTCCAAAAAACATGGTTTAACACAAATTGGTATACTATCAGAATGACTCAGAATCAGTACTAAGATCCTCTTCTCCCCCTGCTTGTGAGGCACATAAGTTAAAAAAACACAATACCTCTAAAGGTATGTTGAAGCTGACGAACAACATCACCAAGAGCTGATAGTGCTGCAACAATGTCAACAAGCCCGTCACAAAACTCAGCCGAAGACTGCTTGCCTCCTTCAGACACAAGGTTAACCATTGCATCAAGACTCCTTAACCAGCTCACTGTATCAACCAATGAAAAAGATCCTCCTCACAAGCTCACTGTATCAACCACTTAACAACAGATTAGTAGTACAGCCTCAAGCACAACACAAGAGAACAACAACCATAAACAATATCCAACGCTATGGGGAACCAACTGGCGTGGTTGTCACATACATCACCAAGCAACTGGTGACTGAATCAAACAGGAAAAAATAAAGCAAGAATATGCAACACAAGTATACAACGAGACTGCTCAACATGACTCTAACCGATTTTGTACCAGATCAAGATAACATACTCTGCTTGGCCTGATTCGTAATGTCTGGTGGTCACTGTTGCTGTAACTAGCTTTCACACTATCATATCTTTATCATGCACTGAGTCAGTTTTCAACCTTTGTTCCAGGAGTGAAAAAAGACTGAGATACACAGTTTGAGCTTTGTGTTCTCGTGTTTGACTTTCTTTTTCTTGTTTTCTTTTCTTTTTGTTCTCCAGATTTTTCTTTGCTTCGTTTTTCTGCCCATTTTTTTTTGTAACAGCACGTGAGCCAGCTCCATCACTTGATTTCTCAGGAGCAGCTCGATGATACGTCACTCCATGAAACCTGTACTGAGAGTCAGAGATGACGACATGATAGGTAGCTCTTTTTCACGAAGCGAGTGATCCAAACTAAATCAAAACTTTATATGATTCTTGATCAGCACACAGTCCAGTCCTACAGGCTTTAAAGCAGAGTCATATCTCGCAAACACCAATTGCATTTCTTAATGTGATAAAACGAGTAAAATCTAATGGTTTTGTAAATAAATCAGCCAGTTGCAAATTGGTGACAATGTGTTCAACCACTACCTGTTTCTCCTACACTAGATCGTGGATAAAGTGGTGTCGAATATTGATGTGTTTTGTGCGCGAGTGCTGTACCGGATTCCTTGATATACTAATGGCACTTTTGTTGTCGCAGTGAACTAGGAGGGTACCTAAAGCAATTTGATAATTTGCAGACATTGGCTTCATCCATAGAAGTTGTGAGCAACAACTACCCAAGGCAATATATTTTGCCTCTGCTGTAGAGAGTGACACAGAATTCTGCTTTTTGCTCATCCATGCGATTAGATTGTTTCCAAGAAAGAAACAACCTCCGCTCGTGCTTTTTTGTCATCCCCACTTCCTAGGAATAGCCTGATAGACTCAAGACGAGCCACTGGAGAAAAGGTTTCTTCAAAATCAACTCCCTCAATTTGAGAGTAACCTTGAGCTACAAGTCGAGCCTTGTTCCGTACCACAACTCCATTTTCATCAATCTTGTTCTTGAAAATCCACTTTGTGCCAACCACATTTACTCCATCAGGTCGAGGAACCAACTCCCATACATCATTTCGTACAAACTGTTCTAGTTCTTCTTCCATCGCAACAATCCAGAATTCATCTTCAAGTGCCTGAACATGTGATTTTGGTTCAAGAACTGAGACAAAGCTAGCGAAACGTACCATTTCTCTAAAGTTGATCTTCACACCTCGAATTTCCTTCCATCCATCACATTTCCAATGACATCAGATGACAAATGATTTCTGTGAACTTGTTGATCTGAGCTCTGATCTGCCAGATCTTTGTTTGACTTACTGGGATCTTCTGAGCTACTTAATTCCACTGTTGTAGTGATTTGTTCCTTACTGTTCATTTCTGATTGATCCGTTTCACTGTCAGAATTTCCTTCATACCACATCGTGACAGACTGGTCGTCAAACACCACATTAACAGATTCCATAATCACACACGATCGCATGTTGTAGACTCTATCGATTGGATTACTTGGACGCTTTGCGTATCTAGTTCTATCTCAAATTTTGTCACAATATATAAAATTGAGCTAGTTTAGCGTGGGCATTGGATTTGTGTCATTCTGAGCTCTAAATCAAAAGTTACAGACGATTTAGTGCCGTCATGCTAAGTTGATCGGCTAGTTAAAGTGATCATTCTAAACATATCATTGGTGCCCATTAAGTAAAGGCTTGTAAATGAAGCATAATGCATAGCATCAAGCAGTTTAGATGAATTGGATTACTTGTACGCTTTTTTGTCTCTATTTCCTTCTCAAATTTTATCAAAATATAGAAGATTGAGCTAGCTTAACGTGGGCATTAGATTCGTGTCGTTCTGAGCTCTAAATCAAAAGTTATAGACGATTTACTGGGGACATGTCAAGTTTATCAGCCAGTTAAAGTGATCATTCAAAACTGATCATTGCTGCTCATTGAGTAAAGGCTTATAACTGAAATATAATGCATGGCATCACACAGTTTTGGATAGATTGGATTACTTGGACGCTTTTTAATTCTATTTCTATCTATAATTTTGTTACAGTATATAAAATTGACCAAGCATAAAGTGGGCATTGGATTCATGTGATTCTAACCTCTAAATCAAAAGTTATGTACGATTTAGTGTAGACATGTCAAGTTGATTGGCCAGTTAAAGTAATCATTCTAAACTAATCATTAGTTCTCATTAAGTAAAGGCTTATAAATGAAACATAAAGCATAGCAGCACACAGCTTGGGATAGATTGGATAATTGGATAACTTGGACGCTTTGTCGTCTCTATTTCTGATCCAAATTTTTCAATATATAGAATATTGAGCTAGCTTAACATGGGCATTGTATTCGTGTCATTCTGATCTCTAAATTAAAAGTTACCGATGATTTAGTGCGGACATGTCAACTTGATCGACCAGTTAAAGTGATCATTCTAAACTGACAATTGGTGCCCATTGAGTAAAGGCTTATCAAGGAAGCATAATGCATATCATCACACAATTTGAATATATTGAATTACTTGGACGCTTTGTCATATCTAGTTCTATCTCAAATTTTGTCACAATATAAAAAATTGAGCTAGCTTAACATGGGCATTGGATTCGTGTCATTCAGAGCTCTAAATAAAATATCAGGGACGATTTAGTATGGACATGTCAAGTTGATCGGCCAGTTAAAGTGATCATTCTAAACTGATCATTGGTGCTCATTAAGTAAAGGCTTATAAATGAAACATAAGGCATAGCGTCAAGCAGTTTAGATAGATTGAATTACTTGGATGCTTTGTCGTCTCGATTTCTGTCTCAAATTTATCAAAATATAGAGAATTAAGCTAGCTTATTGTGGGCATTGGATTCGCGTCATTCTGAGCTCTAAATCAATAGTTATGGAGGATTTAGTGCGGAAATATCAAGTTGATCGGCCAGTTAAAGGTGTCATTCTAATATGATCATTGATGCTCATTGAGTAAAGGCTTATAAATGAAGCATAATGTATGGCATAACATAGTTTGGGATAGATTGGATTACTTGGGAGCTATGTCATATCAATTTCTGTCTCAAATTTTGTAAAAATATAGAAAATTGAGCTAGTTTAACGTGGGCATTGGATTCGTGTCATTCTTACTCTAAATTAAAATTTACGGACGATTTAGTGGGGACATGTTAAGTTGATCTGCCAGTTAAAGTGATAATTCTAAATGGATAATTGGTGCCCATTCAGTAAAGGCTTATCAATGGAGCATAATGCATGGCATCACACAGTTTTGGATAGATTCGATTACTTGCACGCTATGTCGTATCTAGCTCTATCTCAAACTTCATTACAATATAGAAAATTGAGTAAGCTTATTGTGGGCATTGTATTCGTGTATTTCGGAGCTCTAAATTGAAAGTTACACAAGATTTACTGCATACATGTCAAGTTGATCGGCGAGTTAAAGTGATGATTCTAAACTGATCATTGGTGCTCCTTAAGTAAAGGCTTATAAATGAAGCATAATGCATGGCATCACACAGCTTTCGATAGATAGGATTACTTGGACGCGTTGTCGTATCATTTCTATCTTAAATTTTATTACAATAGAAAAATTGAGCTAGCATAACATGGGCATTGGATTCGTGTCATTAGGAGCGGTAAATCAAAATTTATGGATGAATTAGAGCAGACATGTCAAGTTGATCGGCCAGTTAAAGTGATCATTCTAAACTGATCAATGGTGCTCATTAAATAAAGGATTATAAATGAAGCATAATGCATTACATCAAGAAATTTGGATGGATTGGATTACTTGGAAGCTTTGTCGTCTCTATTTCCTTGTCAAATTTTATCAAAATATAGAAAATTGACCTAGCTTAACGTGGGCATTGGATTCGTGTCATTCTGAGCTCTAAATCAAAAGTTACAGACGATTTAGTGGGGAGATGTCAAGTTTATCGGCTAGTTAAAGTGATCATTCTAAACTGATCATTGGTGCTCATTGAGTAAAGGCTTATAAATGAAGCATAATGCATGGCATGACACGGTTTTGGACAGATTGGATTACTTGGACACTCTGTCATGTCTATTTCTATCTCAAAGTTTTTTACAATATAGAAAATTGAGCTAGCTTAACGTGGGCATTGGATTGGAGTCATTGTGAGCTCTAAATCAAAAGTTATGGAAGATTTAGTGCAAAAATGTCAAGTTGATCGGGTAGTTAAAGTGATCATTCTAAACTAATCATTGGTGTCCATTGAATAAAGGCTTATCAAGAAAGAATAATGCATCGCATCACACAGTTTGGGATAGATTAGATTACTTGGACGCTTTGTCATATCTTGTTCTTTCTCAAATTTTGTCACAATATAGAATATTGAGATAGCTTAAAGTGGGCATTGGATTCGATTCATTCAGAGCTCTAAATAAAAAGTAAGGGAGTATTTAGTACGAACATGTCAAGTTGATCGGCCAGTGAAAGTGATCGTTCTACACTGATCATTGGTGATAATTAAGTAAAGGGTTATAAATGAAGCATAATGCATGACGTCAAGAAGTATGGATGGATTACATTACTTGGACGATTTGTCGTCTCTATTTTTGTCTCAAATTTTGTCACAATATAGAAAATTGAGCTAGTTTAAAGTGGGCATTGGATTCGATTCATTCAGAGCTATTTAGTACTAAAACATAAAGGACTATTTAGTACGAACATGTCAAGTTGATCGGCCAGTTAAAGTGATCGTTCTACACTGACCATTGGTGATCATTAAGTAAAGGGTTATAAATGAAGCATGATGCATGACATCAAGCAGTTTGGATGGATTAGATTACTTGGAAGCTTTGTCATCTATATTTTTTCTCAAATTTTGTCACAATATAGAAAATTGAGCTAGCTTAAACTGGGCATTGGATTCGATTCATTCAGAGCTCTAAATAAAAAGTTAGGGACGATTTAGTACGAATATGTCAAGTTGATCGGCCAATTAAAAAGATCATTCTAAACTGATCATCGGTGCTCATTAAGTAAAAGGTTATAAATGAAGCATAATGCATGACCTCAAGCAGTTTGGATGGATTAGATTACTTGGACGCTTTGTCATCTCTATTTCTGTCTCAAATTTTGTCAAAATATAGCAAATTGATCTAGTTTAATGGGGGCATTGGATACGTGTCATTCTGAGCTCTAAATCAAAAGTTCGGGATGATTTAGTACGAACATGTCAAGTTGATTGGCCAGTTAAAGTCATCATTTTAATATGATCATTTATGCTAATTGAGTAAAGGCTTATAAATGAAGCCTAATGTGTGGCATCACATAGTTTGGGATAGATTGGATTACTTGGGCGCTTTGTCGTATCAATTTCTATCTCAAATTTTGTAAAAATATAGAATATCGAGCTAGTTTAACGTGGGCATTGGATTCATGTCATTCTTAGCTCTAAATCAAAATTTAAGGACAATTTATTGTGGACATGTTAAGTTGATCTTGTAGTTAAAGTGATAATTCTAAATGGATAATTGGTGCCCATTGAGTAAAGGCTTATCAATGAAGCATAATGCATGGCATCACACAGTTTTGGATAGATTGGATTACTTGGACGCTTTGTCATATCTAGCTCTGTCTCAAATTTTGTTAGAATATGGAAAATTTAGCTAGCTTATTATGGGAATTGGATTCGTGTGTTTCTGAGATCTAAATTGGAAGTTACACAAGATTTAGTGAAGACATGTCAAGGTTATCGGCGAATTAAAGTGATGATTCTAAACTGATCATTGGTGCTCATTAAGAAAAGGTTTATAAATGAAGTATAATGCATGGCATCACACAGTTTTCGATAGATTGGATTGCTTGGACGTTTTGTCGTATCATTTCTGTCTCAAATTTTGTTACAATATAAAAAAATGATCTAGCTTAACGCGGGCATTGGATTCGTGTCATTCTGAGCGCTAAATCAAAATTTGCGGACGATTTAAAGCAGACATGTCAAGTTGATCGGCTAGTTAAAGTGAGCATTCTAAACATATCATTGGTGCTCATTAAGTAAAGGCTTATAAATGAAGCTTAAGGCAAGGCATACAGCAGTTTGGATAAATTGGATTACTTGGGATCTTTGTTGTCTCTATTTCTGTCCCAAATTTTGTCACAATATAAAAACTTTAGCTAGCTTAACGTGGGCATTGGATTCGTATCATTCCGAGCTCTAAATCAAAATTTACTGACAATTTAGTGCAGACATGTCAAGTTGATCAGCATGTTAAAGTGATCATTCTAAACGGATCATTGGTGCCCTTTGAGTAAAGGCTTATCACACAGTTTTGGATAGATTGGATTACTTGGATGCTTTTTCATATCTAATTTTATCTCAAATTTTGGTAAAATATAGAAAATTGAGCTACCTTACCGTGGGCATTGGATTCGTGTGTTTCTGAGCTATAAATCAAAAGTTACGGACGATTTAGTGCGGACATGTCAAGTTGATCGGCTAGTTAAAGTGATCATTCTAAACTGATCATTAGTGCTCCTTAACGAAAGGCTTATCAATGAAGTCTAAGGAATGGCATTACGCAGTTTGGGATAGATGGGATTACTTGGACGCTTTGTCAACTCTATTTCGGTCTCAAATTTTATCAAAATATAGAAAATTTATCTAGCTTAACGTGGGCATTCGATTCGTGTCATTATGAGCTCAAATCAAGAGGTACGGACGATTTAATGTGGATGTGTCAAGTTTATCGGCCAGTTAATATGATTATTCTAAACTGATTATTGGTGCTCATTGAGTAAAAGCTTATAAATGAATGATAATGCATGACATCAAACAGTTTTCGATAGATGGGATTACATGGACGCTTTTTGGTCTCTACTTCTGTCTCAAATTTTGTCAAAATATAGACAATTTAGGTAACTTAACGTAGGCATTGGATTCGTGTCATTCTAAGCTCTAAAACAAAAGTTACGAACAATTTAGTGCGTACATATCAAGTTAAGTGGCCAGTTAAAGTGATCATTATATACAGATCATTGGTGCTCATTAAGTACAGGCTTTTAAATTAAGCATAAAGCATGGCATCAAGCAGTTTGGCTAGATTGGATTACTTGAACACTTTGTCGTCTCTATTTTTTTGTCTTAAATTTTGTTAAAATATAGAAATTGAGTTAATTTAACGTGATATTGGACTCATGTCATTTTGAGATATAAATCAAAAATTTATGAACGATTTAGTGTGGACATGTCAGGTTGATCGACTAGTTAATATAATTATTCTAAACTGATCATTGGTTTTCGTTGAGTAAAGGCTTATAAATGAAGCATAATGTATGGCATCACGCTGTTTGAGATATATTGGATTACTTGGACGCTTTGTCGTATCTGTTCTATCTCAAATTCTGTCACAATATATAAAATTGAGCTAGCATAATGTTGGCATTGGATATGTGTCATTCTGAGCTCTAAATCAAAAGTTACGGATGATTTAGTGCGGTAATGTCAAGTTGATCGGCCAGTTAAAGTGATCATTCTAAGCATATCATTGGTGCTCATTAAGTAAAGGCTTATAAATGAAGCATAATGCATGACATCAAGCAGTATGGATGGATTGGTTGGACGCTTTGTCATCTCTAAATCCTTCTCAGATTTTATCAATATATCGAAAATTGAGTCAGTTAACGTGGGCATTGGATTCATGTCATTCAGAGCTCTAAATCAAAAGATACTGACAATTTAGTGGGGACATTTCAAGTTTATCGGCCAGTTAAAGTGATCATTTTAAACTGATCATTGGTGCTCATTGAGTAAAAGCTTATAAATGAAGCATAATGCATGGCATCACACAGTTTTGGATAGATTGGATTACTTGGACGATTTGTCATATCTATTTGTGTCTCAAATTTTGTTACAATATAGAAAATTGACCAAGTTTAAAGTGGGCATTGGATTCATGTGTTTCTGAGCTCAAAATCAAAAGTTATGTGCGATTTAGTGCATACATGTCAAGTTGATCGGCCAGTTAAACTGATCATTCTAAACTTTTCATTGGTGCTCATCAAGAAAAGGTTTATAAATGAAGCATAAAACGTCGCAGCACGCAATTCGGGATAGATTTTGTTACATGGATGCTTTGTCATATCTAGTTCTATCTCAAGTTTTGTGACAATATAGAAAATTGAGCTAGCTTAACATGGGCATTGGATTTGTGTCATTCAGATCTCTAAATCAAAAGTTATAGATGATTTAGTGTAGACATTTCATGTTGATCGGCCAGTTAAAGTGATCATTCTAAACTGCTCATAGGTGCCCATTGAGTAAAGGCTTATCAAGGAAGCATAATGCTTTGCATCAAACAATTTTGAATAGATTGGATTACTTGGAGGCTTTGTCATATCTAGTTCTGTCTCAAATTTTGTCATAAAATAGAAAATTGAGCTAGCTTAACATGGGCATTGGATTCGTGTCATTCAGAGCTCTAAATAAAATCTTAGGGACGAGTTAGTACAGACATGTCAAGTTGATCAGCCAGTTAAAGTTATTATTCTAGACTGATCATTGGTGCTCATTAATAAAGGCTTATAAATGAAACATAATACATAGCGTCAAGCAGTTTAGACAAATTGGATTACTTGGATGCTCTGTCGTCTCTATTTCTGCTCCAAATTTTGTCAAAATATAGAAAATTGAGCTAGCTTAACGTGGGCATTGGATTCGTGTCATTTTGATCTCTAAATCAAAAGTTACAGATGATTTAGTGCGGACATTTCAAGTTGCTCGGCTAGTTAAAGTGATCATTCCAAACTGATCATTGGTTCCCATTGAGTAAAGGCTTATCAATCAATCATAATGTATGGCATCATATAGTTTGGGAAGGATTGGATTACTTGGGTGCTTTGTCGTAACAATTTCTATCTCAAATTTTATAAAAATATGGAAAATTGAGTTAGTTTATCGTGGGCATTGGTTTCTTGTCATTCTTAGCTCTAAATCAAAATTTACGGACGATTTAGTGCGGATATGTTAAGTTGATCTGCTAGTTAAAGTGATAATTCTAAATGGATAATTGGTGCCCATTGAGTAAAGGCTTGAAGCATAATGCATGGCATCACATAGTTTTGGATAGATTGGATAACTTGGACGCTTTATCATATCTAGCTCTATCTTAAATTTCATTACAATATAAAAAATTGAGCTAGCTTATTGTGGGCATTGGTTTCGTGTGTTTCTGAGCTCTAAATTGAAAGTTGCACAAGATTTAGTGTAGACATGTCAAGTTGATCGGCGAGTTAAAGTCATAATTCTAAACTGATAACTAGTACTCATTATGTAAAAGCTTATAAATGAAGCATAATGCATGGCATCACACAGTTTTCAATAAATTGGATTACTTGGACGCTTTATCGTAACATTTCCGTCTCAAATGTTAAAGTGATCATTCTAAACTTATTATTGGTGCTCATTGAGTAAAAGCTTATAAATGAAGCATAATGCATGGCATCACACAATTTTGGATAGATTGAATTACTTCGACGGTTTTTCATATCTATTTTTGTCTCAATTTTTGTTACAATATAGAAAATTGAGCTAGCCTAATGAGGGCATTGGATTTGTCTGTTTATGAGCTCTAAATCGAAAAATATACACAATTTAGTGCATAAGTCAAGTTGATCCGCCAATTAAAGTGATCATTCTAAACTGAGCATTGGTGCTCATTAAGTAAAGCCTTATAAATAAAGCATAAAGCATGGCATCAAGTAGTTGGGATAGATTGGATCACTTGGACGCTTTGTCGTCTCTATTTCTGTCTCAAATTTTATCCAAGTATAGAAAATTGAGCTCGTTTAACATGGGCATTGGATTCATGTCATTCTGAGCTCTAAATCAAAAGTTACGGACGATTTAGGGTGCACATGTCAAGTTGATCGACCAGTTAATATAATTATTCTAAATAGATCATTGGTGCTCATTGAATAAAGGCATATAAATGAAGCATATTGCATGGCATCACGCAGTTTAGGACAGATTGGATTAGTTGGATGCTTTGTCAAATCTAGTTCTGTCTCAAATTTTGTCACAATAAAAAACTTGAGCTAGCTTAATGTGGGCATTGGATTCGTGTCATTCTGAGCACTAAAAAAAAAATTACGAATGATTTAGTGCGGACATGTCAAGATGATCGGCCAGTTAAAGTGAACATTATAAACTGATCATTTGTGCTCATTAAGTAAAGGATTATAAATGAGGTATAATGCATGACATCACACAGTTTTGAATAGATTAGATTACTGACACTTTGTCTTATCTATTTTTGTATCAAGTTTTGTTTCAATATAGAAAAATGAGCAAGCGTAACGTGGGCATTGGATTTGTGTCATTCTGAGCTCCAAATCAAAAGTTATGGATGATTTGGTGTAGACATGTCAGGTTGAGTGGCCAGTTAAAGTGATCATTCTAAACAGATCATTGTTGATCATTAAGTAAAGGCTTATAAATGAAGCATAATGCATGGCATTAAGTAGTTTTGATAGATTGGATTGCTTGGAAACTTTGTCGACTTTATTTCTGTCTCAAATATTGTCAAAATATAGAAATTTGGGCTTGCTTAACGAGGGCATTGGATTCGTGTCATTCGGAGCTCTAAATTAAAAGTTACAGACGATTTATTGTGGAGACATCAAGTTAATCAGCATGTTAATATGCTTATGTTAAACTGATAATTGGTGTCATTGAGTAAAGGCTTATAAATGAAGCATAATGCATGGCATAACACAATTTGGGATAAATTAGATGACGTTGATGCTTTTTAGATCTAGTTTTGTCTCAAATTTTGTCACAATATTGAAAATTGAAGTAGCTTAATGTGAGCGTCGGATTCGTGTCATTTTAAGCTACAAATAAAAATTTATGGATGTAGACATATCAAATTGATCGGCTAGTTAAAATGATCATTCTGAACTGATTATTGGTGCTCATTGAGTAAATGCTTATAAATTAAGAATAATGGATGGCATAACGCAGTTTGGGATGGGCTGGATTACTTGAACACATTGCCGTATCTATTTATTTTTCAAATTTTGTTAAAATATAGAAAATTGAGCTAGCTTAACGTGTGCTTCGGATTCATGTCATTCAGAGCTTTAAATTAAAAGTTACGGACAATTTAGTGAGGAAATGTCAAGTTGATCGGCTAGTTAAAGTGATCATTCTAAACTGATCATTGGTGCTAATTGAGTAAAGGCTTATAAATACAGCATAATGCATGGAATCATGTAGTTTGGGATAGACTGGATTACTTGGACGTTTGTCGTATCTAGTTCAGTCTCAAATTTTGTCACAATATAGAAATTTGAACTAGTTTAATGTGGGCAATTGATTGTTGTCATCCTGAGCTAAAAATCAAAGGTTATGGACGATATATTGAAGACATGTCAAGGTGATCGGCCAGTTAAAATGATCATTGTAAACAAATCGTTGGTGCTCATTGAGGAAAGGCTTATATATGAAGCATAATGAATGGCGTCACACTGTTTTGGATAGATTGGATTACTTGGATGCTTTGTCATATCTATTTCTATCTCAAGTTTTGTTACATTATAGAAAATTGAGCTAGCTTAACGTGGGCATTGAATTTATGTCATTCCGAGCTCCAAATCAAAAATTACGGATGATTTAGTCAGACATGACAAGTTGGTCGGCCAGTTAAAGTGATCATTCTAAAGTGATCATTGGTGCTCATTGAGTAAAGGCTTATAAATTGAGCATAATGCATGGCATCACACAGTTTTGGATAGATTGGACTACTTGGACGCTTTTTCATATATGTCTATCTCAAATTTTCTCGCAATATAGAAAATTGGGGTAGCTTAAAGTGGGCATTGGATTCGTGTCATTCTGAGCTTTAAATCAAAAGTAATGGATTATATAGTGCAAACATATCAAGTTGATCGGCTAGTTAAAGTGATCATTGTAAACAGATCATTGGTTCTCATTGAGTAAAGGTTTCTAAATGAAAAATAATGTGTGGCATCACACAGTTTGGGATGGATTGGATTACATGGACGCTATGGCTTATCTATTTCTGTCTCAAATTTTGTTACAATATAGAATTTGAGCTAGCTTAACGTGGGAATTGGATTTGTGTCATTCTAAGCTCCAAATCAAAAGTTACGGTTAATTTAGTACGGACATGTCAAGTTGAGTGGCCACTTAAAGTGATAATTCCTAACAGATCTTTGGTGCTCATTATGTAAAGGCTTATAAATGAAGCATAACACATGGCATCACACAGTTTTGGATATATTGGATTACTTGGACACTTTTTCGTATCTATTTCTATCGCAAGCTTTGAAACAGTATAGAAAATTTAGCTTGCTTAACGTGGGAATTGGATTTGTGTCATTCTGAGCTCCAAATCAAAAATTATGGACGATTTAGTGAGAACATGTCAAGTTGAGTGGCCAGTTAAAGTGATCATTCTAAATAGATCATTGTTGCTCATTAATTAAAGGCTCATAAATGAAGCATACAGGATGGCATCAAGTAGTTTGGTAGATTGAATTACTTGTACACTTGGTCGTCTCTATTTCTCTCTCAAATTTAGTCACAATATAGAAAATTGAGCTAGCTTAACGTGGTCATTGGATTCGTGTCATTCGGAGGTCTAAATCAAAATTTACGGAGGATTTAGTGCGGACATGTCAAGTTGATCGGCAAGTTAAAGTGATCATTCTAAACTGATCATTAGTCCTCATTGAGTAAAGGCATAAATGAAACATAATGCATGGTATCACGCTCTTTGGGATAGATTGGATTACTTGGACGCTTTGTCGTATCTTGTTCGGTCTCTAATTTTGTCACAATATAGAAAATTGAACTAGCTTAATGTGGGCAATTGATTGTTGTCATTCTAAGCTATAAATCAAATGTTATAAACGACGCAGTGCAAACATGTCAAGGTGTTCGGCCAGTTAAAATGATCATTCTAAACTGATCGTTGTTGCTCATTAAAGCTTATAAATGAAGAATAATGCATGGCATCACACAGTTTGGGATGGAATGGATTACTTGGATGCTTGTCGTATCTATTTCTATCTAAAATTATGTCACAATATATAAGATTGAGCTAGCTTAAAGTGGGCATTGGATTTGTGTCATTCTCAGCTCCAAATCAAAAGTTACGGACAATTTAGCGTAGACATGTCAAGTTGAGTGGCCAGTTAAAGTGATCATTCTAAACAGATCATTGTTGCTCATTAAGTAAAGGCTTATAAATGAAGCATAAGGCATGGCATTAAGTAGTTTTGATAGATTGGATTACTTGGACGCTTTGTCCTCTTTATTTCTGTCTCAGATTTTGTCAAAATATAGAAATTTGGGCTTTCTTAACGAGGGCATTGCATTCGTGTCATTCGGAGCTCTAAATTAAAAGTTACATACGATTTAGTGTGGACACGTCAAGTTAATCGGCATGTTAATATGCTTATCTTAAACTAATCATTGATGCTCAGTGAGTAAAGGCTTATAAATGAAGCATAATGCATGGCATCACACAATTTGGGATAAATTGGATTACTTGGAAGCTTTTTTGGATCTAGTTTTGTCTCAAATTTTGTCACAATATAGAAAATTGAAGTAGCTTAATGTGGGCGTCGGATTCGTGTCTTTCTGAGCGACAAATCAAAATTTATGTACGATTTAGTGTACACATATCAAATTGATCGGCTAGTTAAAGTGATCATTCTAAGCGGATCATTGGTGCTCTTATAGTAAAGGCTTATATATAATGAAGCATAAGGTATGGCATCATGCAGTATGAGATAGATTGGATTACTTCGACGCTTTATTGTAT
This sequence comes from Pugionium cornutum, assembly GCA_018901935.1. Lineage (NCBI taxonomy): Eukaryota > Viridiplantae > Streptophyta > Magnoliopsida > Brassicales > Brassicaceae > Pugionium > Pugionium cornutum. Next base: position 2,241,861 of record JAENJI010000013.1, on the reverse strand, counting down.
GTAGTTCTGTATCAAATTTTTTCACAATATTGAAAGTTGAACTAGCTTAATGTGGGCATTGGATTCATGTCATTCTAACCTCTGAATCAAAAGTTACGGATGATTTAGTGAGGACATGTCAAGTTGATCAGCCAGTTAAAGTGATCATTCTAAACTTATTATTGGTTCTCATTGAGTAAAAGCTTATAAATGAAGCATAATGCATGGCATCACACAGTTTTGGATAGATTGGATTACTTCAACACTTTTTCATGTCTATTTTTGTCTCAATTTTTGTTACAATATAGAAAATTGAGCTACCTTAATGAGGGCATTGGATTTGTGTGTTTATGAGCTCTAAATCGAAAAATATACATAATTTAGTGCATAAGTCAAGTTGATCCGCCAGTTAAAGTGATCATTCTAAACTGATAATGGTGCTCATTAATTAAATCCTTATAAATAAAGCATAAATCATGGCATCAAGTAGTTGGGATAAATTGGATTACTTGGACGCTTTGTCGTCTCTATTTCTGTCTCAAATTTTGTCCAAATATAGAAAATTGAGATCGGTTAACGTGGGCATTGGATTCATGTCATTCTGAGCTCTAAATCAAAAGTTACTGACGACCAGTTAATATATTTATTCTAAATAGATCATTGGTGCTCATTGAATAAAAGCTTATAAATGAAGCATAATGCATGGCAGCACGCAGTTTAGGAAAGATTGGATTTGTTGGATGCTTTGTCAAATGTAGTTCTATCTCAAATTTTGTCACAATAAAGAAACTTGAGCTAGCTTAATGTGGGCTTTGGATTCGTGTCATTCTGAACTCTAAATCAAAAGTTACGAATGATTTAGTGCAGACATGTCAAGATGATCGGCCAGTTAAAGTGAACATTCTAAACTGATCATTCGTGCTCATTAAGTAAAGGCTTATAAATGAAGTATAATGCATGACATCACACAGTTTTGGATAGATTAGATTACTTGGACGCTTTATCGTATCTGTTTTTGTATCAAGTTTTGTTTCAATATAGAAAACTGAGCAAGCTTAACGTGTGCATTGGATTTGTGTCATTCTGAGCTCCAAATCAAAACTTATGGACGATTTAGTGTAGACATGTCAAGTTGAGTGGCCAATTAAAGTGATCACTCTAAACAGATCATTGTTGCTCATTAAGTAAAGGCTTATAAATGAAGCATATTGCATGGCATTAAGTAGTTTTGATAGATTGGATTGCTTGGATGCTTTGTCATCTTTATTCCTGTCTCAAATATTGTTAAAATATAGAAATTTGGGCTTGCTTAACGAGGGCATTGGATTCGTGTCATTCGGAGCTCTAAATTAAAAGTTATAGAAGATTTATTGTGGATACATCAAGTTACTCAGCATGTTAATATGCTTATGTTAAACCGATCATTGGTGCTCATTGAGTAAAGGCTTATAAATGAAGCATAATGCATGGCATAACACAATTTGGGATAAATTGGATGACTTGGACGCTTTTTGGATCTAGTTTTGTCTCAAATTTTGTCACAATATAAAAAATTGAAGTAGCTTAATGTGAGCGTCAGATTTGTGTCATTTTGAGCTACAAATAAAAATTTATGGACGATATAGTGTAGACATATCAAATTGATCGGGTAGTTAAAAAGATAATTCTGAACTGATTATTGGTGCTCATTGAGTAAATGCTTATAAATGAAGAATAATGGATGGCATAACGCAGTTTGGGATGGACTGGATTACTTGAACACTTTGCCGTATCTATTTCTTTTTCAAATTTTGTTAAAATTGAAAATTGAGCTAGCTAAACGTGTGCTTTGAATTCGTGTCATTCAGAGCTCTAAATCAAAAGTTACGGACGATTTAGTGAGGACATGTCAAGTTGATCGGCCAGTTAAAGTGATCATTCTAAACTGATCATTGGTGCTCATTGAGTAAAGGCTAATATATGAAGCATAAGGCATGGCATCAGGTAGTTTGGGATAGACTGGATTACTTGGACGTTTGTCGTATCTAGTTCTGTCTCAAATTTTGTCACAATACAGAAAATTGAACTAGTTTAATGTGGGCAATTGATTGTTGTCATCCTGAGCTATAAAATAAAGGTTATGGATGATATATTACAGACATGTCAAGGTAATCGGCCAGTCAAAATGATCATTGTAAACTGATAGTTGGTGCTCATTGAGTAAAGGCTTATAAATGAAGCATAATGAATGGCATCACACAGTTTTGGATAGATTGGATTAGTTGGACGCTTTGTCATATCTCTTTCTATCTCAAGTTTTGTTACAATATAGAAAATTGAGCTAGCTTAACGTGGGCATTGAATTTCTGTCATTCCGAGCTCCAAATAAAAAATTACGGACGATTTAGTCAGACATGACAAGTTGATCGGCCAGTTAAAGTTATCATTCTGAACTGATCATTGGTGCTCATTGAGTAAAGGCTTATAAATGGAGCATAATGCATGGCATCACACAGTTTTGGATTGATTGGATTACTTGGACACTTTGTCATATCTATGTCTATCTCAAATTTTCTCACAATATAGAAAATTGAGGTAGCTTAAAGTGGGCATTGGGTTTGTGTCATTCTAAGCTTTAAATCAAAAGTAATGGATGATATAGTGCAGAGATATCAAGTTGATCGGCTAGTTAAAGTGATTATTCTAAACAGATCATTGGTGCTCATTGAGTAAAGGCTTCTAAATGAAAAATAATGCATGGCATCACGCAGTTTGGGATGGATTGGATTACTTGGATGCATTGTCGTATCTATTTCTGTCTCAAACTTTGTTACAATATATAATTTGAGCTAGCTTAACATGGGCATTGGATTTGTGTCATTTTAAGCTCCAAATCAAAAGTTACGGTTAATTTAGTATGGACATGTCAAGTTGAGTGGCCACTTAAAGTGTTAATTCCTAACAGATCTTTGGTGCTCATTAAGTAAAGGCTTATAAATGAAGCATAGCGCATGGCATCCCAAAATTTTGGATATATTGGATTACTTGGACGCTTTTTCATATCTATTTCTATAGCAAGCTTTGAAACAGTATAGAAAATTTAGCTTGCTTAACGTGGGCATTGGATTTGTGTCATTCTGAGCTCCAAATCAAAAATTACGGACGATTTAGTGAGAACATGTCAAGTTGAATGGCCAGTTAAAGTGATAAATCTAAATAGATCATTGTTGCTCATTAAGTAAAGGATTATAAATGAAGCATAAAGGATGGCATTAAGTAGTTTGGATAGATTGAATTACTTGTACGCTTGGTCGTCTCTATTTCTCTCTCAAATTTTGTCACAATATAGAAAAATTGAGCTAGCTTAACGTGGTCATTGGATTCGTGTCATTCTGAGCTCTAAATCAAAATTTACGGAGGATTTAGTGCAGACATGTCAAGTTGTTCGGTCAGTTAAAGTGATCATTCTAAACTGATCATTGGTGCTCATTGAGTAAAGGCTTATAAATGAAACATAATGCATGGTATCACGCAGTTTGGGATAGATTGGATTACTTGGACGCTTTGTCGTATCTAGTTTGGCCTCTAATTTTGTCACAATATAGAAAATTGAACTAGGTTAATGTTGGCAATTGATTGTTATCATTCTAAGCTATAAATCAAATGTTATGGACGACATAGTGCAAACATGTCAAGGTGTTCGGCCAGTTAAAATGATCATTCTAAACTGATCGTTGTTGCTCATTGAGTAAAAGCTTATAAATGAAGAATAATGCATGGCATCACACAGTTTGGGATGGAATGGATTACTTGGACGCTTGTCGTATCTATTTCTATCTCAAATTTTGTCACAATATAGAAATTTGAGCTAGCTTAAAGTGGGCATTGGATTTGTGTCATTCTCAGCTCCCAATCAAAAGTTACGGATGATTTAGTGTAGACATGTCAAGTTGAGTGGCCAGTTAAAGTGATCATTCTAAACAGATCATTGTTGCTCATTAAGTAAAGACTTATAAATGAAGCATAATGCATGGCATTAAGTAGTTTTGATAGATTGCATTACTTGGACGCTTTGTCGTCTTTTTTTTGTCTCAAATTTTGTCAAAATATAGAAATTTGGGCTTTCTTAACGAGGGCATTGGATTCGTGTCATTCGGAGCTCTAAATAAAAAGTTACAAACGATTTAGTGTGGACACGTCATTCTGAGCTATAATTCAAAGGTTATGGACGATAGATTGCATACATGTCAGGTCATCGGCCAGTTAAAATGATCATCGTAAACTGATCGTTGGTGCTCATTGAGTAGGATTATAAATGAAGCATAATGCATCATATAGTTTTGGCTAGATTGGATTACTTGGACGCTTTGTCATATCTATTTCTTTCTCAAGTTTTGTTACAATATAGAAAATTGAGCTAGCTTAACGTGGACATTGGATTTGTGTCATTCCGAGCTCCAAATCAAAAATTACGGATGATTTAGTGAGAACATATCAAGTTGATTGGCCAGTTAAAGTGACCATTCTAAACTGATCATTGGTGCTCATTGAGTAAAGGCTCATAAATGGAGCATAATGCATGGCATCACACAGTTTTGGATAGATTGGATTACTTGGACGCTTTGTCATATCAATTTCTATCTCAACTTTTCTCACAATATAGAAAATTGAGGTACCTTAAAGTGGGCATTGGATTCATATCATTCTGAGCTTTAAATTAAAAGTAATGGACGATATAGTGCATACATATCACGTTTATGGGCTAGTTAAAGTGATCATTCTAAACACATAATTGGTGCTCATTGAGTAAAGGCTTCTAAATGAAAAATAATGCATGACATCACGCAGTTTGGGATGGATTGGATTATTTGGATGCTTTGTCGTATCTATTTCAGTCTCAAATTTTGTTACAATATAGAATTTGAGCTAGCTTCACGTGAGCATTGGATTTGTGTCATTCTAAGCTCCAAATCAAAAGTTACATTTAATTTAGTGCGGACATATCAAGTTGATTGGCCAGTTAAAGTGATCATTCCTAACAGGTCGTTGGTGCTAATTAAGTAAAGGCTTATAAACGAAGCATAACGCATGGCATCACACAGTTTTGGATATATTGGATTACTTGGATGGTTTTTCGTATCTATTTCTGTCTCAAGCTTTGAAACAGTATAGAAAATTGAGCTTGCTTAACGAGGGCATTGGATTTTTGTCATTCTGAGCTCCAAATCAAAAGTTACGGATGATTTAGTGAGAACATATCAAGGTGAGTGGCCAGTTAAAGTTATCATTCTAAACAGATCATTGTTACTCATTAAGTAAAGGCTTACAAATGAAGCATAAAGGATGGCATAAAGTAGTTTGGATAGATTGAATTACTTGTACGCTTGGTCGTCTCTATTTCTCTCTCAAATTTTGTCAAAATATAGAAAATGGGGCTTGTTTAACGTGGGAATTGGATTCGTGTCAATCTGAGCTCTAAATTAAAAGTTACGGACAATTTAGTGTGGACATTTCAATTTGATCGGCCGGTTAATATGATTATTCTAAACTAATCATTGGTGCTCATTGAGTGAAGGCTTATAAATGAAGCATAATGCATGGCATCAAGCAATTTGGGTTAGAATGGATTACTTGGACGCTTTTTCGTATCAAGTTCTGTATTAAATTTTGTCACAATATACAGAGTTGAACAAGCTTAATGTGGGTATATGATTCATGTCATTCGGAGTTACAAATCAAAATTAATGGACGATTTAGTGTGGACATATCAAATGGATCGGCTGGTTAAAATGATCACTCTAAACTGATTATTGGTGATCATTGGGTAAACGCTTATAAATGAAGAATAATGCATGGCATCACACACTTTGGGATGGAATCGATTACTTGAACGCTTTATCATATCTATTTATTTTTGAAATTTTGTCACAATATAGAAAATCTAGCTAGCTTAACGTGGGCATTGGATTTGTGTCATTCTGAGCTCTAAATCAAAAGTTACAGACGATTTAGTGCATACATGTCAAGTTGAGTGGCCAGATAAAGTGATCATTCTAAATCAAACATTGGTGCTCATTGAATAAAGGCTTATAAATGAAGCATAATGCATGGCATCGCACAATTTTGTATAGATTAGATTACTTGCACGCTTTTGTCCTATCTATTTCTGTCTCCAATTTTGTTACAATATAGAAAATTGAGCTAGCTTAACGTGGGCAATTGATTGTTGTCATTCTAATCTCTAAATCAAGTGTTATCGACGATATAGTGCAAACATGTCAAGGTGTTTGGCCTGTTAAAATGATCATTCTAAACTGATCGTTGTTGCTCATTGAGTAAAAGCTTATAAATGATGAATAATGCACGGCTTCACACAGTTTGGGATGGAATGGATTACTTGAACGCTTGTCGTATCTATTTCTATCTCAAATATTGGCACAATATAGAAAATTGAGCTAGCATAAAGTGGGCATTGGATTCGTGTCATTATGGGCTCTAAATCAAAAGTTACGTACGATTTAGTGTGGACATGTCAAGTTGATTGGCCAGTTAAAGTGATCATTCTAAACTGAACATTGGTGCTCATTGAGTAAATGCTTATAAATGGAGCATAATGCATGGCATCACACAGTTTTTGATAGATTAGATTACTTGCACGCTTTTGTCGTATCTATCTCTGCCTCAAATTTTGTTATACTATAGAAAATTGAGCTAGCTTAACGTGGGCATTTGAGTCGTGTGTTTCCAAGCTCTAAATCAAAAGTTACAGACGATATAATGCAGAAATGTCAAGTTGATCGGCGAGTTAAAATGATCATTATAAGCTGATCATTGGTGCTCATTAAGTAAAAGCTTATAAATGAGGCATAAAGCATGGCATGACGCAGTTTTTGATAGATTGGATTAATTGGATGCTTTGTCGTATCTAGTTCTGTTCCAAAATTTGTCATAATATACAAAATTAAACAAGATTAATGTGTGCAGTAGATTCGTGTCATTCTGAGCTATAAATCAAAAGTTATGGGCAATTTAGTGCAGACATTCCAAGTTGATCGGCTAGTTAAAATGATCATATTAAACTGATAATTTGTGCTCATTGAGTAAAGGCTTAAAATGAAGCACGATGCATGGCATCACACAGTTTGCGAAAGATTGGATTACTTGGACATTTTGTCGTATTTATTTCTATATCAAATTTTGTCAGAACATAGAAAATTGAGTTAGCTTAAAGTGGGCATTGGATTCGTGTCATTCTGAGCTCTAAATCAAAAGTTACGCATGATTTAGTGCGGACATGTCAAGTGTATCGGCCAGTTAAAGTGATCATTCTAAACTGATCATTTGTGCTCATTGACTAAAGGCTTATGAATGGAGCATAATGCATGGCATCACCCAGTTTTGGATAGATTGGATCACTTGCACGCTTTTGTGGCATCTATTTCTGTCTTAAATTTCGTTACGCTAAAGAAAATTGAGCTAGCTTATCGTGGGCATTGGATTCGTGTGTTTCGGAGTTTTAAATCAAAAGTTACGGACTATTTAGTGCAGACATGCTAAGTTGATCGGCGAGTTAAAATGATCATTCTAAACTGATCATTGGTGCTCATTGAGTAAAGGCTTATAAATGAGGCATAAAGCATGCCATCACGCAGTTTTGGATAGATTAGATTACTTGAACGCTTTGTTGTATCTATTTCTATCTCAAATTTTGTCACAATATCGAAAATTGAACTAGCTTAATATGAGCATTGAATTCGTGTCATTCTGAGCTATAAATCAAAAGTTAGGTACAATTTAGTGCAAACATGACAAGTGGATCGGCTAGTGAAAATGATAATTCTAAATTGATCATTGGTGCTCATTGAGTAAAAGCTTATAAATGAAAAATAATGCATGGTTTCATGCAGTTTGGGATGGATTGGATTACTTGAACGCTTTGTCGTATGTATTTATGTCTCAAATTTTGTTGCAATATAGAAAATTGACCTAGCTTAACATGGGCATTGGATTCGTGTCATTCTGAGTTTTAAATCAAAAGTTACTTACGATTTAGTACAGATATGCAAGGATGATCGGCCAGTTAAAGTGATCATTCTAATATGATCATTCTTGCTAATTAAGTAAAGGCTTATAAATGAGGCATAATGCATGACATGAAACAGTTTTGGTTAGATTGGATTACTTGAAAGCTTTGTCGTATCTATTTATGTCTCAAACTTTGTTACAATATAGAAAATTGAGCTAGCTTAACGGGGGCAATGGATTTGTGTCATTCTGAGCTCCAAATCAAAATTTACGGATAATTTAGTGCGGACATGTCAAGTTGAGTGGGCACTTAAAATGATCATTCCTAAGAGATCATTGGTGCTCATTAAGTAAAGGCTTATAAATGAAGAATAACGTATGACATCACACAATCTTGGATAAATTGGATTACTTGCAGGCTTTGTCGTATCTATTTCTGTCTCAACCTTTTTTAAATATAGAAAATTGAGGTAGCTTATCGTGGGAATTGGATTTGTGTCATTCTGAGCTGCAAATCCAAAGTTACGGACGATTCAGTGCGGACATGTCAAGTGTAGTGGCCAGTTAAAGTGATCATTCTAGATAGATCATTGTTGCGCATTAAGTAAAGGCTTATAAATGAAGCATATAGAATGGCATCAAATAGTTTGGATAGATTGGATTACTTGGGCGCTTTGTCGTCTCTATTTCTGTCTCAAATTTTGTCAAAATATCGAAAATTTGGCGCTCTTAACATGGGCATTGGATTCGTGTCATTCTGAGCTCTAAATTAAAAGTTACAGACGATTAGTGTGGACATTTCAAGTTGATCGGCTAGTTAATATGATTATTCTAAACTAATCATTGGTGCTCATTGAGTAAATGCTTATAAATGAAGTATAATGCATGGCATCACGCAATTTGGGATAGATTTGATTGCTTGGACGCTTTTTTGTATCTAATTCAGTCTCAAATTTTGTCACAATATAGAAAATCGAACTAGCTTAATGTGCGTATCAGATTCGTGTCATTATGAGCTACAAATCAAACTTTATGGACGATTTAGTGCAGACATGTCAATATGATCGGCTAGTTATAATGATCATTCTAAACTGATTATTGGTGCTTACGTAAACGCTTTAAAATGAAGAATAATGCATGGCATCACGCTGTTTGGGATGGACTGGATTACTTGAACGATTTGTCGTATATATTGATTTTTCAAATTTTGTCACAATATAGAAAATTGAGCTAGCTTAACGTGGGCATTGGATTCGTATCATTCTGAGCTCTAAATCAAAAGTTACGAACGATTTAGTGTGGACATGTCAAGTTGATCGGACAGTTAAAGTGATCATTCTAAACTGATCATTGGTGGTAATTGAGTAAAGGCTTATAAATGAAGCATAATGCATGGCATCACAAGGTTTGGAATAAATTGGATTACTTGGACGTTTTGTCGTATCTAGTTTTGTCTCAAATTTTGTCACAATATAGAAAATTGAACTAGCTTAATATGGGCAATTGATTACGTAAACGCTTTTAAATGAAGAAATGTTATGGACGATTTAGTACAGCCATGTCAAGTGGTTCGGCCAGTTAAAGTGATCATTCTAAAATGATCATTTGTGCTCATTGAGTAAAGGATTATAAATGGAGCATAGTGCATGGCATCACATAATTTTGGATAGACTGGATTACTTGGCCGCTTTTGTGTATCTATTTCTGTCTCAAATTTTGTTACACTATAGAAAATTGAGCTAGGTTAACGTGGGCACTGGTTGTTGTGTGTTTATGAGCTCTAAATCAAAAGTTATAGATGATTTAGTACGGGCATGTCAAGTTGATCGGGGAGTTAAATTGATCATTCTAAACTGATCATTGGTGCTAATTACGTAAAGACTTATAAATGAGGCATAAAGCATGGCATCACGTAGTTTGGGATCGATTGGATTACTTGGATGCTTTGTCGTATCTAATTCTGTTTCAAATTTTGTCACAATATAGAAAATTAAACTAGCTTAATGTGGGCAATGGATTCGTGTCATTCTTAGCTATAAATCAAAAGTTATGGACGATTTAGTGCAGACATGACAAGTTGATTGGCTAGTTAAAATGATCATTCTAACTTGATCATTGTTGCTCATTGAGTAAAGGCTTATAAATGAAGCATAATGCATGGCATCACACAGTTTGGGCTAGATTGGATTACTTCGAAGATTTGTCGTATATATTTATATCTCAAATTTTATCACAATATAGAAAATTGATATAGCTTAATGTGAAGCATTGGATTCGTGTCATTCTGAGCTCTAAATAAAAAGTTATGGACGATATAGTGTAGACATGTCAAGTTGATCGGCCAGTTAAACTGATCATTCTAAACTGATCATTGTTGCTCATTGAGTGAAAGCTTATAAATGGAGCATAATGCATGACATCACACAGTTTTGGATAGATTGGATTACTTGGATGCTTTTGTCATATCTATTTCAATCTCAAATTTTGTTACACTATAAAAAATTCAGCTAGCTTAACGTGGCATTAGATTCGTGTGTTTCTGAGCCCTAAATCCAAAGTTACAGACGATTTATTGCGGATATGTTAAGTTGATCGCCGAGTTAAAATTGTCAATTTAAACTGATCATTGGTGCTGATTAAGTAAAGGCTAATAAATGAGGCATAAAGCATGGCATCACACAATTTGAGATAGATTGGATTACTTGGACGCTTTGTCGTATCTAGTTCTGTTTCCAATTTGTTCACAATATAGAAAATTAATCTAGCTTAATGTGGGCATTGGATTTGTGTCTTCTTGACTTTTCAATCAAAAGTTATGAACGATTTAGTGCAGACATGACAAGTTGATCGGTCAGTTAAAATGATCATTATAAACTGATCATTGGTGCTCATTGACTAAAAGCTTATAAATGAAAAATAATGCATGTCATCACACAGTTCGGGATGGATTGGATTACTTGGATGCTTTGTCGTATCTATTTCTGTCTCAAATTTTGTCATAATATAGAAAATTGAGCTATCTTAACATGGGCATTGGATTCGTGGCATTCTGAGCTCTACAGACGATTTATTGCGGACATGTCCAGATGATCGGCCAGTTAAAGTGATCATTCTAAACTGATCATTCGTTCTCATTAAGTAAAGACTTATAAATGAAGTACAATGTATGGCATCACACAGTTTTGGATAGATTGGATTTCTTGGACTCTTTATCGTAACTATTTCGGTCTCAAATTTTTTGTCAGTATAGAAAATTCAGCTAATTTGACGTGGGCATAGAATTTATGTCATTCTGCGCTCCAAATCAAAAGTTATGGATGATTTAGTGCAGACATTTCAAGTTGACCGGCCCGTTAAAATGATCATTCTAAACTTATCCTTGGTACTCATTGAGTAAAAGCTTATAAATGAAAAATAATGTATGACATCACGCTGTTTGGGATGGATTCGATTACTTGGATGCTTTGTCGTATCTATTTCTGTCTCAAATTTTGTCACGTTATAGAAAATTGAGCTAGCTTAACGTGGGCAATTGATTCTTGTCATTCTGATATCTAAATCAAAAGTTATGGACGATTTAGTGCACACGTGTCAAGTTGATCGGCCTGTTAATGTGATTATTCTAAAATGATAAGTGGTGCTCATTAAGTAAAGGCTTACAAATAAAGCATAACGCATGGAATCACACAGTTTTGGATAGATTAGATTACTTGGATGCTTTTGTCATATCTATTTCTATCTCAAATTTTGTTATACTATAAAAAATTCAGCTAGCTTAACGTAGCATTAGATTCGTGTGTTTCTGAGCCCTAAATCCAAAGTTACAGATGATTTATTGCGGATATGTTAAGTTGATCGCCGAGTTAAAATTGTCAATTTAAACTGATCATTGGTGCTGATTAAGTAAAGGCTAATAAATGAGGCATAAAGCATGGCATCACACAATTTGAGATAGATTGGATTACTTGGACGCTTTGTCGTATCTAGTTCTGTTTCCAATTTGTTCACAATATAGAAAATTAATCTAGCTTAATGTGGGCATTGGATTTGTGTCTTTCTGACTTTTCAATCAAAAGTTATGAACGATTTAGTGCAAACATGACAAGTTGATCGGCCAGTTAAAATGATCATTATAAACTGATCATTGGTGCTCATTGACTAAAAGCTTATAAATGAAAAATAATGCATGTCATCACACAGTTTGGGATGGATTGGATTACTTGGATGCTTTGTCGTATCTATTTCTGTCTCAAATTTTGTCATAATATAGAAAATTGAGCTATCTTAACATGGGCATTGGATTCGTGGCATTCTGAGCTCTACAGACGATTTATTGCGGACATGTCCAGATGATCGGCCAGTTAAAGTGATCATTCTAAACTGATCATTCGTTCTCATTAAGTAAAGACTTATAAATGAAGTATAATGTATGGCATCACACAGTTTTGGATAGATTGGCTTTCTTGGACTCTTTATCGTAACTATTTCGGTCTCAAATTTTTTGTCAGTATAGAAAATTCAGCTAATTTGACGTGGGCATAGAATTTATGTCATTCTGAGCTCCAAATCAAAAGTTATGGATGATTTAGTGCAGACATTTCAAGTTGACCGGCCCGTTAAAATGATCATTCTAAACTTATCCTTGGTACTCATTGAGTAAAAGCTTATAAATGAAAAATAATGTATGACATCACGCTGTTTAGGATGGATTCGATTACTTGGATGCTTTTTCGTATCTATTTCTGTCTCAAATTTTGTCACGTTATAGAAAATTGAGCTAGCTTAGCGTGGGCAATTGATTCTTGTCATTCTGATCTCTAAATCAAAAGTTATGGACGATTTAGTGCACACATGTCAAGTTGATCGGCTTGTTAATGTGATTATTCTAAAATGATAAGTGGTGCTCATTAAGTAAAGGCTTACAAATAAAGCATAACGCATGGAATCACACAGTTTTGATAGATTGGATTACTTGGATGTTTTGTCGTATCTATTTATGTCTTGAATTTTGTTACAATATAGAAAATTGAGCTAGCTTAACATGGGCATTGAATTTGTCTCATTCTGAGCTTTAAATCAAAAGTTAAGGATCATTTAGTGCGGACATGTCAAGTTGATCGGCCAGTTAAAGTGATCATTGGTGCTGATTGAGTAAAAACTTATAAATGAAGCATAATGCATGGCATCACACTGTTCGGGATAGATTGGATTACTTGGACGCTTTTTCGTATCTATTTCAGTCTCAAATTTTGTCAAAATATAGAAAATTGAGCTTGCTTATCATTGGCATTGGATTCCTGTCATTCTGTGCTCTAAATCAAAAATTACGGACGATTTAGTGTGGTCGTGTCAACTTGATCGGCCAGTTGATATGATTATTCTAAACTGATCGATGGTGCTCATTGAGTAAAGGCTTAAAATAAAGCCTAATGCATGGCATCACACAGTTTGGGATAGATTGGATTACTTGGACGCTTTTTCGTATATAGTTCTGTCTGAACTTTTGTCACAATATAGAAAATTGAAGTAGCTTAACGTGGGCATTAAATTTGTGTCATTTTGAGCTCCAAAATAAAAAAGTTATGGATGTTTTAGTGCGGACATGTCAAGTTGATAAGTGAGTTAAAATGATCATTCTAAACTGATCATTGGTGTTCATTAAGTAAAGGATAATAAATGAGGCATAAAGCATGGCATCACACAGTTTGGAATAGATTGGATTACTTGGACGCATTTCATATCTAGTTTTGTTTCAAATTTTATCACAACATAGAAAATTGAATTAGCTTAATGTGGGCATTCGATTCGAATGAAGAATAATGCATGGCATCACGGAGTTTTGGATTGAATTGATTACTTGGATACTTTGTTGTATATATTTCGGTCTCAAAGTTTGTCACAATATAGAAGATTTAGCTAGCTTAACGTAAGCATTGGTTTCATGTCATTCTGAGCTCTAAATCAAAAGTTATAGATGATTTAGTGCGGACATGTCAAGTTCATCGGCCAGTTAAAATGATCATTCTAAACTTATCGTTGGTGATCATTGAGTAAAGGCTTATAAATGAAGCATAATGCATGGAATCACGCAGTTCCGGATAGATTGTATTACTTGTACGCTTTGTCGTATCTAGTTATGTCTCAAATTTTGTCACAATATAGAAATATGAACTAGCTTAATGTGGGCAATTGATTCGTGTCATTTTGACCAATAAATCAAAAATTATGGACGATATAGGGCATACATGTTAAGTTGATCGACCAGTTAAAATGATCATTCTAAACTGATCGTTGGTGCTCATTGAGTAAAAGCTTATAAATGAAGAATAATGCATGGCATCATGCAGTTTGGAATGCACTGGATTACTTGGACGCTTTGTCGTATCTTTTTCTGTCTCAAATTTTATTACACTTTAGAAAATTAAGCTAGCTTAACGTGGGCATTTGATTCGTCTATTTTTTATCTCTAAATCAAAATTTACGGACGACTTAGTGTGGACATGTCAAGTTGATCAGCGAGTTAAAATGCTCGTTCTAGACTGATCATTGGTGCTCATTAAGTAAAGGCTTATAACTGAGGCATAAAGCATGGCATCACGCAGTTTGAGATAGATTGGATTACTTGGACAATTTGTCATATCTAGCTTTGTTTCATATTTTGTCACAACATTGAAAATTGAACTAGCTTAATGTGGGAATTCGATTCGTGTCATTCTGAGCTATAAATGGACGATTTAGTGCAGAAATGTCAAGTTGACCGGCCAGTTAAAATGATCATTCTAAACTGATCGTTGGTGGTCGTTAAGAAAAAGCTTATAAATGAAGAACAATACGTGGCATCACACAGTTTGGGATTTACTAGATTACTTCAACGCTTTGTCAAATCTGTTACTATCTCAAATTTTTTCACAATATAGAAAATTGAGCTAGCTTAACGTAAGCATTGGATTCGTGTCATTCTGAGCTCTAAATCAAAAGTTAAGGATGCTTTTGTGCGGACATGTCAAGTTCATCGGCCAGTGAAAGTGATCATTCTAAACTCATCATTGGTGCTGATTGAGTAAACGCTTATAAATGAAGTATAATGCATTGCATCAACTAGTTTTGGATAGATTGGATTACTTGGACACTTTGTGGTATCTATTTTTGTCGCAAATTTTGTTACACTATAGAAACTTGAGCTAGCTTAACGTGGGCATTGGATTCATGTCTTTCTGAGCTCTAAATAAAAAGTTACAGATGATTTAGTGCGGACATAGGTTATCGGCGAGTTAAAATGATAATTCTAAACTGATTATTGGTGCTCATTAAATAAAAGCTTATAAATGAGCCATAAAGCACGGCATCACACTGTCTGGGATACATTGTATTACTTAAATGCTTTGTCGTATCTAGTTCTGTTTCAAATTTTGTCACAATATAAAAAATTGAACTAGCTTAATGTAGGGATTGGATACATGTCATTCCGAGCTATAAATCAAAAGTAATGGATGATTTAGTGCATACATGACAAGTTCATCGTCCAGTTGAAACGATCATTCTAAACTGATCATCGGTGGTCATTAAGTAAACTTTTATAAATGAAAAATAATGCATGGCATCACGGAGTTGAGAAAGGATTGGACTACTTGGATGATTTTTCGTATCTAATTCTGTCTCAAAACTTTGTCACATATAGAAAATTTAGCTACCTTAACGTAAGCATTGGATTCGTCTCATTCTGAGCTCTAAATCAAAAGTTACGGACGATTTAGTGCATAAAATTTAGTGCAGACATGTCAAGTTGATCGGTCAGTTAAAATGATCATTTGAAACTGATCATTGGTGCTCGTTGAGTAACAGCTTGTAAATGAAAAATAATGCATGGCATAACGCAGTTTGGGATAGATTTGATTACTTGGACGCTTTGTCGTATCTATTCATGTCTCAAATTCTGTTACAATATAGGAAATTGATCTAGCTTAGTGTGGGCTTTCGATTCATGTGTTTCTGAGCTATAAATTAAAAATTATGGACGATATAGTGTAGACATGTCAAGTTGATTGGCCAGTCAAAATGATTATTTTAAACTGATCGTTGGTTCTCATTAAGTAAAGAATTATAAATGAGACAAAAAGAATGGAATCACGTAGCTTGGGATAGATTGGATTACTATGATGCTTTGTCGTATCTAATTCTATTTTAAATTTTGCCACAATACAGAAAATTGAACTAGCTTAATGTAAGCATTGGATACGTGTCATTCTGAGCTCTAAATCAAAAGTTAAGGATGATTTAGTACGGACATGTCAAGTTCATCGGCCAGTGAAAGTGATCACTCTAAACTCATCATTGGTGCTGATTGAGTAAACGCTTATAAATGAAGTATAATGCATAGCATCAACCAGTTTTGGATAGATTGGATTACTTAGACGCTTTGTGGTATCTATTCTTGTCTCAAACTTTGTTAGACTATAGAAAATTGAGCTAGCTTAACGTGGGCATTGGATTCATGTCTTTCGGAGCTCTAAATCAAAAGTTACAGATGATTTCGTGCAGACATAGTTGATCGGCGAGTTAAAATGATAATTTTAAACTGATTATTGGTGCTCATTAAGTAAAGGCTTATAAATAAGGTATAAAGCATGGCATCACGGCGTTGAGGAAGGAATGGACTACTTGGACGATTTGTCGTATCTAATTCTGTCTCAAAACTTTGTCACATATAGAAAATTGAGCTAGCTTAACGTAAGCATTGGATTCGTGTCATTCTGAGCTCTAAATCAAAAGTTACGAACGATTTAGTGCGGAAAATTTAGTGTGGACATGTCAAGTTGATCGGTCAATTTAAACTACTCATTGAGTAACAGCTTGTAAATGAAAAATAATGCATGACATCACGCAGTTTGGGATAGATTTCATTACTTGGATGCTTTGTCGTATATATTCATGTCTCAAATTCTGTTACAATATAGGAAATTGAGCTAGCTTAGTGTGGGCTTTCGATTCATGTGTTTCTGAGCTCCAAATAAAAAATTATGGACGATATAGTGTAGACATGTCAAGTTGATCGGCCAGTCAAAATGATTATTTTAAACTGATCGTTGGTTCTCATTAAGTAAAGGCTTATAAATGAGACATAAAGAATGGAATCACGCAGTTTGTGATAGATTGGATTACTATGATGCTTTGTCGTATCTATTTCTGTTTTGAATTTTGCCACAATACAGAAAATTGAACTAGCTTAATGTGGACATTGGATTCGTGTCATTTGGAGCTATAAATCAAAAGTAATGGACGATTTAGTGAACTCATGACAAGTTGATCGGCCAGTTAAAATTGTCATTCTAAACTGATCATTGGCGTTGATTTGAGTAAAAGCTTATAAATGAAAATAGTGCATGGCATCACGCAGTTTGGGAAGGATTGGATTACTTGCACGCTTTGTCGTATCTATTTTTGTCTCAAATTTTTTCACAATAAATTTGAGTTAGCTTAACTAGGCCATTGGATTCATATCATTCTGAGCGATAAATCAAAACTTAAGGACGATTTTAGTGTAGACATGTTAAGTTGATCGGCTAGTTAAAATGATCATTCTAAACTGATCATTGGCGCTGATTGAGTAAACGCTTATAAATGAAGCATAATTCATGGCCTCACGCAGTTTGGGATAGATTGGATTACTTGGATGTTTTAAGTTATGGACGATATAGTGCAGACATGTCAAGTTGATTGGCCTGTTAATATGATTATTCTAAACTGATCATTGGTGTTCATTGAGTAAAGGCTTTTAAATGAAGCATAATGTATGGTATCACGCTGTTTGGGATAGATTGGATTAGTTGGACGGTTTGTTGTACATAGTTTTGTCTCAAATTTTGTCCCAATATAGAAAATTGAACTTGCTTAATGTGGACATTGGATTCGTGTCACTCTGAGCTATAAATCAAAAGTCACGTTCGATCAGGTGTGGACCAGTCAAGTTGATCGGCCAGTTAAAGTGATCATTCTTAACTGATCATTGGTGCTCATTAAGTAAATGCTTATAAATGAAGCATAATGCATGGAATCACACAGTTTTGTATAGATTGGATAACTTGGACACTTTGTTGTATCTATTTCTGTCTCAAATTTTGTCACAATATAGAAAACTGTGCTAGCTTAACGAGGGCATTTAAGTCGTGTCATTCTGAGCTCTAAATCAAAAGATACAGACGATTTAGTACGGATATGTCAAGTTGATCGCCCAGTTAAAGTGATCATTCAAAATTGATCATTGGTGCTGACTGATTAAGGACTGATAAATGGAGCATAATGCATGGCATCACGCAGTTTGGGATAGATTGGATTAGTTGGATGCTTTGTCATATCTAGTTTTGTCTCATTTGTAAAAATATAGAAAATTGAACTAGCTTATTGTAGACATTGGATTCGTGTCATTCTGAGCTATAAATGAAAAGTTATGGACGATATAGTGCAAACATGTCAAGTTGATCGGCTAGTTAAAATGATCATTCTAAACTGATCGTACGTACTCACTGAGTGAAAGCTTATAAATGAAGAATAATGCATGGCATCACGTAGTTTGGCATAGACTGGATTACTTGGACGCTTTGGCATATCTATTTTTGTCTCAAATTTTGTCATAATATAGAAAATTGAGCTAGCTTAACATGGGCATTGGATTGGTGTCAGTCTGACCTCTAAATCATAAGTTACGGACGATTTAGTGCGGACATGTCTATTTGATTGGCTAGTTAAAGTGATCATTCTAAACTGATCATTTGTGGTGGTTGTGTAAAAGCTTATAAATGAAGCATAATGCATGGCATCACACTGTTTCGGATAGATTGGATTACTTGGGCGCTTTGTCGTATCTATTTTGGTCTCAAAATTTTTTCACATATAGAAACTTGAGCTAGTTTAACGTAAGCATTGGATTCGTCTCATTCGGAGCTCTATATCAAAAGCTACACATGATTTAGTCCGGACATATCAAGTTCATCAGACAGTGAAAGTGATCATTTTAAACTGATCATTAGTGCTAATTGAGTAAACGCTTATAAATGAAGCATAATGCATAGCATCACGCAGTTTTTGATAGATTGGATTACTTGGACGCTTTTTCGTATCTGTTTCTGTCTCAAATTTTGTTACACTATAGAAAATTGAGCTAGATTAATATGGGCATTGGATTCGTGTGTTTATGAGCTCTAAATAACAAGTTACAGACAATTTAGTGCGGACATTTTAAGTTGATTGGGGAGTTAAAACGATCATTCCAAAATGGTCATTGGTGCTCATTAAGTAAAGGCTTATAAATGAGGCATAAAGCATGGCATCCCGCATTTTGGGATATATTTGATTACTTTGAAGCTTTTTCGTATCTAGTTTTGTTTCAAATTTTGTCACAATATAAAAATTTTAACTAGCTTAATGTGGGCATTGGATTCGTGTCATTGTGAGCTATAAATCAAAAGTTATGCATGATTTAGTGTAGACATGACAAGTTGATCGGCCAGTTAAAATGATCATTCTAAACTGATCATTGGTGCTCATTGAGTAAAATTTTATAAATGAAAAATAATGCATGGCATCACGTAGTTTTGGAAGGATTGGATTACTTGAACGCTTTGTCGTATCTATTTCTTTCTCAAATTTTGTCACATATAGAAAATTGAACTAGCTTAACGTAAGCACTAGATTCGTGTCATTCTGAGCTCTAAATCAAAAACTACAGATGATTTAGTGCGAACATGTCAAGTTGATCGGCCAGTGAAAGTGATAATTATAAAATGATCACTGGTGCTGATTGAGTAAACGCTTATAAGTGAAGCATAATGCATAGCATCTCATAGTTTTGGATAGATTAGATTACTTGGACGCTTTGTCGTATCTATTTCTGTCTCAAATTTTGTTACACTATAAAAATTGAGCTAGATTAACGTGGGCCTTAGCTTCGTGTGTTTCCGAGTTCTAAATCAAAAGTCACGGAAAAGTTACGGAAGATTTAGTGCGGTAATTACAAGTTGATTGGTGAGTTAAAATCATCATTTTGAACTGATCTTTGGTGCTCATTAAGTAAAGGCTTATAAATGAGGCATAAAACATGGTATCACGCAGTTTGGGATAGATTGGATTACTTTGACGCTTTTTCGTATCTAGTTCTGTTTTAAATTTTGTCATATTATAGAAAATTGAACTAGCTTAAAATGGGCATTAGATTCGTGTCATTTTGAGCTATAAATCAAAAGTTATGGACAATTTAGTGCATACATGACAAGTTGATCAGCCAGTTAAAATGATGATTCTAAACTCATCATTGGTGCACATTGAGTAAAAGCTTATAAATGAAAAATAATGTATCGCATCACGCAGTTTGGGGAGGATTGAATTACTTAGATGCTTTATCGTATCTATTAATGTCTCAAATTTTGTCACAATATAAAAAATTGAGTCAACTTAACAAGGGCATTTAATTCGTGTTATTCGGAGCTCTAGATTAAAAGTTACAGACGTTTTAGTGCAGAAATGTCAAGTTGATCGGCCAGTTAAAGTGATCATTCCAAACTGATCATTGGTGTTTATTGAGTAAAGACTTATAAATGAATAATAATGCAAGGCACCATGCAGTTTGTGATTACTTGGACGCTTCGTCGTATCCATTTCTGTCTCAAATTTTGTCACAATATAGAAAATTGAACTACCTTAATGTTGGCATTGGATTCGTGTTATTCTAAGCAATGAATGAAAATTTTTGAATGATATAGTGCAGACATATCAAGTTGATCGGCTAGTTAAAATGATCATTCTAAACTGACATTGATGCTCATTGAGTAAAAGCTTATAAATGAAGAATGATGCATGAAATAATGCAGTTTGGGACAGACTGGATTACTTGGAACCTTTTGCGTATCTATTTTGGTCTCAAATTATTTAATAATATAAAAAATTGAGCTAGCTTAATGTGGACACTGGTTATGTGAAGTTGATCGGCCATTTGATATGATTATTCTAAATTGATCATTGGTGCTCATTCAGTAAAGGCTTATAAATGAATCATAATGCATGGCATCACACATTTTGGGATAGGTTGGATTACTTGGACCCTTTTTCGTATCTAGTTTTGTCTCAAATTTGCCATTCTGAGCTCTAAGTCAAGAGTTACAGATGATGTAGTGCGGACATGTAAAGTTGATCGGCCAGTGAAAGTGATCATTCTAAACTCATCATTTGTGCTCATTGAGTAAACGCTTATAAATGAAGCATACTACATAGCATCACACAATTTTGTATAGATTGGATTATTTGGACATTTTGTAGTATCTATTTTTGCCTCAAATTTTGTTACCGTATAAAAAAATTAGCTAGCTTAACGTGGGAATTGGATTCGTGTGTTTTTGAGGTCTAACTCAAAAGTTAAGGACGATTTACTACGCATATGTCAAGTTCACCAGCCAGTTAAAGTGATCATTCTAAACTGATCATTGGTGCTCATTGAGTAAAGGCTTATAAATGAAGCATAATGCATGCCAGCACGTAGTTTGGGATAGATTGGATTACTTGGATGCTTTGTCGTATCTAGTCCTATCTCAAATTTTGTCAAAATATAGAAAATTGAACTAGCTTTATGTGGGCAATTGATTTATGTCATTCTGAACAATAAATCAAAAGTTACGCACGATATAGGGCAAACATGTCAAGTTTATTGTCCTGTTAAGATGAACATTCTAAACTGATCATAAGTGTTCATTGAGTAAAACCATATAAATGAAGACTAATGCATGATATCACGCAGTTTGAGATTGACTGGATTACTTGGACGCTTTGTCGTATCTATTTCTTGGATGCTTTGTCATATCTATTTCTGTCTCAAATTTTATTACACTATAGAACATTGAACTAGCTTAATGTGGGTATTGGATTCGTATCATTCTGAGCTAGAAATCCAAATTTATAGACGATTTAGTGCAGACATGTCAAGTTGATCGGCCAGTTAAAATGATCAATCTAAACTGATAATTGGTGCACATTGAGTTAAATCTTATAAATGAAAAATAATTCATGGCATCACGCAGTTCGGGATAGAATGGATTACTTCGACGCTTTGTCGTATCTATTTCTGTTTCAAATTTTATCACAGTATAGAAAATTGACCTAGTTTAACGTAAGCATTGGATTCATGTCATTTTGAGCTCTAAATCAAAAGTTACGGATGGTTTAGTGAAGACATGTTAAGTTGATCGGCCAGTGAAAGTGATCATTCTAAACTGATCATTGGTGTTATTTGAGTAAACGCTAATAAATGAAGCATAATGCATAGCACCATACAGATTTGGATAGATTGGATTACTTAGATGATTTGCCGTATCCATTTCTATCCCAAATTTTGGTACACTATAGAAAATTGAGCTAGATTAACCTGGGCATTGGATTCGTGTGTTTTTGAGCTTTAAATCAAAACTTACCGACGATTTAGTGCGGACATATCAAGTTGATCGGCAAGTTAAAATGATCATTCTAAAATGATCATTGGTGCTCATAAAGTAAAGGATTATGAATGAGGCATAAAGCATGGCATCACGCAGTTTAGGATAGATTGGATTACTTTGAAACTTTGTCGTATCTAGTTATGTCTTAAATTTTGTCACAATATAAAAAATTGAACTAACTTAATGTGGGCATTGGATTCATGTCATTCTGAGCTATAAATCAAAGTTATGGACGATTTAGTGCAGATTTGACAAGTTGATCGGCTAGTTAAAATGATCATTCTAAACTGATCATTGGTGCTCATTGAGTAAAATTTTATAAATGAAAAATAATGCATGGCATCACGCAGTTTGGGAAGGATTGGATTACTTGGACGCTTTATCGTATCTATTTCTGTCTCAAATTTTGTTACACTATAAAAAGTTGAACTAGCTTAATGTGGGCATTAGCTTCGTGTGTTTCTGAGTTCTAAATCAAAAGTTACGGACGATTTAGTGCTCACATTACAAGTTGATTGGCGAGTTAAAATCAACAATCTGAACTGATCATTGGTGCTCATTAAGTAAAGGCTTATAAATGAGGCATAAAACATGGCATCACGCAGTTTGGGATAGATTAGATTACTTTGACGCTTTTTCGTATCTAGTTTTGTTTCAAATTTTGTCACATTATAGAAAATTGAACTAGATTAAAATGGGCATTAGATTCGTGCCATTCTGAGCTCTAACTCAAGAGTTATGGATGATTTAGTGTGGACATGACAAGTTGATCGGCCAGTTAAAATGATGATTCTAAACTGATCATTGGTGCTCATTGAGTAAAAAGCTTATAAATGAAAAATAATGTATCACATCATGCACTTTGGGAAGGATTGAATTACTAGGACACATTGTCGTATCTATTTATGTCTCAAATTTTGTCACAATATAGAAAATTGAGTCAACTTAACGAGGGCATTTAATTTGTGTTATTCTGAGCTCTCGATTAAAAGTTACGGACGTTTTAGTGCGTACATGTCAAGTTTATCGGCCAGTTAAAGTGATCATTCCAAACTGATCATTGGTGTTTATTGAGTAAAGACTTATAAATGAATAATAATGCATGGCACCACGCTGTTTGGGATAGATCTGATTACTTGGACGCTTTGTCATATCTATTTCTATCTCAAAATTTATCACAATATAGAAAATCAAACTAGCTTAATGTTGGCATTGGATTCGTGTTATTCTAAGCTATGAATGAAAATTTATAAACGATATAGTGCAGACATGTCAAGTTGATCGGCTAGTTAAAATGATCATTCTAAACTGACATTGATGCTCATTGAGTAAAAGCTTATAAATGAGGAATAATGCATGGCATCACGCAGTTTGGGATAGACTGGATTACTTGGAACCTTTTTCGTATCTATTTTGGTCTCCAATTTTGTAATAATATAGAAAATTGAGCTAGATTAACGTGGACACTGGATTCGTGTTATTCGGAGCTCTAAATCAAAAGTGACAGACAATTTAATGCGGACATGTCACGTTGATTGGCCAGTTAAAGTGATCATTCTAAATTGAGCATTGGTGCTAATTGAGTAAAGGCTTATAATGAAGCATAATGCATGGCATCACACAGTTTTGGATAGAATGGATTACTTAGACGGTTTGTCGTATTTATATCTATGTCAAATTTTGTCATATTATAGAAAATTGAGCTAGCTTAACGAGGGCATTTAATTCCTGTCATTTTGAGCTCTAAATCAAAAGTTACAAACGATTTAGTGCGGATATGTCAAGTTGATAGGCCAGTTAAAGTGATTGAGTAAAGACTTATAAATGAAGAATAATGTCTGGCACCATGCGGTTCGGGATAGATTAGATTATTTGGACGCTTTGTCGTATCTATTTCTGCCTCAAATTTTGTCAAAATATAGAAAATTGAGCTTACTTGTCATGGGCATTGGATTCGTGTCATTCTAAGCTCTAAATCAAAAGTTACGACGATTTAGTGTGGTCATATCAAGTTGATCAGCCAGTTAAAGTGATCATTCTAAACTGATCATTAGTGCTCATTAAGTAAAGGCTTATAAATGAACCATAATGCATGGCATCACGCAGTTTGGGATAGGTTAGATTACTTGGACCCTTTTTCTTATCTAGCTCTGTCTCAAATTTGGTTACAATATAGAAAATTGAACTAGCTTGATGTGGGCATTGTATTCGTGTCATTCTGAGCTACAAATCAAAATTTATGGACGATTTAGTGCATACATGTCAAGTTGATCGGCTAGTTAAAATGATCATTGTAACTGATCATTGGTGCTCATTGAGTAAACGCTTATAAATGAAGAATAATGCATGGTATCACGCAGTTTAGGATCGACTGGATTACTTGAACGCTTTACTAACCTAGTTCTCTCTCAAATTTTGTCACAATCTAACAAATTGAACTAGATTAATGTGGGTAATTGATTGTTGTCATTTGTGCTATAAATCAAACGTTATGGACATTATAGTGTAGACATGTCAAGGTTATCAGCTAGTTAAAATGATCACTGATCGTTGGTGCTCATTGAATAAAAAATTTTAAATGAAAAATAATGCGTGGCATCACGCAGTTTGGGATGGATACGATTACTTGGACGCTTTGTCGTATCTGTTTCTGTCTTAAATTTTGTCGTAATATAGAAAATTGAGCTAGCTTAACGTGGGCATTGGAATTGTGTCATTCTGAGGTCTAAATCAAAAGGTACGGATGATTTAGTGCGGACATGTCAAATTGATCGGGTAGTGAAAGTGATCATTCTAAACTGATCATTGGTGCTGATTGAGTAAACGCTAATAAATGAAGCATAATGCATAGCATAACACAGTTTTGGATAGATTTGATTACTTGGATGCTTTGTCGTATCTATTTCGGTCTCAAATTTTGTTACATTATAGGAAATTGATTAAGCTTAACGTGGGCATTGGATTCATGTGTTTCTGAGCTCTAAATCAAAAGTTACAGACGATTTAATGTAGACATGTCAAGTTGATAGGCCAGTTAAAGTGATGATTCTAAACTGATAATTCGTGTTCATTGAATAAGAGCTTATAAATAAAAAGTAATGCATGGCATCACGCAGTTTGGGGTGGATTCCATTATTAGGTCGCTTTGTTGTATCTATTTTTGTCTCAAATTTTGTCACAATAGAGAAAATTGAGCTAACTTAACGTGTTTATTGGATTTGTGACATTATGAGCTATAAATCAAAAGTTATGGACGATTTAGTTCGGACATGTCAAGTTGATCGGCCAGTTAAAATGATCCTTCTAAATTGATCATTGGTGCTCATTAAGTAAAGGCAAATAAATGAAGCATAACGCATGGCATCACACAGTTTTTGATAGAATAGATTACTTGTATTCTTTGTCATATCTATTTCTGTCTCAAATTTTTTTACAATATAGAAAATTGAGCTAGCTTAACGTGGGTGTTGGATTTTTGTCATTCTGAGCTATAAATCAAAAGTTACGGACGATTTAGTGCGGACATGTCAAGTTGATCGGCGAGTTAAAATGATCATTCTAAACTAATCTTTGGTTCTCATTAAGTAAAGGCTAATAAATTAGGCATAAAGCATGGCATCACGCTGTTTGGGATAGATTGGATTACTTGGATGCTTTTTCGTATCTAGTTTTGTTTAAGTTTTGTCACAACATAGAAAATTCAACTAGCTTAATATGCGCATTCCATTCGTGCTATTCAGAGCTATAAATCACAAGTTATGGACGATTTAGTGCAGACATGTCAAGTTGATCGTCCAGTTAAAATGCACATTCTAAACTGATCGTTGGTGGTCATTGAGTAAAAGCTAATTAATGAAGAATTATGCATGGCATCACACAGTTTGGGATTTACTGGATTACTTGGACGCTTTGCCGTATCTATTTCTGTCTCATATTTTGTCACAATATAGAAATTTGAGCTAGCTTAATGTAAGCAATTGATTCGTGTCGTTCTGAGCTATAAATCAAAAGTTACGGATGATTTAGTGCGTAAATGTCAAGTTGAACGACAAGTGAAAGTGATCATTCTAAACTGATCATTGGTGCTCATTATGTAAAGGCTTATAAATGAGGCATAAAGCATGGCATCATGCAGTTTGGGATAGATTGGATTACTTTGACGCTTTGTTGTATCTACTTCTGTTTCAAATTTTGTCATAATATAGAAAATTAAACTTGCTTAATGTGGGCATTGAATTCGTGTCATTTTGAGTTATAAATAAAAAGGGATGAACGATTTAGTGCAGACATGACAAGTTGATCGACCAGTTAAAATGATCATTCTAAGCTGATCTTTGGTGCTCATTGAGTATAAGCTTATAAATGAAAAAATAATGCATGGCTTCACGCTGAATGGGAAGGATTGGATTAGTTGTACTCCTTGTCGTACGTAATTCAGTCTCAATTTATGTCAATATATAGAAAATTGAGATAGATTAACGAGGGCATTTAATTCATGTCATTCTGAGCTCTAAATCAAAAGTTAGGGATGAATTTGTGCGGACGTGTCAAGTTGATCGGCCAGTTAAAGTGAACATTCGAAACTGATCATTGTTACTCATTAAGTAAAGGCTTATAAATGAAGTTTAATGCATGGCTTCACACATTTCTTTCTCAAATTTTGTCAAAATATTGAAAATTGAGCTTGCTTAACGTAGGCATTGGATTCATGTCATTACGAGCTCTAAATAAAAAGTTACAGACTATTTAGTGCGGATATGTCAAGTTGATCAGCCATTTAATGTGATCATTCGAAATTGATCATTGGTGCTTATTAAATAAAGGCTCATAAATGAAGCATAAAGCATGACATCAAGCTGCTTTGAATAGATTGGATTACTTGGATGCTTTGTCGTCCCTACTTCTGTCTCACATTTTGTCAAAAAATAGAGAATTGAGCTAGCTTAATGTGGGCATTGGATTCATGTCATTCTGAACTCTAAATCAAAAGTTATGGATGATTTAGTGTGGACATGTCAATTTGATCGGCCAGTTAAAGTGATTCTAAAATGATCATTAGTGCTCATTGAGTAAAGGCGTACAAATGAAGCATAATGCACGGCATCACACAGTTTTGGATAGGTTGGATTACTTGGACACATTGTCGTATCTATTTCTCTCAAATCTTGTTACAATATAGAAAATTGAGCTAGCTTAACGTGGGCATTGGATTCATGTGTTTCAAAGCTATAAATCAAAAGTTACGGACGATATAGTGCGTACATGTAGAGTTGTTCGGCCATTAAAGTGATCATTCTAAACAGATCAATGTTGCTCATTAAGTAAAGGCTTATAAATGAAGCATAAAGCATGGCATCACGCATTTTGGGATAGATCAGATTACTTGGACGCTTTGTTGTCTCTATTTATGTTTCAAATTTTGTTACAATATAGAAAATTGAGCTAGCTTAACGTGGGCATTTGATTCGTGTGTTTGTGAGCTCTAAATCAAACGTTATGGACAATTTAGTGCGTACATGTCAAGTTGATCGGCTAGTTAAAGTGATCATTCAAAACTGATCATTGGTGCTCATTAAGTAAAGACTTATAAATAAAGACTGAATGGCATCACACAGTTTGGGATGGATAAGATTACTTGGACACTTTGTCGAATCTATTTTGGTCTCAAATATTGTTACAATATGGAAAATTTAGCTAGCTTAACGTGGTCACTGGATTCATGTGTTTGTAAGCTCTAAATCAAAAGTTACGGGCGATTTAGTGTGGACATGTCAAGTTGATCGGCCTGTTAAAGTGATCATTCTAAACTGATCATTGGTTCTCATTAAATAAATACTTATAAATGAAGCGTAATGCATGGTATCAAGCAGTTTGGATAGATTGGATTACTTGGACGCTTTGTCGTCTCTATTTTTCTCTCAAATTTTGTCAAAATATAGAACATTGAGCTTGCTTAATGTATGCATTGGATTCGTGTCATTCCGAGCTCTAAATCAAAAGTTACGAACGATTTCTTGCAGACGTGTCGAGTTGATGGGCAATTTAAAGTGATCATTCTAAACTGATCATTGGTGCTCATTAAATAAAGGCTTATAAATGAAGCATAATGCATGGCATCAAGCAGTTTGGGATGTATTGGATTACTTGGACGCTTTGTCGTCCCTATTTCTGTCTCACATTTTGTATAAAATTAGAGAATTTAGCTAGCTCAACGTGGGCATTGGATTCATGTCATTGTGAACTCTAGATCAAAAGTTATGGATGATTTAGTGTGGACATGTCAAATGATCGGCCAGTTAAAGTTATTCTAAACTGATCATTAGTGCTCATTCAGTAAAGGCATATAAATGAAGCATAATGCATGACATCACACAGTTTTAGATTGATTGGATTACTTGGACCTTTTTTCGAATCTATTTCTTTCTCAAATCTTGTTACATTATAGAAAATTGAACTAGCTTAACGTGGGCATTGGATTCATGTGTTTCTAAGCTCTAAATCAAAAGTTACGGATGATGTAGTGCGTACATGTAGAGTTGATCGACGAGCTAAAGTGATCATTCTAAACTGATCAATGATGCTCATTAAGTAAAGGCTTATCAATGAAGTAAAGCATGGCATCACGCATTTTGGGATATATTGGGTTACTTGGACTTATTGTCGTCTCTATTTTGGTTTCCAATTTTGTTACATTATATGAAAATTTGAGCTACCTTAACGTGGACATTGGATTCGTGTGTTTTTGAGCTCTAGATCAAAAGTTACAGAGGATTTAGTGTGGACATGTTGACTTGATCGGCCTGTTAAAATGATCATTCTAAATTGATCATTGGTACTCATTAAATAAATGCTTATAAATGAAGCATAAAGCATGGCATCAAGCATATTGGGATAGATTGTATTACTTGGACGTTTTGTCGCCTCTATTTCTGACTCAAATTTTATCAAAATACAGAAAAATTGAGCTAGCTTAACATGGGCATTGGATTCGTGTCATTCTGAGCTCTAAATCAAAAGTTACAGACGATTTAGTGCATACATGTGAAGTTGATCGGCCAGTTAAAGTGATCATTCCAAAATGATCACTGGTGTTCATTAAATAATAGCTTAAAATGATCATTGGTGCTCATTGGATTCGTGTGTTTTGAGCTCTAAATCAAATGTTTCGGACGATATAATCCGGACATGTCAAGTTGATCAGTCAGATAAAGTGGTCATTCTAAAGTGATCATTGGTGCTCATTGAGTAAAGACTTATAAATGAATTATAATGCATGGCATCCAACATTTTTGGATAGATTGGATTAATTGGACGCCTTCTCGTCTCTATATCTGTCTCAAATATTTTCAAAATATAGAAAATTGAGCTAGCTTAACGTGGGCATTGGATTTGTGTAATTCTGAGATCTAAATCAAAAGTTTCGGGTGATTAGTGTGGACATGTCAAGTTGATCGGCCAGTTAAAGTGATCATTCTAAAATGATCATTGGTGCTCATAGAGTAAAGGCTTATAAATGAAGTGTAATGCACGGCATCACACAGTTTTGGCAAGATTGGGTTGCTTGAACGCTTTTCTGTTTCTATTTCTATCTCATACTTTGTCACAACATAGAAAATTGAGGTAGATTAACGTGGGCATGGGATTCGTGTTATTCGGAGCTCTAAATCAAAAGCTATGCACGAATTAGTGCAGACATGTCCCGTTGATCGCCCAATTAAAGTGATCATTCTAAACTGATCATTGGTGCTCATTCATTAAAGGCTTATATATGAAGTATAATAAATGACAACACGTAGTTTTGGAAAGATTTGATTACTTAGAGGACTGGTTGAAGCAATTTAAAATGTTAAAATTTATCACAATAAAAAAAATTGAGCTAGCTTAATGTGGGCATTGGATTCGTGTTAGTATGAGCTCTAAATCAAAAGCTATGGACGATTTAGTGCGGACATGTCAAGTTGATCAGCCATATAAAGTGATCATTCTAAACTGATCATTGGTTTCGATTGAGTAAAGACATATAAATGAATCATAATGCATGACATCACGCAATTTGGGATAGTTTAGATTACTTCGATGCTTTGTCGTATCAATTTGTGCCTCAAATTTTGTCACAATATAGAAAATTGAGCTAGCTTAACGTGGGCATTTGATTCGTGTCATTCTGAGCTCTAAAACAAAAGTTACGAACAATTTAGTGCAGACATATCAAGTTGACGGCCAGTTAAAGTGATAATTCTTAACTGATCATTGGTGTTCATTGAGTAAATGTTTATAAATGAAGGAACACGCATGGCATCACGCAGTGTTGGCTAGATCGGATTACTTGAATGCTTTTCTTGTATCTATTTCTGTCTCAAATTTTGTCACAATATAGAAAATTGATCTAGATTAACGTGGGGATTGGATTCGTATTATTCGGAGCTCTAAATCTAAAGTTATAGACAATTTAGTGCAGACATGTCTAGTTGATCACCCTGTTAAAGTGATTATTCTAAACTGATCGTTGGTGCTTATTGATTAAATGCTTATAAATGAATCATAATTCATGACATCTCGTAGTTTTGGAAAGATTTGATCACTTGGAGGACTGCTTGAAGCAATAATAATGTTAAAATTTATCACAATATAGAAAATTGAGCTTGTTTAACATGGGCATTGGATTCGTGTCATTTTGAGCTCTAAATGAAAAGTTACGGACGATTTATTGCAGACATGTCAAGTTATTCGACCAGTTAAAGTGATCATTCTAAACTGATCATTGCTGTTCATTGAGTAAAGGCTTATAGATGAAGCATAATGCATGGCATCATGCAATTTAGGATATATTGGATTACATGGACATTTTGTCCTATCTATTTTTGTCTCTAACTTTGTAACAATGTAGAAAATTGAGCTTGTTTAACGTGGGCATTGGATTTGTGTCATTCTGAGCTCTAAATCATAAGTTATGGATGATTTAGTGCGGAGATGTTAAGTTGATCGGCCAATTAAAGTGATCATTCTTAACTGATCATTGGTGCTTATTGAGTAAATGCTTATAAATGAAGCATAATGGATGGCATCACGCAGTTCGGGATAGATTGGATTAAATGGACGCTTTGTCATATCTGTTTCTGTCTGAAATTCTGTCACAATATAGAAAACTGAGCTAACTTAATGTGGGCATTGGATTCGTGTCATTCTGAGCTCAAAATCAAAAGTTACATATGATTTAGTGCGGACATGTCAAGTTGATCAGCCAGTTAAAGTGATCATTCTAAACTGATCGTTGGTGCTCATTGAGTAAAAGCTTATAAATGAAGCATAATGCATGACATCACGTAGTTCATGATAGATTGGATTATTTGGATGCTTTTTCGTATCTATTTCTGTCTCAAATTTTGTCACAGTATAGAAAATTGAGCTAGCTGACCGTGGGCATTGGATTCGTGTCATTCTAAGCTCTAAATCAAAAGTTACGGACGATTTAGTGAAGACATGTCAAATAGATCGGTCAGTTAAAGTGATTAATTTTAACTGATCATTGGTGCTCATTGAGTAAAGCCTTATAAATGAAGTATAATGCATGGCATCATGTAGTTTTGGCTATATTGGATTAGTTGAACGCTTTTCTGTATCTATTTCTGTCTCAAATTTTGTCCCAATATATAAAATTGAGCTAGTTTAACGTGAGCATTGGATTTGTGTTATTCTGAGCTCTAAATCAAAAGTTATGGACAATTTAGTGTAGGTATGTCCAGTTGATCGCCCAGTTAAATTGATCATTCTAAACTGATCATTGGTGCTCATTGATTAAAAGCTTATAAATGAAGTATAATGAATGACATCACGTAGTTTTGGAAAGATTTGATTACTTGGAGGACTGGTTGATGCAATTTTGGGCATTCAATTGGATTTAGTGCGGACATGTCAATTTTGGGCATTGAATTGGATTTGATTACTTGGAGGACTGGTTGATTTAGTGCAGACATGTCAAGTTGATCGGCCAGTTAAACTGATCATTCTTAACTAATCATTAGTGCTCATTGAGTAAAGGGTTATAAACGAAGCATAATGCATGGCATCACGATCGGGATAGATTGGGTTACATGGGCACTTTGTCGTATCTATATCTATCTTGAATTTTTTCACAATATAGAAAATTGAGCTAGCTTAACGTTGACATTGGATTCGTGTCACTCTGAACTCTAAATCAAAAGTTACTAGTTATTTAGTGCGGACATGTTAAGTTGATTGGCCAGTTAAAGTGATCATTCTAAACTGATCATTGGTGCTCACTGAGTAAAAGGCATAGCAATGAAGCATAATACAGGACATCACGCAGTTCGGGATAGATTGGATTACTTGGACGCTTTATCGTAACTATTTCTGTCTCAAATTTTGTAACAATATAAAAATTGAGCTAGTTTAACGTGTGCATTGGATTTGTGTCATTCTCAGCTCGAATTCAAAAGATACGGACATTTTAGTATGGACATGTCAAGTTGATCGACCAGTTATAGTGATCATCCTAAACTGATCATTGGTGCTCATTGAGTAAATGGCTTACAAATGAAGCATAATCCATGGCATCACACAGTTCGGGATAGATTGGGTTACTTGGACACTTTGTCGTATCTATTTCTGTTTAATGTTTTTCACAACATAGAAAATTAAGCTAGCTTAACGTGGACATTGGATTTGTGTTAGTTTGAGCTCTAAATCAAAAGTTACAGACGATTTAGTGCGGACATGTCAAATTGATCGGCCAGTTAAAGTGATCCTTCTAAACTGATCATTGGTGCTCATCGAGTAAAGGCTTATAAATCATGCATAATACATGACATCACGCAGTTCAGGATAGATTGGATTACTTGGACGCTTTTTCCTATATATTTCTTTCTCAAATTTTGTCACAATATAGAAAATTGAGATACCTTAACGTGGGCATTGGATTCTTCTCATTCTGAGGTCTAAATCAAAAGTTATGGACAATTTAGTATGGACATGTCAAGTTGATTGGCAAGTTAAATTGATCTTTCTAAACTGATCATTGGTGCTCATTGAGTAAAAGCTTATAAATGATGCATAATGCATGACATCACGCAGTTCGTGATAGATTGGATTACTTGGATGCTTTGTCGTATCTATTTCTGTCTCAAATTTTGTCACAATATAGAATATTGAGCTAGCTTAACGTGGGCATTGGATTCGTGTCATTCTGAGCTCTAAATAAAAAGATACGGACGATTTAGTGCGGACACTTCAAGTTGATCGGCCAGTTAAAGTGATTATTCTAAACTGATCATTGGTGCTCATTGAGGAAAGGCTTATAAATGAAGTATAATGCATGACATCACGCATTTCTGGATAGATGGGATTACTTGGACGCTTTGGCGTATATATTTATGCCTCGAATTTTGTCACAATATAAAAAATTGAGCTAGCTTAAGGTGGGAATTAGATTCGTTTCATTCTGATCTCTGAATCATAAGTTACGGACGAATTAATGCGGACATGATAAGTTGATATGCCAGTTTAAGTGATCATTCTTAATTGATCATTGGTGCTCACTGAGTAAAGTCTTATAAATGAAGTATAATGGATGACATCACGTAGTTCGGAATAGATTAGATTATTTAGGCGCTTTGTCGTACCTATTAATGTCTCAAATTTTGTCATATATAGAAAACTGAGCTAGTTAGCGTAGGCATTGGATTCATGTAATTCTGAGCTCTAAATCAAAAGCTAAAGACAATTTAGTGCACACATTCCAAGTTGATCGGCTAATTAAAGGGATCATTCTTAACTGATCATTGATGCTCATTGAGTAAAGGCTGATAAATGAAGAATAATGCATGGCATCACGCAGTTCGGGAAAGATTGGATTACAAGGAGGCTTTGTCGTATCTAGTTCTGTCTCAAATTTTATTACAATATAGAAAATTGAGCTAGCTTAACGTGGGCATTGGATTCCTTTCATTCGGTGCTCTAAATCAAAAGTTACGGATGATTTAATGCGGATATGTTAAGTTAATCGGCCAGTTAAAGTGATTATGCTTAACTGATCATAGTGCTCATTGAGTAAAGACTTATAAATGCAGCATAATGCATGGCATCACGCAGTTTGCGATAGATTAGATTACATGGATGCTTTGTCGCATCTATTTCTGTCTCAAATTTTATCACAATATAGAAAATTGAGCTACCTTAACGTGGGCATTGGATTGATGCCATTTTGTGCTCTAAATCAAAAGTTACGAATGATTTAAAGCGGACATGTTAATTTGATCGGCCAGTTAAAGTGATCATTCTAAACTGATCATTGGTGCTCATTAAGTAAAAGCTTATAAATAAAGTATAATGCATGACATCACACAGTTCGGGATAGATTAGATTACTTGTACGCTTTGTCTTATCTATTTCTGTCTTAAATTTTGTCACAATACAGAAAATTGAGCTAGCTTAATGTGGGTATTGGATACGTGTCATTCGGAGCTCTAAATCAAAAGTTACAGACGATTTACTGCGGACATGTCAAGTTGATCGGCCATTTAAAGTGATCATTCTAAACTGATAATTGGTGCTCATTGAGTAATGGCATATAAATGAAGCATAATGCATGGCATCACGCAGTTCGGGATAGATTGGATTACATGGACGCTTTGTCGTATCTATTTATATCTTAATTTTTTTCACAATAAAGAAAATTGAGCTAGCTTAACGTGGGCATTGGATTCGTGTCGTTCTGAGCTATAAATCATATGTTACGGACGATTTAGTGCAAAAATTTCAAGGTTATTGGCTAGTTAAAGTGATCATTCTAAACTGGTCATTGGTTCTCATTGAGTAGAGGCTTATAAATGAAGCATAATGCATGGCATCATACAGTTTTGGATAGATTGGATTACTTAGACGCTTTGTCATATCTATTTCTGCCTCAAATTTTGTCACAATATAGAAAATTGAGCTAGCTAAACGTGGCCATTGGATTCGTGTCATTCTGAACTATAAATCCTAAGTTACGGAAAATTTATTGCGGAAACATCAAGTTGATCAAGCAGTTAAAGTGATTATGCTTAACTGATCATTGCTCCAGATTGAGTAAAAGCTTATAAATGTAGCATAATGCATGGCATCACGCAGTTAGGGATAGATTGAATTATTTAGATGTTTTGTCGGGTCTATTTCTATCTCAAATTTTGTCACAATATAGAAAATTGAGCTAGCTTAACGTAGGCATTGGATTTGTGTCATTCGGAGCTCTAAATCAAACGTTATGGACGATTTAGTGCAGACATGTCAAGTTGATCGGCCAGTTAAAGTGATCATTCTTAACTGATCATTGGTGCTCATTGAGTAAAGGCTTATAAATGAAGTATAATGCATGGCATCACACAGTTTTGGCTAGATTGGGTTGCTTGAACGCTTTTCTGTTTCTATTTCTATCTCATACTTTGTCACAATATAGAAAATTGAGGTAGATTAACGTGGGCATGGGATTCGTGTTATTCTGAGCTCTAAATCAAAAGTTATAGACGAATTAGTGCAGACATGTCCCGTTGATCGCCCAATTAAAGTGATCATTCTAAACTGATCATTGGTGCTCATTGATTAAAGGCTTATAAATGAAGTGTAATGGATGACATCACGTAGTTTTGGAAAGATTTGAATACTTGGAGGACTGGTTGAAGCAATTTTAATGTTAAAATTTATCACAATAAAAACAAATTGAGCTAGCTTAATCTGGGCATTGGATTCGTGTTATTATAAGATCTAAATCAAAAAGCAATGGACGATTTAGTGCGGACATGTCAAGTTGATCGGCCATTTAAAGTGATCATTCTAAACTGATCATTGGTTTCGATTGAGTAAAGACATATAAATGAATCATAATGCATGACATCACGCAATTTGGGATAGTTTAGATTACTTCGATGCTTTGTCGTATCAATTTGTGCCTCAAATTTTGTCACAATATAGAAAATTGAGCTAGCTTAACGTGGGCATTTGATTCGTATCATTCTGAGCTCTAAATAAAAAGTTACGAACAATTTAGTGCAGATATATCAAGTTGACGGCCAGTTAAAGTGATAATTCTTAACTGATCATTGTTGTTCATTGAGTAAATGTTTATAAATGAAGCATAACACATGGCATCACGCAGTTTTGGCTATATTGGATTATTTGAACGCTTTTTATATCTATTTTTGTCTCAAATTTTGTCACAATATTAAAATTCAGCTACGTTAACGTGGGCGTTGGATTCGTGTTATTCGGAGCTCTAAATCTAAAGTTATAGATAATTTAGTGCAGACATGTCTAGTTGATCGCCCAGTTAAAGTGATCATTCTAAACTGATAGTTGGTGCTCATTGATTAAAGGCTTATAAATGAAGCATAATTCATGACATCTCCTAGTTTTGGAAAGATTTGATCACTTGGAGGACTGCTTGAAGCAATATAGAAAAATGAGCTTGTTTAACATGGCCATTGGATTCGTGTCATTTTGAGCTCTAAATCAAAAGTTACGGATGATTTGTTGCAGACATGTCAAGTTATTCGACCAGTTAAAGTGATCATTCTAAACTGATCATTGCTGCTCATTGAGTAAAGGCTTATAGATGAAGCATAATGCACGGCATCATGCAGTTCAGGATATATTGGATTACATGGACGTTTTGTCGTATTTATTTTTGTGTCAAACTTTGTCACAATATAGAAAATTGAGCTTGTTTAACGTGGGCATTAGATTTGTGTCATTCTGAGCTCTAAATCATAAGTTACGGATGATTTAGTGAGGAGATGTTAAGTTGATCAGCCAGTTAAAGTGATCATTCTTAAATGATCATTGGTGCTGATTGAGTAAATGTTTATAAATGAAGCATAATGAACGGCATCACGCAGTCCGGGATATATTGGATTAAATGGACGCTTTGTCGTATCTATTTCAGTCTTAAATTCTCTCACAATATAGAAAACTGATCTAACTTAACGTGGGCATTGGATTCGTGTCATTCTGAGCTCAAAATCAAAAGTTACATATGATTTAGTGCGGACATGTCAAGTTGATCGGCCAGTTAATGTGATCATTCTAAACTGATCATTGGTGCTCATTGAGTAAAAGCTTATAAATGAAGCATAATGCATGACATCACGTAGTTCATGATAGATTGGATTATTTGGATGCTTTTTCGTATCTATTTCTGTATCAAAATTTGTCACAGTACAGAAAATTGAGCTACCTGACCATGGGCATTCGATTCGTGTCATTCTAAGCTCTAAAACAAAAGTTACAGACGATTTAGTGAAGACATGTCAAATTGATCGGTCAGTTAATGTGATCATTCTTAACTAATCATTGGTGCTTATTGAGTAAAGCCTTGTAAATGAAGTATAATGCATGGCATTACATAGTTTTGGCTATATTGGATTACTTGAACGCTTTTCAGTATCTATTTCTGCCTCAAATTTTGTCACAATATAAAAAATTGAGCTAGGTTAACGTGGGCATTGGTTTCGTGTTATTCTGAGCTCTAAATCAAAAGTTATGGATAATTTAGTGCAGGCATGTCCAGTTGATCGCCCAGTTAAAGTGATCATTCTAAACTGATCATTGGTGCTCATTGATTATAGGCTTATAAATGAAGTATAATGCATGACATCACATAGTTTTGGAATGATTTGATTACTTGGAGGACTGGTTGATGCAATTTTGGGCATTGAATTGGATTTAGTGCGGACATGTCAATTTTGGGCATTGAATTTGATTTGATTACTTGGAGGACTGGTTGATTTAGTGTGGACATTTCAAGTTGATCGGCCAGTTAACCTGATCATTCTTAACTGATCATTAGTGCTCATTGAGTAAAGGGTTATAAATGAAGCATAATGCATGGCATCACGATCGGGATAGATTGGGTTACATGGACACTTTGTCGTATCTATTTCTGTGTTGAATTTTTTCACAATATAGAAAATATAGCTAGCTTAACGTGGACATTGGATTGGTGTCACTCTGAACTCTAAATCAAAACTTACTGACTATTTAGTGCGGACATGTCAAGTTGATCGGCCAGTTAAAGTGATCATTCTAAACTGATCATTGGTGCTCATACAGTAAAAGGCATCGAAATGAAGCATAATGCAGGACACAACGCAGTTTGGGATGGATTGGATTACTCGGACATATTATCGTAACTATTTATGTCTCAAATTTTGTCATAATATAGAAAATTGAGTTTGCTTAACGTGTGCATTGGATTCATGTCATTCTCAGCTCTAAATCAAAAGATACGGACAATTTAGTACGGACATGACAAGTTGATCGGCCAGTTAAAGTGATCACTCTAAACTGATCATTGGTGCTCATTGAGTAAATGGCTTACAAATGAAGCATAATCCATGCCATCACGCTGTTCGGGATAGATTGGGTTACTTGGACACTTTTTCGTATCTATTTCTGCCTAAATTTTTTCACAATATAGAAAATTAAGCTAGCTAAACGTGGACATTGGATTTGTTTTAGTATGAGCTCTAAATCAAAAGTTACAGACAATTTAGTGCAGACATGTCAAGTTGATCGGCCAGTTAAAGTGATCATTCTAAACTGATCGTTGGTGCTCATCGAGTAAAGGGTTATAAATGATGCATAATGCATGACATCACGCAGTTCAGGTTAGATTGGATTACTTGGACGCTTTGTTGTATCTATTTCTGTCTCAAATTTTGTCGCATTATAAAAAACTGAGCTAGTTTAACGTGGGTATTTGATTCGTTCCAGTTAGACCTCTAAATCAAAAGTTCGGACATAACAAGTTGATCAACCAGTTAAAGTCATCATTCGTAACTAATCATTAGTGCTCATTGCGAAACGGCATATAAATAAGGCAGCATGCATGCCATCACGCAGTTTGGGATATATTGGATTACATGGACACTTCGTCTTATTTATTTCTGTCTCAAATTTTGTAACAATATAAAAAATTTAGCTAGCTTAACGCGGGCGGCTGATTCGTGTCATTGGAAGCCGTAAATCAAAAGTTAAAGACGATTTAGTGTGGACATGTCATGTTGATCGGTCAGTTTAAGTGATCATTCTAAAGTGATCATCATTGGTGCTCATTAAGTAAAGGCTTATAAATGATGCATAATGCATGACATCATGCAATTCAGGATAGTTTAGATTACTAGGACGGTTTGTTGTATTTATTTATGTCTCAAATTTTTTCACAATATACAAAATTGAGCTAGTTTAACGTGGGCATTGGATTCGTGTAGAGCTGACCTATAAATTAAAAGTTTGAATGATTTAATGCGGACATGTCAAGTTGATCGGCCAGTTAAAGTGATCAATCTAAACTGATCTTTGGTGCTCATTGAGTAAAGGCTTATAAATGAAGCATAATGCATGGCTTCACGAAGTTCGGGATAGATTGGATTACATGGATGCTTTGTCGAATTTACTTTTGTCTCAAATTTCATAACAATATAGAAAATTGAGCTACCTTAACGGGGGCATTGGATTCGTGTCATTCTGAGCTCTAAACCAAAAGTTACGTACGATTTAGTGCAGAAATGATAAGGTTATCGGCTAGTTAAAGTGATTATTCTTAACTGGTCATTGGTGCTCATTGAGTAAAAGGTTATAAATGACCCATAATGCATGGCATCACGCAGTTCCGGATAGATTGGATTACATGGATGCTTTGTGGTATCTATTTCTTTCTCAAATTTTGTCACAATATAGAAAATTGAGCTAGTTTAACGTCGGCATTTGATTAGTGCCAGTCTGACCTCTAAATCAAAAGTTCGGACGATTTAGTGCGGACATGTCAAGTTGATCGGCCCATTAAAGTGATCACTCTAAACTGATCATTGGTGCTCATTGAGTAAAGGCTTATAAATGATGCATAATGCATGGCATCATGCAGTTCAGGATAGAGTGGATTACATGGACGCTTTGTGCTATCTATTTCTGTCTCAAATTTTGTCACAATATAAAAAATTGAGCTATCTTAACGTGGGCATTTGATTCATGTCATGCTGAGCTATAAATCATAAGTTGCGGAAGATTTAGTGCAGAGATGTTAAGTTGATCGGCTAGTTAAAGTGATCATTATAAACTGATCATTGGTGCTCATTGCGTAAAAGCCTATAAATGAAATATAATGCATGGCATCTCGCAGTTTTGGCTAGATTGGATTACTTGAATGCTTTTTTCGTATCTATTTTTATCTCAAATTTTGTCACAGCATAGAAATTTTTGCTAGCTTAATGTGGGCATTGGATTCATGTTATTCTGAGCTCTAAATCAAAAGTTACGGACGATTTAGTGCAGACATGTCAAGATGATTGCCTAGTTAAAGTGATCATTCTGAACTGATCATTTGTGCTCATTTAGTAAAGGCTTATAAATGAAACATAATGCATGGCATCATGCAGGTTTGGCTAGATTGGATTACTTGAACGCTTTTTGTATCTATTTCTTTCTCAAAATTTGTCACAATATAAAATATTGAGCTAGCTTAACATGGGCATTGGATTCGTTCATCCTGAGCTCTAAATCATCAGTTATGGATTATTTAGGGCGGACATATCAATTTTTATCAGATAGTTAAAGAGATCATTCTAAACTGATTATTGGTGGTCATTGTGTAAAGGCTTATTAATGAAGCATAATGCATGGCAGTACGCAGTTTTGGTTAGATTGGATTACTTGAACGCTTTTTTATTTCTATTTCTATTATAAATTTTGTCACAATATAGAAAATTGTGCACGCTTAACGTGGGCATTGGATTCGTGTCACTCTGAGCTTTAAATCAAAAGTTAGGGACGATTTAGTGTGGAAATGTCAAGTTGATCGGACAGTTAAAGTAATCATTCTAAACTGATCATTGGTGCTCATTGAGTAAAGGCTTATAAATGAAGCATAATGCATGGCATCACGCAGTATTTGTTAGATTGTATTACTTGAACGCTTTTTTGTATCTATTTCTGCCTCAAGTTTTGTCACAATATAGAAATTTGAACTAGCTTAATGTGGGCATTAGATTTATGTCATTCTGAGCTCTAAAATAAAAGTTAGGGATGATTTAGTGTGGACATGTCAAGTTGATCGCCCAGTTAAAGTGATCATTCTAAACTGATCATTGGTGCTCATTGATTAAAGGCCTATAAATGAAGTATAATGCTTGACATCACGTAGTTTTGGAAAGATTTGATTACTTGGAGGACTGGTTGAAGCAATTTTGGGCATTGAATTGGATTTAGTGCGGACATGTCAATTTTGGGCATTGAATTGGATTTGATTACTTGGAGGACTGGTTGATTTAGTGTGGACATTTCAAGTTTATCGGCCAATTAACCTGATCATTCTTAACTGATCATTAGTGCTCATTGAGTAAAGGGTTATAAATGAAGCATAATGCATGGCATCACGATCGGGATAGATTGGGTTACATGGACACTTTGTCGTATCTATTTCTGTCTTGAATATTTTCACAATATAAAAAATGAAGCTAGCTTAACGTGGACATTGGATTGGTGTCACTCTGAACTCTAAATCAAAACTTACTGACTATTTAGTGCGGATATGTCAAGTTGATCGGCCAGTTAAAGTGATCACTCTAAACTGATCATTGGTGCTCATTGAGTAAATGGCTTACAAATGAAGCATAATCCATGCCATCACGCTGTTCGGGATAGATTGGGTTACTTGGACACTTTGTCGTATCTATTTCTGTTTAAATTTTTTCACAATATAGAAAATTAAGCTAGCTAAACGTGGACATTGGATTTGTGTTAGTATGAGCTCTAAATCAAAAGTTACAAACAATTTAGTGCGGACATGTCAACTTGATCGGCCAATTAAAATCATCATTCTAAACTGATCCTTGGTGCTCATCGAGTAAAGGGTTATAAATGTTACATGATGCATGACATCACGCAGTTCAGGATAGATTGGATTACTTGGACGCTTTGTCGCATATATTTCTTTCTCAAATTTTGTCACAATATAGAAAATTGAGCCAGATTAACGTGGGCATTGGATTCGTCTTATTCTGAGCTCTAAATCAAAAAATACGGACAACTTAGTACGGAAATGTCAAGTTGATCGGCCCGTTAAAGCGATCTTTCTAAACTGATCACTGGTGCTCATTGAGTAAAGGCTTATAAATGATGCATAATGCATGACATCACGCATTTCAGGATAGATTGGATTACTTGGGCGCTTTGTTGTATCTATTTTTGTCTCAAATTTTGTCGCATTATAAAAAACTGAGCTAGTTTAACGTGGGTATTGGATTCGTTCCAGTTAGACATCTAAATCAAAAGTTCAGACATAACAAGTTGATCAACCAGTTAAAGTCATCATTCTTAACTAATCATTAGTGCTCATTGCGAAACGGCATATAAATAAAGCAGAATGCATGGCATCACGCAGTTTGTGATATATTGGATTACATGGACACTTTGTCTTATTTATTTCTGTCTCAAATTTTGTAACAATATAAAAAATTGAGCTAGCTTAACGCGGGCGGTTGATTCGTGTCATTGGAAGCTCTAAATCAAAAGTTAAAGACGATTTAGTGTGGACATGTCATGTTGATCGGTCAGTTTAAGTGATCATTCTAAAGTTATCATCATTGGTGCTCATTAAGTAAAAGCTTATAAATGATGCATAATGCATTACATCATGCAATTCAGGATAGTTTAGATTACTAGGACGGTTTGTTGTATTTATTTCTGTCTCAAACTTTTTCACAATATAGAAAATTGAGCTAGTTTAACGTGGGCATTGGATTCGTGTAGAGCTGACCTCTAAATCAAAAGTTTGAATGATTTAGTGCTGACATGTCAAGTTGATCGGCCAGTTAAAGTGATCAATCTAAACTGATCATTGGTGCTCATTGAGTAAAGGCTTATAAATGAAGCATAATGCATGGCTTCACGAAGTTCGGGATAGATTGGATTACATGGATGCTTTGTCGAATTTATTTTTGTCTCAAAATTTCGTCACAATATAGAAAATTGAGCTACCTTAACGGGGGCATTGGATTCGTGTCATTCTGAGCTCTAAACCAAAAGTTACGTACGATTTAGTGCAGAAATGTTAAGGTTCTCGGCTAGTTAAAGTGATTATTCTTAACTGGTCATTGGTGCTCATTGAGTACAAGGTTATAAATGACCCATAATGCATGGCATCACGTAGTTCCGG
The DNA here is from genome assembly GCA_018901935.1 of Pugionium cornutum. NCBI lineage: Eukaryota > Viridiplantae > Streptophyta > Magnoliopsida > Brassicales > Brassicaceae > Pugionium > Pugionium cornutum. The sequence continues at coordinate 2,198,202 of JAENJI010000013.1, read as the reverse complement.
ATAGATTGGATTACATGGATGCTTTGTGGTATCTATTTCTTTCTCAAATTTTGTCACAATATAGAAAATTGAGCTATTTGAACGTGGGCATTGGATTAGTGCCAGTCTGACCTCTAAATCAAAAGTTCGGACGATTTAGTGCGGACATGTCAAGTTGATCGGCCCATTAAAGTGATCATTCTAAACTGATCATTGGTGCTCATTGAGTAAAGGCTTATAAATGATGCATAATGCATGACATCATGCAGTTCAGGATAGATTGGATTACATGGACGCTTTGTGCTATCTATTTCTGTCTCAAATTTTGTCACAATATAGAAAATTGAGCTAGCTTAACGTCGGAATTGGATTCGTGTCATTCTGAGCTCTAAATCAAAAGTTACAGACGATTTAGTGCGGACATGTCAAGTTGATCGGCCAGTTAAAGTGATCATTATAAATTGATCATTCGTGCTCATTGAGTAAAGGCTTATAAATGATGCATAATGCATGACATCACGCAGTTCGGGATTGATTGGATTACTTGGCAGTCTGTCATATCTATTTCTGCCTCAAATTTTGTCACAATACGGACAATTTAGTACGGACATGACAAGTTGATCGGCCAGTTAAAGTGATCACTCTAAACTGTTCATTGGTGCTCATTGAGTAAATGGCTTACAAATGAAGCATAATCCATGCCATCACGCTGTTCGGGATAGATTGGGTTACTTGGACACTTTGTCGTACCTATTTTTGTTTAAATTTTTTCACAATATAGAAATTAAGGTACTAAACGTGGACATTGGATTTGTGTTAGTATGAGCTCTAAATCAAAAGTTACAGACAATTTAGTGCGGACATGTCAAGTTGATCGGCCAGTTATAGTGATCATTCTAAACTGATCGTTGGTACTCATCGAGTAAAGGGTTATAAATGATGCATAATGCATGACATCACGCAGTTCAGGATAGATTGGATTACTTGGACGCTTTGTCGCATATATTTCTTTCTCAAATTTTGTCACAGTATAGAAAATTGAGCTAGATTAACGTGGGCATTGGATTCGTCTTATTCTGAGCTCTAAATCAAAAGATACGGACAATTTAGTACGGAAATGTCAAGTTGATCGGCCCGTTTAAGTGATCTTTCTAAACTGATCACTGGTGCTCATTGAGTAAAGGCTTATAAATGATGCATAATGCATGACATCATGCATTTCGCGATAGATTGGATTACTTGGACGCTTTGTTGTATCTATTTCTGTCTCAAATTATGTCGCATTATAAAAAATTGAACTAGTTTAACGTGGGTATTGGATTCGTTCCAGTTAGACCTCTAATTCAAAAGTTCGGTCATAACAAGTTGATCAACCAGTTAAAGTCATCATTCTTAACTAATCATTAGTGCTCATTGCGAAACGGCATATAAATAAGGCAGAATGCATGGCATCACGCAGTTTGTGATATATTGGATTACATGGACACTTCGTCTTATTTATTTCTGTCTCAACTTTTGTAACAATATAAAAAATTGAGCTAGCTTAACGCGGGCAGTTGATTCGTGTCATTGGAAGCCCTAAATCAAAAGTTAAAGACGATTTAGTGTGGACATGTCATGTTGATCGGTCAGTTTAAGTGATCATTCTAAAGTGATCATCATTGGTGCTCATTAAGTAAAGGCTTATAAATGATGCATAATGCATGACATCATGCAATTCAGGATAGTTTAGATTACTATGATGGTTTGTTGTATTTATTTCTGTCTCAAATTTTTTCACAATATAGAAAATTTAGCTAGTTTAACGTGGGCATTGGATTCGTGTTGAGCTGACCTCTAAATCAAAAGTTTGAATGATTTAGTGCGGACATGTCAAGTTTATCGGCCAGTTAAAGTGATCAATCTAAACTGATCATTGGTGCTCATTGAGTAAAGGCTTATAAATGAAGCATAATGCATGGCTTCACGAAGTTCGGGATAGATTGGATTACATGGATGCTTTGTCGAATTTATTTTTGTCTCAAATTTCGTCACAATATAGAAAATTGAGCTACCTTAACGGGGGCATTGGATTCGTGTCATTCTGCGCTCTAAACCAAAAGTTACGTACGATTTAGTGCAGAAATGTTAAGGTTATCGGCTAGTTAAAGTGATTATTCTTAACTGGTCATTGGTGCTCATTGAGTACAAGGTTATAAATGACCCATAATGCATGGCATCACGCAGTTCCGGATAAATTGGATTACATGGATGCTTTGTGGTATCTATTTCTTTCTCAAATTTGGTCACAATATAGAAAATTGAGCTAGTTTAACGTCGGCATTGGATTAGTGCCAGTCTGACCTCTAAATCAAAAGTTCGGACGATTTAGTGCGGACATGTCAAGTTGATCGGCCCATTAAAGTGATCATTCTAAACTGATCATTGGTGCTCATTGAGTAAAGGCTTATAAATGATGCATAATGCATGACATCATGCAGTTCAGGATAGATTGGATTACATGGACGCGTTGTGCTATCTATTTCTGTCTCAAATTTTGTCACAATATAGAAAATTGAGCTAGCTTAAGGTGGGAATTGGATTCGTGTCATTTTGAGCTCTAAATCAAAAGTTACGGACGATTTAGTGCGGACATGTCAAGTTGATCGGCCAGTTAAAGCGATCATTATAAATTGATCATTGGTGCTCATTGAGTAAAGGCTTATAAAGGATGCATAATACATGACATCACGCAGTTTGGGATTGATTGGATTACTTGGACAGTTTGTCGTATCTATTTCTGCCTCCGATTTTGTCACAATATAGAAAATTCAGCTCTCTTAACGTGGGCATTTGATTCGTGTCATGCTGAGCTATAAATCATAAGTTACGGAAGATTTAGTGCAGAGATGTCAAGTTGATCGGCTAGTTAAAGTGATCATTATAAACTGATCATTGGTGCTCATCGAGTAAAGGCCTATAAATGAAAAATAATGCATGGCATCTCGCAGTTTTGGCTAGATTGGATTACTTGAATGCTTTTTCGTATCTATTTTTATCTCAAATTTTGTCACAACATAGAAATTTTTGCTAGCTTAACGTGGGCATTGGATTCATGTTATTCTGAGCTCTAAATCAAAAGTTACAGACGATTTAGTGCGGACATGTCAAGATGATCGCCTAGTTAAAGTGATCATTCTAAACTGATCATTTGTGCTCATTGAGTAAAGGCTTATAAATGATGCATAATGCATGACATCATGCAGTTCAGGATAGATTGGGTTACATGGACGCTTTGTGCTATCTATTTCTATCTCAAATTTGGTCACAATATAGAAAATTGAGCTAGCTTAACGTGGGAATTGGATTCATGTCATTCTGAGCTCTAAATCAAAAGTTACGGACGATTTAGTGCGGACATGTCAAGTTGATCGGCCAGTTAAAGTGATCATTATAAATTGATCATTGGTGCTCATTGAGTAAAGGCTTATAAATGATGCATAATGCATGACATCACGCAGTTTGAGATTGATTGGATTACTTGGACAGTTTTTTGTATCTATTTCTGCCTCAAATTTTGTCACAATATAGAAAATTCAGCTATCTTATCGTGGGCATTTGATTCGTGTCATGCTGAGCTATAAATCATAAGTTACGGAAGATTTAGTGCAGAGATGTCAAGTTGATCGGCTAGTTAAACTGATCATTATAAACTGATCATTGGTGCTCATCAAGTAAAGGCCTATAAATGAAACATAATGCATGGCATCTCGCAGTTTTGGCTAGATTGGATTACTTGAATGCTTTTTCGTTTCTATTTTTATCTCAAATTTTGTCACAACATAGAAATTTTTGCTAGCTTAACGTGGACATTGGATTCATGTTATTCTGAGCTCTAAATCAAAAGTTACAAATGATTTAGTGCGGACATGTCAAAATGATCGCCTAGTTAAAGTGATCATTCTAAACTGATCATTTGTGCTCATTGAGTAAAGGCTTATAAATGAAACATAATGCATGGCATCATGCAGGTTTGGCTAGATTGGATTACTTGAACGCTTTTTGTATCTATTTCTTTCTCAAAATTTGTTATAATATAAAATATTGAGCTAGCTTAACGTGGGCATTGGATTCGTTCATTCTGAGCTCTAAATCATCAGTTATCGATTATTTAGGGCGGACATATCAAGTTTATCAGATAGTTAAAGAGATCATTCTTAACTGATTATTGGTGGTCATTGTGTAAAGGCTTGTTAATGAAGCATAATGCATGGCAGTACGCAGTTTCGGTTAGATTGGATTACTTGAAAGCTTTTTTATTTCTATTTCTATTATAAATTTTGTCACAATATAGAAAATTGTGCTAGCTTAACTTGGGCATTGGATTCGTGTCACTCTGAGCTTTAAATCAAAAGTTAGGGACGATTTAGTGTGGAAATGTCAAGTTGATCGGACAGTTAAAGTAATCATTCTAAACTGATCATTGGTGCTCATTGAGTAAAGGCTTATAAATGAATCATAATGCATGGTATCACGCAGTTTTTGTTAGATTGTATTACTTGAACGTTTTTTTGTATCTATTTCTACCTCAAGTTTTGTCACAATATAGAAATTTGAACTAGCTTAACGTGGGCATTAGATTTATGTCATTCTGAGCTCTAAAATAAAAGTTAGGGATGATTTAGTGTGGACATGTCAAGTTGATCGCCCAGTTAAAGTGATCATTCTAAACTGATCATTGTTGCTCATTGATTAATGGCTTATAAATGAAGTATAATGCATGACATCATGTAGTTTTGGAAAGATTTGATTACTTGGAGGATTGGTTGACGCAATTTTGGGCATTAAATTGGATTTAGTGCGGACATGTTAATTTTGGGCATTGAATTGTATTTGATTACATGGAGGACTGGTTGATTTTGTGTGGACATATTTAAAGTTGATCGGCCAGTTAACCTGATCATTCTTAACTGATCATTAGTGCTCATTGAGTAAAGGGTTATAAATGAAGCATAATGCATTGCATCACGATCGGGATAGATTGGGTTACATGGACACTTTGTCGTATCGATTTCTGTCTTCAATTTTTTCACAATATAGAAAATATAGCTAGCTTAACGTGGACATTGGATTGGTGTCACTCTGAACTCTAAATCAAAACTTACTGACTATTTAGTGCGGACATGTCAAGTTGATCGGCCAGTTAAAGTGATCATTCTAAACTGATCATTGGTGCTCATTGAGTAAAAGGCATAGAAATGAAGCATAATGCAGGACACAACGCAGTTCGGGATAGATTGGATTACTTGGACATTTTATCGTAACTATTTCTGTCTCAAATTTTGTCATAATATAGAAAATTGAGTTTGCTTAACGTGTGCATTGGATTCGTGTCATTCTCAGCTCTAAATCAAAAGATACGGACAATTTAGTACGGACATGACAAGTTGATCAGCCAGTTAAAGTGATCACTCTAAACTGATCATTGGTGCTCATTGAGTAAATGGCTTACAAATGAAGCATAATCCATGCCATCATGCTGTTCGGGATAGATTGGGTTACTTGGACACTTTGTCGTATCTATTTCTGTTTAAATTTTTTCACAATATAGAAAATTAAGCTAGCTAAACGTGGACATTGGATTTGTGTTAGTATGAGCTCTAAATCAAAAGTTACAAACAATTTAGTGCGGACAAGTCAAGTTGATCGGCCAGTTAAAGTGATCATTCTAAACTGATCGTTGGTGCTCATCGAGTAAAGGGTTATAAATGATGCATAATGCATGACATCACGCAGTTCAGGATAGATTGGATTACTTGGACGCTTTGTCGCATATATTCCTTTCTCAAATTTTGTCACAGTATAGAAAATTGAGCTAGATTAACGTGGGCATTGGATTCTTCTTATTCTGAGCTCTAAATAAAAAGATACGGACAATTTAGTACGGAAATGTCAAGTTGAACGACCCATTAAAGTGATCTTTCTAAACTGATCACTAGTGCTCATTGAGTAAAGGCTTATAAATGATGCATAATGCATGACATCACGCATTTCGGGATAGAGTGGATTATTTGGACGCTTTGTTGTATCTATTTCTGTCTCAAATTTTGTCGCATTATAAAAAACTGAGCTAGTTTAACGTGGGTATTGGATTCGTTCCAGTTAGACCTCTAAATCAAAAGTTCGGACATAACAAGTTGATCAACCAGTTAAAGTCATCATTCTTAACTAATCATTAGTGATCATTGCGAAACGGCATATAAATAAGGAAGAATGCATGGCATCACGCAGTTTGTGATATATTGGATTACATGGACACTTCGTCTTATTTATTTCTGTCTCAAATTTTGTAACAATATAAAAAATTGAGCAAGCTTAACGCGGGCGGTTGATTTGTGTCATTGGAAGCCCTAAATCAAAAGTTAAAGACGATTTAGTGTGGACATGTCATGTTGATCGGTCAGTTTAAGTGATCATTCTAAAGTGATCATCATTGGTGCTCATTAAGTAAAGGCTTATAAATGATGCATAATGCATGACATCATGCAATTCAGGATAGTTTAGATTACTAGGACGGTTTGTTGTATTTATTTTTGTCTCAAAAATTTTCACAATATAGAAAATTGAGCTAGTTTAACGTGGGCATTGGATTCGTGTAGAGCTGACCTCTAAATCAAAAGTTTGAATGATTTAGTGCGGACATGTCAAGTTGATCGGCCAGTTAAAGTGATTAATCTAAACTTATCATTGGTGCTCATTGAGTAAAGGCTTATAAATGAAGCATATTGCATGGCTTCACGAAGTTCGGGATAGATTGGATTACATGGATGCTTTGTCGAATTTATTTTTGTCTCAAATTTTGTCACAATATAGAAAATTGAGCTACCTGAACGGGGGCATTGGATTCGTGTCATTCTGAGCTCTAAACAAAAAGTTACGTACGATTTAGTGCAGAAATGTTAAGGTTATCGGCTAGTTAAAGTGATTATTCTTAACTGGACATTGGTGCTCATTGAGTAAAAGGTTATAAATGACCCATAATGCATGGCATCACGCAGTTTCGGATAGATTGGATTACATGGATACTTTGTGGTATCTATTTCTTTCTCAAATTTTGTCACACTATAGAAAATTGAGCTAGTTTAACGTGGGCATTGGATTAGTGCCAGTCTGACCTCTAAATCAAAAGTTCGGACGATTTAGTGCGGACATGGCAAGTTGATCGGCCCATTAAAGTGATCATTCTAAACTGATCATTGGTGCTCATTTAGTAAAGGCTTATAAATGATGCATAATGCAAGACATCATGCAGTTCAGGATAGATTGAATTACATGGACGCTTTGTGCTATCTATTTCTGTCTCAAATTTTGTCACAATATAGAAAATTGAGCTAGCTTAACGTGGGAATTGGATTCGTGTCATTCTAGCTCTAAATCAAAAGTTACGGACGATTTAGTACGGACATGTCAAGTTGGTCGGCCAGTTAAAGTGATCATTATAAATTGATCATTGGTGCTCATTGAGTAAAGGCTTATAAATGATGCATAATGCATGACATCACGCAGTTCGGGATTGATTGGATTACTTGGACAGTTTGTCATATTTTGTCTCAAATTTTGTCACAACATAGAAATTTTTGCTAGCTTAACGTGGGCATTGGATTCGTGTCATTCTGAACTCTAAATCAAAAGTTAGTGATGATTTCGTGCGGACATGTCAAGTTGATCGGCCAGTTAAAGTGATTATTTTATAATGATCATTTGAGCTCATTGAGTAAAGGCTTAGAAATGAAGCATTATGGATGGCATCACGCATTTTTGGCAATATTGGATTACTTGAACGCTTTTTCGTATCTATTTTGTCTCAAATTTTGTCACAATATACAAAATTACGGTAGCTTAACGTTGGCATTGGACTCGTGTTATTCTGACCTCTAAATCAAAAGTTACGGACGATTTAGTGCGGACATGTGAAGTTGATCGCCTAGTTAAAGTGATCATTCTAAACTGATCATTTGTACTCATTGAGTAAATGAAGCATAAATGTATGGCATCATGCTGTTTTGGCTATATTGGATTACTTGAAGCTTTTTGTATCTATTTTTGTCTCAAATTTTGTCAAAATATTGTAAATTGAGCTAGTTTAACGTGGGCAATGGATTGGTGTCATTCTGAGATCTAAATCATGAGTTACGGACGATTTAGTATGGACATGTCAAGTTGATCGGCAAGTTAAAGTTATCATTCTTAACTAATCATTGGTGCTCATTGAGTAAAGGCAAATAAATGAAGCATAATGCATGACATCAAACCAGTTTCTGCTAAATTGGATTACTTTTACGCTTTTTTATATCTATTTCAGTCTCGAATTTTGTCACACTATAGTAAATTGAGCTACCTTAACGTGGGCATTGGATTCGTGTCATTCTGAACTCTAAATCAAAAGTTAGTGATGATTTAGTGCAGATATGTCAAGTTGAACGGCCAGTTACACTGATCATTCTATAATGATCATTGGAGCTCATTGAGTAAAGGCTTAGAAATGAAGCATTATGCATGGCATCACGCATTTTTGGTTATATTGGATTACTTGAACGCTTTTTCGTATCTATTTTTGTCTCAAATTTTGTCACAATATACAAAATTACGCTAGCTTAACGTGGGCATTTGATTCGTGTTATTCTGAGCTCTAAATCAAAAGTTACAGACGATTTAGTGCAGACATATCAAGTTGATCGCCTAGTTAAAATGATCATTCTAAACTGATCATTTGTGCTCATTGAGTAAATGAAGCATAATGTATGGCATCACGCAGTTTTTTTTAGATTGGATTACTTGAACGCTTTTTTATATCTATTTCAGTCTCAAATTTTGTCACAATAGAGAAAATTAAGCTAGCTTTACATGGGCATTGGATTCGTGTCATTCTAAGCTCTAAATCAAAAGTTCGTGATGATTTATTGCCGACATGTCAAGTTGATCGGCTAGTTAAAGTAATCATTTTAAATTGATCATTGGTGCTCATTGAATAAAGGCTTAGAAATGAAGCATACTGCATGGCATCACGCAGTTTTGGTTAGATTGGGTTACTTGAACGCTTTTTCGTATCTAGTATTATCTCAATTTTTTCACAACATAGAAAACTGAGCTAGTTTAACTCGGGCAATGGATTCGTGTTATTCGGAGCTCTAAATCAAAAGGTACAGACGATTTAGTGCGGACATGTCAAGTTGATCACCTAGTGAAAGTGATCACTCTAAACTTATCATTTGTGCTTATTGAGTAAAGGCTTAGAAATGAAGAATAATGCATGGTATGACGCAGTTTTGGTTAGATTGTATTACTTGAACGCTTTTCCATATCTTGTTTTGTCTGAAATTTTGTAATGATATAGAAAACTTAGCTAGTTTAACTCGGGCAATGGATTCGTGTTATTCTAAGCTCTAAATCAAAACTTACGGACGATTTAGTGCGGACATGTCAAGTTGATAGCCTAGTTAAAGCCATTCAAAACTGATCATTTGTGCTCATTGAGTAATGACTTATAAATGAAGCATAATGTAAGGCATCATGCAGTTTTGGCTAGATTGGATTCTTGAACGCTTCTTTGTATTTATTTCTGTCTTAAATTTTGTCACAATATAGAAAATTGAGCTAGTGTAACGTGGCTATTGGATTCATGTCATTATGAGCTCTAAATCATAAAATACAGACGATTTAGTGCGGACATGTCAAGTTGATTGGCCAGTTAAATTGATCATTCTTAACTGATCATTGGTGCATTGAGTAAAGTGTTATAAATGAAGCATAATGCATGGCATCACGCATTTTTGGTTATAATGGATTACTTGAGCGATTTTTGTCTCAAATTTAATCACAATATAGAAAATTGAGCTAGTTTAACTTGGGCATTAGATTCGTGTTATTCTAATCTCTAAATCAAAAGTTACTGACGATTTAGTGCGCACATGTCAAGTTGATCGCCTAGTTAAAGTGATAATTCTAAACTGATCATTTGTGCAGATTGAGTAAAGGCTTATAATTGAAGCAGAATGCATGGCATCACGCAGTTTTGGCTAGATGGAATACTTGAACAATTTTTGTATCTATTTCTGTCTCAAGTTGCATCACAGTATAGAAAATTAAGCTAGCTTAACGTGGGCAATGGATTCGTGTCATTATGAACTCTAAATCATAAGTTACGGACAATTTAGTCCGTACATGTCTAGTTGATCGCCTAGGTAAAGTGATCATTCTAAACTGATCATTTGTGCTCATGCTTATAAATGAAGCATAATGCAGTTTCGCTAGATTGGATTACATGAACGCTTTTTGTATCTAATTATGTCTCAAATTTTGTCACAATATAGAAAATACGTAGGCATTGGATTCGTGTCATTCCGAGCTCTAAATCAAAAGTTATTTATAATTTAGTGCGGACATGTCAAGTTCATCGGCCAGTTATAGTGATCATTCTAAACTGATCATTGGTGCTCAATGAGTAAAGGCTTAGAAATGAAGCATATTGCATGACATCACGCAGTTGGTTATATTGGATTACTTCAATGTTTTTTCGTATCTATTTTTGTCTCAAATTTTGTCTCAATATAGAAAATTGAGCTAACTTAACGTGGTCATTGGATTCGTGTCATTCTGAGCTCTAAATCAAACGTTACGGACAATATAGCATGGACAAGTCACGTTGATCGCCTAGTTAAAGTGATCATTTGTGCTAATTGAGTAAAGGCGTATAAATGAAGCATAATGTAGGGCATCATGCAGTTTTGGCTAGATTGGATTACTTGAACGCTTTTTTGTATCTATCTCTATTTCTAATTTGTCACAATATAGAAGATTGAGCGAGCTTAACATGGGCATTGGATTCATGTCATTATGATCTCTAAATCATTAGCTACGGACGATTTAAAGTGGACATGTCAAATTGATCAGCAAGTTATAGTGATCATTCTTAACTGATCATTGGTGCTCATTGAGTAAAGGCATATAAATGAAGCATAATGCAGGGCATCAAGCAATTTTTGCTAGATCGGATTACTTGAATGCTTTTTAATAACTATTTCAGTCTTGAATTTTGTCACACTATACTAAATTGAGCTACCTTAACGTGGTCATTGGGTTCGTGTCATTCTGAACTCTAAATCAAAAGTTAGTGACGATTTAGTGCGGACATGTCAAGTTGATCGGCCAGTTAAAGTGATCATTCTAAAATGATCATTGGAGCTCATTGAGTAAAGGCTTAGAAATGAAGCATAATGCATGGCATCACGCATTTTTGGTTATATTGGATTACATTAACGCTTTTTCGTATCTATTTTTGTCTCAAATTTTGTCACAAAATACAAAATTACGCTAGCTTAACGTGGGCATTGGATTCGTGTTATTCTGAGCTCTAAATCAAAAGTTACGGACGATTTAGTGGGGACATGTCAAGTTGATCACCTAGTTAAAGTGATCATTCTAAACTGATCATTTGTTCTCATTGAGTAAATGAAGCATAAATGTAATGCATCATGCTGTTTTGGCTAGATTGGATTACTTGAATGCTTTTTGTATCTATTTCTATCTCAAATTTTGTAAAAATATTGTAAATTGAGCTAGCTTAACGTGGGCATTGGATTAGTGTCATTATGAGATCTAAATCATAAGTTACGGACGATTTAGTACGGAAATGTCAACTTGATCGGCAAGTTAAAGTTATCATTCTTAACAGATCATTGGTGCTCATTGACTAAAGGCATATCAATGAAGCATAATGCATGGCATCAAGACGTTTTTGCTACATTGGATTACTTGAATGCTTTTTATATGTATTTCAGTCTCGAATTTTGTCACACTATAGTAAATTGAGCTACCTTAACGTGGGCATTGGATTCGTGTCATTCTGAACTCTAAATCAAAAGTTAGTGATGATTTTGTGCGGACATGTCAAGTTGATCGGCCAGTTAAAGTGATCATTCTATAATGATCATTGGTGCTCATTGAGTAAAGGCTTTGAAATGACGCATAATGCATGGCATCACACATTTTTTGTTACATTGGATTACTTGAACGCTTTTTCGTATCGATTTTTGTCTCAAATTTTGTCACAATATACAAAATTACGCTAGCTTAACTTGAGCATTAGACTCGTGTTATTCTGAGCTCTAAATCAAAAGTTACGGACGATTTAGTGTGGACATGTCAAGTTGATCGCCTAGTTAAAGTGATCATTCTAGACTGATCATTAGTGCTCATTGAGTAAATGACCCATAATGCATGGCATCACGCATTTTTTGATAGATTGGATTACTTGAACGCTTTTTTATATCTATTTCAGTCTCAAATTTTGTCACAATATAGAAAATTAAGCTATCTTAACGTGGGCATTGGATTCGTGTCATTCTAAGCTCTAAATAAGAAGTTCGTGATGATTTATTGTGGACATGTGAAGTTGATCGGCTAGTTAAAGTGATCATTCTAAACTAATCATTGGTGCTCGTTGAGTAAAGGCTTAGAAATGAAGCATAATGCATGGCATCACGCAGTTTTGGTTAGATTGGATTACTCGAATGCATTTTCCTATATAGTATTATCTCAAATTTTTTAACAACATAGAAAACTGAGCTAGCTTCACGTGTGCATTTCTGATAGATTGGATTACTTGGACACTTTTTTGTATATATTTCTATCTCAAATTTTGTTACAATATAGAAAATTGAGATAGCTTCACGTGTGCATTGGATTCGTGTCATTTTGAGCTCTAATCAAAAGTTACGGATGATTTAGTGCGGACATGTCAAGTTGATCGGCCAGTTAATATGATCATTCTAAATTGATCATTGGTGCTCATTGAGTAAAGGCTTATAAATGAAGAATAATGCATGGCATCACGCAGTTTGGGATAGATAAGATTATTTGGACGCTTTGTCGTTTCTACATTTGTTTCAAATTTTGTTAAAATATAGAAACTTTATCTAGCTTAATGTGGGTATTGGAAACGAGTCACTCAAAACTCAAAATCAAAAGTTAAGGACGATTTAGTGCGGACATGTCAAGTTTTTCAACAGGTTAATATGATCATTCTAAATTGATCACTAGTGCTCATTGAGTAAAGGCTTGTAAATGAAGTATAATCCATGGCATCACGCAGTTTGGGATAGATTGGATTATTTGGATGCTTTGCCATATCTAGTTATGCCTGAAATTTTGTCACAATATAGAAAATTGAGCTAGCTTAACGTTGGCAATGGATTCTTGTTATTCTGAGCTCAAAATCAAAAAGTTACGAACGATTAAGTGCGGACAAGTCAAGTTATCGGCCAGTTAATATGATTATTATAAAGTGATCATTGGTGCTCATTGAGTAAAGGCATATACATGAAACATAATGTATGGCATCACAAAATTTTGGATAGATTGGATTACTTGTACACTTTGTCGTCTCTATTTTTGTTTCAAATTTTGTTAAGATATAGAAAATTTATCTAGCTTAACGTGGGCATTGGATTCCTGTCATTCTGAGATCAATATCAAAAGTTACGTACGATTTAGTGCGGACATGTCACATTTATCGGCCAGTTAATATGATTATTCTAAACTGATCATTGTCGCTCATTGCGTAGAGAGTTACAAAATCATGAATAATGCATACCATCACATAGTTTTGGATAGATTGGATTACTTTGACGCTTTGTCGTCTCTATTTATTTCTCAAATTTTGCAAAATATAGAAAATTTAGTGCGGACATGCCAACATGGGCATTGGATTCATGTCATTCCGACCTCAAAATCAAGGGTTAGTAATGATCTAGTGCGGACATGTCAAGTTCATCGGCAAGTTAATATGATTATTATAAATTGATCATTGGTGCTCATTGAGTAAAGGCTTATGAATGAATCATAATGCAAGACATCACACAATTTTGGATAGATTGAATTATTTGGACGCTTTGTCGTCTCTATTTTTGTTTCAAATTTTTGCTAAAATATAGAAAATTTATCTAACTTAATGTGGGCATTGGATTCGTGTCATTCTGAGCTCAAATCAAAAGTTACGGATGATTTAGTGTGGACATGTCAAGTTGATCGGTCAGTTAATATGATTATTCTAAACTGATCATTGTTGCTCATTGAGTAAAGGCTTATAAATGAAGCATAATGCATGTAATTAAACAATTTTGGATAGATTGGATTACTTAGACGCTTTTTTGTATCTATTTCTGTCTCAAATTTTATTAGAATATAGAAAATTGAGCACACTTAACGTGTGCATCAGATTCGTGTCATTTTGAGCTCAAATCAAAAGTTACGGACGATTTAGTGTGGACATGTCAAATTTTGTCACAATATACAAAATTACGCTAGCTTAACGTGGGCATTGTATTCGTGTTACTCTAACCTCTAAATCAAAAGTTACGGACGATTTAGTGCGGACATGTCAAGTTGATCGCCTAGTTAAAATGATCATTCTAAACTGATCATTGGTGCTCATTGAGTAAAGTGTTCTAATTGAAGCATAATGCATGGCATCACGCTGTTTGGGATAGATTGGATTATTTGGACGCTTTGTCGTCTGTATTTTTGTTTCAAATTTGATTAAGATGTATATAATTTATCTAGCTTAATGTGGGTATTGGGTTCGAGTCATTCATAACTCAAAATAAAAAGTTACGAACGATTTAGTGCGGACATGTCAAGTTGATCGGCCAGTTAATATGATCATTCTAAACTTATCACTAGTGCTCATTGTGTAAAGGCTTATAAATGAAGCATAATGCATCCCATCACGCAGTTTAGGACAGATTGGATTATTTGGATGCTTTGCCGTATCTAGTTATGTCTGAAATTTTGTCCCAATAAAGAAATTTGAACTAGGTTAACGATGGTATTGGATTCATTTCTCTCTGAACTCAAAATCAAAAGTTACGGATGATTTAGTGCAGACATGTCAAGTTGTGCAGCGAGTTTATAGGATTTTTCAAAACTGATCATTGGTGCTCATTGAGTAAAGGCTTATAAATCAAGCATAATACATGGCATCACATAGTTTTGGATAGATTAGATTACTTGGACGCTTTGTCGTCTCAATTTCTGTCTCAAATTTTGTTAAAATATAGAAAATTTTTCTCCCCTAGTGTGAGCATTGAATTCGAGTCATTGCGAGCTCAAAATCAAAAGTTAATGGCAATATAGTTCGAACATGTTAATTTCATCGGCCTGTTAATATGATTATTCAAAATTGATCATTGGTGCTCATTGTGTAAATGCTTATAAATTAAGCATAATGATTGGCATCACACAGTTTTGGAGAGATTGGAATACTTGGATGCATTGTCGTATATATATTTTTGTCTCAAATTTTAATACAATATCGAAAATTGAGCTAGCTTAATGTGGGCATTGGATTTGTGTCATTCTGAGATCTAAATACAATGTTACGGACGATATAATGGGGACATGTCAAGTTTATCGGCCAGTTAAAGTAATCATTCTGAACTAATAATTGGTGCTCATTAAGTAAAGGCTTATAAATGAATCATAAAGCATTGCATCACATAGTGTTGGATAGATTGGATTACTTAGACACTTTTTTGTCTCTATTTCTGTCTCAAATTTTGTCACTATATAGAACATTGAGCTAGCTTAACGTGGGCACTAGATTCGTGTCATTCTGAGCACTAAATCAAAAGTTACGTATGATTTGGTGCTGACATGTCAAGTTAATCAGTAATTAAGATGATTATTCTAAACTGATAAATGGTAGTTATAGAGTAAAGGCTTATAAATGAAGCATAAAGCAAGGCATCACACAGTTTGGGATAGATGGATTACTTGGACGCTTTGTTGCCTCTATTTGTGTCTCAAATTTTGCAAACTATAGAAAATTTAGCTAGCTTAACATGGGCACTGGATTCGTGTCATTCTGAGTTCTAAATCAAAAGTTACATACGATTTAGTGCGGACATATCAAGTTGATCGGTCAGTAATATGATTATTCTAAATTTATCATTGGTGCTCATTGAGTAAACGCTTATAAATCAAGCATAATGCATGGCATCATGCAGTTTTGGATAGATTTCATTACTTTGACGCTTTGTCATCTATATTTCTGTCTCAAATTTTGTTAAGATATAGAAAATTTATCTAGGTTTACGTGGGCATTGGATTCATGTCCTTCTGACCTCAAAATCAAGGGTTACTGACGATCTAGTGTGGACATGTCAAGTTCATCGGCGAGTTAATATGATTATTCTAAATTGATCATTGGTGCTCATTGAGTAAAGGCTTATAAATGAATCATTGGTGCTCATTGAGTAAAGGCTTATAAATGAATCATAATGCAAGACATCACACAATTTTGAATAGATTGAATTACTTGTAAGCTTTGTTGTCTCTATTTTTGTTTCAAATTTTGTTAAAATATAGAAAATTTATCTAACTTAATGTGGGCATTGGATTCGTGTCATTCTGAGCTCAAATCAAAATTTATGGATGATTTAGTGTGTACATGTCAAGTTGATCGGTCAGTTAATATGATTATTCTAAACTGATCATTGTTGCTCATTGAGTAAAGGCTTATAAATGAAGCATAATGCATGTAATTACACAATTTTGGACATATTTGATTACTTAGACGGGATTTTGTATCTATTTTTGTGTCAAATTTTGTTACAATATATAAATTTGAGCACGCTTGACGTGTGCATCGGATTCGTGTCATTTTGAGCTCAAATCAAAAGTTACGGATGATTTAGTGCGGACATGTCAAGTTGATCGGCCAGTTAATATGATCATTCTAAACTGATCATTGGTGCTCATTGAGTAAAGTGTTCTAAATGAAGCATAATGCATGACATCATGCAGTTTGGGATAGATTGGATTATTTGGACTCTTTGTCGTCTCTATTTTTGTTTCAAATTTTATTAAGATATAGAAAATTTATCTACCTTAATGTGGGTATTGGATTCGAGTCATTCAGAACTCAAAATAAAAAGTTACGAACGATTTAGTGCGGACATGTCAAGTTGATCGGCCGATTAATATGATGATTCTAAACTTATCAGTAGTGCTCATTAAGTAAAGGCTTATAAATGAAGCATAAAGCATGTCATCACACAACTTAGAATATGTTGGATTATTTAGAAGCCTTGTCGTATCTAATTATTTATCAAATTTTGAAACAATAGAGAAAATTGAGCTAGCTTAACGTGGGCATTGGATTCGTGTCATTCTGAGCTCAAAATCAAAAGTTACGGACGATTTAGTGCGTACATGTCAAGTTGATTGGCCTGTTAATATGATTATTCTAAATTGGTCATTGGTGCTCATTTAGTAAAGCCTTATAAATGAAGCATAATGCATGGCATCAGACAGTTTTGAATAGATTGGATTACTTGGATGCTTTATCGTCTCTATTTCTATCTCAAATTTTGTTAAAATATAGAAAATTGAGCTAGCTTAAAATGGGCATTAGATTCGTGTGTTTCATGTCAAGTTGATCGGCTATTTAATATGATCATTTTAAACTGATCATTGGTGCTCATTTTGAAAAAGGCTTATAAATAAAGCATAAGCATTGGCATCACGTAGTTAGGGATAGGTTGGAGTATTAGAACACTTTGTCGTATCTAGTTTTGTCTCAAATTTTATAACAATATAGAAAATTGAGTTAGCTTAACATGGGCATTGGATTCGTGTCATTCAGAGCTCAAAGTAAAAAGTAACAGAAGATTTAGTGCGGACATGTCAAGTTAATCGGCCTGTTAATATGATTTTTCTAAACTTTTTATTTGGGCTCATTGAGTAAAGGTTTATCAATGAAGGATAATGCATGGCAACACAGAGTTTTGGATAGATTGGATTACTTGTATTCATTGTCGTCAATATTTCTATCCCAAATTTTGTTAAAATAACGAAATTGAGCTAGCTTAACGTGGCATTGGATTCGTCTGTTTATGAGTTCTAAATCAATAGTTACGGACGATTTTGTGCGGACATGTCAACTTCATAAACCAGTCAAAGTGATCATTGGTGCTCATTAAGTAAAGGCTTATAAATGAAGCATAAAACAGGGCATCACACAACTTGGGATAGATTGTATTACTTAGACACTTTGTCGTCTCTATTTTGGTTACAAATTTTGGCAAAATAAAGAAAGTTTAGCAAGCTTAACATGGGTATTCGATTCGTGTCATTTTGAGCTCAAAAAAAAAAATTACGTACGATTTAGTGCGGACATGTCAAGTTGATTGGCCAGTTAATATGATCATTCTAAACTGATCATTCGTGCTCATTGAATAAAGGCTTATAAAGAAAGCATAATGCATGGCATCACAGAGTTTGGGATAGATTTGATTGTTTGGACGCTTTGTTGTATCTAGTTATGTGTCAAATTTTGTAACAATAGAGAAAATTGAGCTAGCTTAACGTGGGCATTGTATTCATGTCATTTTAACCTCAAAATCAAAAGTTACGAACGATTTAGTGCAGACATGTCAAGTTGATCAGCCAGTTAATATGATTTTTTAAACTGATCATTGGTGCTCATTGAGTAAAGGCTTATAAATGAAGCATAATGCATGGCATCACATAGTTTTGGATAGATAGGATTACTTATACGCTTTATCGTCTCTATGTCTATCTCAAATTTTGTTAAAATATAGAAAATTGTCCTAGCTTAACGTGGGCACTCGATTAGTGTCATTCTGAGCTCTAAATCAAATGTTATAGACGATTTAGTCGGACATGTCAAAGTAATCACCAGTTAAAGTGATTATTCTAAACTGATCATTAGTGCTCATTAAGTAAAGGCTTATAAATGAAGCATACAACATGGCATCAAAGCGGTTTGGATAGATTGGATTACTTGGACATTTTGTCGTCTCTATTTCTATCTCAAATATTGTCAAAATATAAAAAATTGAGTAGCTTAACGTAGGCATTGGATTCGTGTCATTTTGAGCTCTAAATCAAAAGTTACGGATGGTTTATTGTGGATATGTCAATCTGATTGGCAAGTTAAGTCGATCACTCTAACCTGATCATTGGTACTCATTGAGAAAAAGCTTTTAAATGAAGCATAATGCATGGCATCACGCAGTTCGAGATAAATTTGATTACTTGGACGCTTTGTCGTATCTTCTCAAATTTTGTCAAAATATAAAAAAATTGAGCTAGCTTAACGTGGGCATTGGATTCATGTCATTCGGAGCTCTTAATCAAAAGTTACGGACGATTTAGTGTGGACATGTCGAGTTTATCGGCCAGTAAAAGTGATCTTTCAAAGCTGATCATTAGTGCTCATTGAGTAAAGGCATATAAAAGAAGCATAATGCACGGCATCACGCAGTTCGGGATAAATTGGATTACCTGGACGCCTTGTCGTATCTAGTTCTTTCTCGAATTTTATCACAATATAGAAATTGAACTAAATTAATGTGGGTATTGGATTCGTGTCATTCTGAGCTACAAATTACAAGTTCTATATGATTTAGTGTAGACATGTCAATTTGATCGGCCAGTTAAACTGATCATTCTTAACTGATCATTGCTGCTCATTGAGGAAAAGCTTATAAATGAACTATAATGCATGGAATCACGAAGTTTGGAATGGATTAGATTATTTGGACGCTTTGTCGTATCTATTTATGACTCGAATTTTGATACAATATAGAAAATTGAGCTAAATTAACGTGGGCATTGGATTCGTGTGTTTCTGAGCTCTAAATCAAAAGTTACGAACGATTTAGTGCGGTTATGTCAAGTTGATTGCCGAATTAAAGTGATCATTCTAAACTGTTCATTGGTGCTCATTAATTAAAGGCTTATAAATGAAGCATAAAGCATAACATCACGCAGTTTGGGATAGATTGGACTACTTGGACACTTTGTCGTCTCTTTTTCTGTACAAAACTTTGTCAAAATATAGAAAATTGGGCTAACTTAACATGGACATTGGATTCGTGTCATTCTGAGCTCTAAATCACAAGTTACGGACGATTTAGTGCAGACATGTCAAGTTTATCGGCCAGTTAAAGTGATCATTCTAAGCTGATCATTGGTGCTCATTGAGTAAAGGCGTATAAGAGAAGAATAATGCATGGCATCATGCAGTTTGGAATAAATTGGATTACTTGGATGCTTTGTCGTATGTAGTTCTTTCTCAAATTTTATCACAATATAGAAAATTGAACTAACTTAATGTTGGTATTGGATTTGTGTCATTCTGAGCTATATATCAAAAGTTTGTACGATTTAGTGTAGACATGTCAAGTTGATCGGCCAGTTAGAATGATCATTCTTAACTGATCATTGGTGCTAATTGAGGGAAAGCTTATAAATGAACTATAATGCATGGAATCTTGAAGTTTGGGATGGATTAGATTATTTGGACGCTTTGTCGTATCTATTTATGTGTCAAATTTTGATACAATATAGAAGATTGAGCTAGCTTAACGTGGGAATTGGATTCTTGTGTTTCTGAGCTCTAAATCAAAAGTTACGGACAATATAGTGCAGTTAGGTCAAGTTGATTGCCGAATAAAATTGATCATTCTAAACTGATCATTGGTGCTCATTAAGTAAAAGCTTATAAATGAACATAAAGCATGACATCACGCAGTTTGGGATAGATTGGACTACTTGGACACTTTGTCATCTCTTTTTATGTCCCAAATTTTTTCAAAATATAGAAAATTGGGCTAGCTTAACGTGGACATTGGATTTTTGTCATTCTGAGCTCTAAATCAAAAGTACGGACGATTTAGTGTGGACATGTCAAGTTGATCGGCCAGTTGAAGTGATCATTCTAAACTGATCATTGGTGTCACTGAGGAAAGGCTAATATATGAAGCATAATGCATGACATCACGCTGTTCGGGATAGATTGGGTTGCCT
>JAENJI010000013.1:2137872-2176849 GCA_018901935.1 Pugionium cornutum | reverse complement strand
CTCAATTTTCTATATTTAAAAAAGGTTGAGACAGAAATAGATACGACAAAGGGTGCAAGTAATCCAATTTATCCAAGATTGTGTGATGTCATACGTTATTCTTCATTTATAAGCCTTCACTCAATGAGCAACAATGATCAGTTTAGAATGATAAGTTTAGCTGGCCGATCAACTTAACATATCTGTAATAAATCGTCTGTAACTTTGGATTTAGGGCTCAGAAACACACGAATCTAATGCAACGTTAAGCTAGCTGAATTTTCTATAGTGTAACAAAATTTGAGATAGAAATAGATATGACAAAAGCATCCAAGTAATCCAATCTATCCAAAACTATGTGATGCCATGCATTATGCTCCATTTATAAGCCTTCACTAAATGAGCAACAATGATCAGTTTAGAATGATCAGTTTAACTGGCCGATCAACTTGACATGTCTACACCATATCGTCCATAACTTTTTATTTAGAGCTCAGAATGACACGAATCCAATGCCTCACATTAAGCTATATCAATATTCTATATTGTGATAAAATTTGAGATATAAATATATACGACAAATCGTCCAAGTAATCCAATCTAGCCCAAACTGTGTGATGCCATGCATTATGCTTCATTTATAAGCCTTTACTCAATGAGCAACAATGATTAGGTTAGAATGATTATTTTAACTAGCCATCAACTTGTCATGTCTGCACTAAATCGTCCATAACTTTTGATTTATAGCTCAGAATGACACGAATCCATTGCCCACATTAAACTAGTTTAGTTTTCTAGATTCTGACAAAATTTGAAACAGAATTAGATACGACAAAGCATCCAAGTAATCCAATCTATCCCAAACTACGTGACGCCATACTTTATGCCTCATTTATAAGTCTTTACTTAATGAGCACCAATTATCAGTTTAGAATGATCATTTTAACTCCCCGATCAACTTGACATGCCCGTACTAAATCATCTATAACTTTTGATTTAGAGCTCATAAACACACAACACCCAGTGCCCAAGTTAAACTAGCTCAATTTTCTATAGTGTAACAAAATTTGAGACAGAAATAGTTACGACAAAAGCGGCCAAGTGATCCAGTCTATCCAAAATTATGTGATGCCATGCACTATGCTCCATTTATAATCCTTTACTCAATGAGCACAAATGATCAGTTTAGAATGATCACTTTAACTGGCCGAACCACTTGACATGGCTGTACTAAATCATCCATAACTTTTCTTCATTTAAAAGCGTTTACGTAATCAATTGCCAACATTAAGCTAATTCAATTTTCTATATTGTGACAAAATTTGAGACAAAACTAGATACGACAAAACGTCCAAGTAATCCAATTTATTCCAAACCTTGTGATGCCATGCATTATGCTTCATTTATAAGCCTTTACTCAATTACCACCAATGATCAGTTTAGAATGATCACTTTGACTGTCCGATCAACTTGACATATCCGCACGAAATCGTTCGTAACTTTTGATTTAGAGCTCAGAATGATACGAATCCAATGCCCACGTTAAGCTAGCTCAATTTTCTATATTGTGACAAAATTTGAAAAATAAATAGATACGACAAATCATTCAAGTAATCCAGTCCATCCCAAACGGCGTGATGCCATGCATTATTCTTCATTTAAAAGCGTTTACGTAAGCACCAATAATCAGTTTAGAATGATCATTATAACTAGCCGATCATATTGACATGTCTGCACTAAATCGTCCATAAAGTTTGATTTGTAGCTCATAATGACACGAATCTGATATGCACATTAAGCTAGTTCAATTTTCTATATTGTGACAAAATTTGAGACTGAATTAGATACAAAAAAGCGTCCAAGCAATCCAATCTATCCCAAATTGCGTGATGCCATGCATTATACTTCATTTATAAGCCTTTACTCAATGAGCACCAATGATTAGTTTAGAATAATCATATTAACTTGGAGATCAACTTGAAATGTCCACACTAATCGTCTGTAACTTTTAATTTAGAGCTCAGAATGACACGAATCCAATGCCCATGTTAAGAGCGCCAAATTTTCTATATTTTGACAAAATTTGAGGCAGAAATAGAGACGACAAAGCGTCCAAGTAATCCAATATATCCAAACTATTTGATGCCATTCTATATGCTTCATTTATAAGCCTTTACTTAATGCGCAACAATGATCTATCTAGAATGATCAATTTAACTGGCCACTACACTTGACATGTCCGCATTGAATCGTCCGTAACTTTGGATTTGCAGGTCAGAATGACACAAATCCAATTCCCACGATAAGCTACCTCAATTTTCTATATTTAAAAAAGGTTGCGACAGAAATAGATACGACAAAGCCTGCAAGTAATCCAATTTATCCAAGATTGTGTGATGTCATACGTTATTCTTCATTTATAAGCCTTTACTTAATGAGCACCAATGATCTGTTAGGAATGATCATTTTAAGTGGCCACTCAACTTTACATGTCCGCACTAAATTATCCGTAACTTTTGATTTGGAGCTCAGAATGACACAAATCCATTGCCCCCGTTCAGCTAGCTCAATTTTCTATATTGTAACAAAGTTTGAGACATAAATAGATACGACAAAGCTTTCAAGTAATCCAATCTAACCAAAACTGTTTCATGTCATGCATTATGGTTCATTTATAAGCCATTACTTTAACTGGCCGATCATCCTGGCATGTCTGTACTAAATCGTAAGTAACTTTTGATTTAAAACTCAGAATGACACGAATCCAATGCCCATGTTAAGCTAGGTAATCTTTCTATGTTGCAACAAAATTTGAGACATAAATACATACGACAAAGCGTTCAAGTAATCCAGTCAATCCCAAACTGCGTGAAACCATGCATTATTTTTCATTTATAAGCTTTTACTCAATGAGCACCAATGATCAATTTAGAATTATCATTTTCACTAGCCGATCAACTTGTCATGTCTGCACTAAATTGTACATAACTTTTGATTTATAGCTCAGAAAGACACGTATCCAATGCTCATATTAAGCTAGTTCAATTTTCTATATTGTGACAAAATTTGAGATAGAAATAGATACAACAAACCGTCCAAGTAATCCAATCTATCCCAAATGCGTGATGCCATGCACTATGCTTCATTTATAAGCCTTTACTCAATCAGCACCAATGATAAGTTTAGAATGATCATTTTAACTGGCCGATCAACTTGTCATGGCTGCACTAAATTGTCCATAACATTTGATTTATAACTCAGAATGACACGAATCCAATGCACATATTAATCTAGTTTAATTTTCTATATTGTGACGAAATTTGAAATAGAATTAGATACGACAAAGCGTTCAAGTAATCTAATCTATCCAAAACTGCGTGATGCCATGCTTTATGCCTCATTTATAAGCCTTTACTCAATGAGCACCAATGATCAGTTTAAAATGATCATTTTAACTCGCCGATCAACTTAACATGTCCGAACTAAATCGTCCGTAACTTTTGATTTAAAACTCCGAAACACACGAATCCAATGCCCACGATAAGCTAGCTCAATTTTCTATAGCGTAACAAAATTTAAGATAGAAATAGATGCGACAAAAGCGTGCAAGTAATCCAATCTATCAAAAACTGGGTGATGCCATGCATTATGCTCCATTTATAAGCCTTTAGTCAATGAGCACCAATGATCAGTTTAGAATGATCACTTTAACTGGCCGATACACTTGACATGTCCGCACTAAATCATGCGTAACTTTTGATTTAGACCTCAGAATGACACGAATCCAATGCCCACTTTAAGCTAACTCAATTTTCTATGTTCTGACAAAATTTGATATAGAAATAAATACGAATAAACGTCCAAGTAATCCAATCTATCGCAAACGGTGTGATGCAATGCATCGTGCTTCATTTATAAGCCTTTACTCAATGAGCACAAATTATCAGTTTAGTATGATCATTTTAACTAGCCGATCAACTTGGAATGTCTGCACTAAATCGTCCATAACTTTTGATTTATAGCTCAGAATGACACGAATCTACTGCACACATTAATCTTGTTTAATTTTGTATATTATGACAAATTTTTGGAACAGAACTAGATACGAAAAAGCGTCCAATTAATCCAATCTATCAAAAACTGCGTCATGCCATGCTTTATGCCTCATTTATAAGCCTTTACTTAATGAGCACCAACGATCAGCTTATAATGATCATTTTAACTCGCCGATCAACTTGACATTTCTGCACTATATTGTCTGTAACTTTTGATTTAGAGCTCGGAAACACACGACTCCAATGCCCACGTTAAGCAAGCTCAATTTTCTGTAGTGTAACAAAATTTGAGGCAGAGATAGATACGACAAAAGCGTGCAAGTAATCTAATCTATCCAAAACTGTGCGATGCCATGCATTATGCTCCATTTATAAGCATTTACTAAATGAGCACCAATGTTCAGTTTAGAAAGATCACTTTAACTGGCCAATCAACTTGACATGTCCACACTAAATCGTACGTAACTTTTGATTTAGAGCCCATAATTACACAAATCCAATGCCCACTTTATCTTAGCTCAATTTTCTATAATGTGCCAATATTTGAGATAGAAATAGATACGACAAGCGTTCAAGTAATCAATTCCATCCCAAACTGTGTGAAGCTGTACATTATTCTTCATTTATAAGCTTTTACTCAATGAGCAACAACGATCAGTTTAGAATGATCATTTTAACAGGCCGAACACCTTGACATGTTTGCACTATATCGTCCATAACACTTGATTTAGAGCTTAGAATGACAACAATCAATTGCCCATGTTAAGCTAGCTCAATTTTCTATAATGTAACAAAATTGGAGACAGAAATAGATAGGACAAAAGCGTTCAAGTAATCCAATCTATACAAAATTGTGCGATGCCATGCATTATGCTCCATTTATAAGCCTTTATTCAATGAGCACCAATGTTCGATTTAGAATGATCACTTTATCTGGCCACTCAACTTGACATGTATGCACTAAATCGTCTGTAACTTTTGATTTAGAGCTCAGAATGACACAAATCCAATGCCCACGTTAAGCTAGCTCGATTTTCTATATTGTGACAAAATTTCAAAAATAAATAGATATGATAAAGCAATCAAGTAATCGATTCCATCCCAAACTGTGTGATGCCATTCATTATTCTTCATTTATAAGCGTTTACGCAATGATCACCAATAGGCAGTTTAGAGTGATCATTTGAACCAGCTGATCCATTTGATATGTCCACACTAAATCGTCCATTAATTTTGATTTGTAACTCCAAATGACATGAATCATATACCCACATTAAGCTTGTTCAATTCTGTATATTGTGACAAAATTTAATACAGAACTTGATACGAAAAAGCGTCCAAGTAATCCATTCTAACCCAAATTGCTTGATGCCATGCATTATGCTTCATTTATAAGCCTTCACTCAATGAGAACCAATGATCAGTTTAGAGTAATCATATTAACCGGCCGATCAAATTGACATGTCCACACTAAATTGTCCGTAACTTTTAATTTAGAGCTCAGAATGACACGAATCCAATTCCCACGTTAAACAAGCCCAATTTTCTATATTTTGACAAAATTTGAGAGAGAAATAGAGACGACCAAGCGAACAAGTAATTCAATCTATCCAAACTACTTGATGCCATCCTTTATGCTTCATTTATAAGCCTTTACTTAATGAGTAACAATGATCTGTTTAGAATGATCACTTTAACTGGCCACTCAACTTGATATGTTCTCACTAAAACGTCCGTAACTTTTGATTTGGAGCTCAGAATGACAAAAATCCAATGCCCTCGTTAAGCAAGCTCAATTTTCTATACTGTTTCAAAGCTTGAGACAGAAATAGATACGAAAAACCATCCAAGTAATCCAATATATCCAAAACTGTGTGATGCCATGCGTTATGCTTCGTTTATAAGCCTTTACTTAATTAGCACCAACGACCTGTTAGGAATGATCACTTTAACTGGCCAATCAACTTGATATGTCCGCACTAAATTAAATGTAACTTTTGATTTGGAGCTTAGAATGACACAAATCCAATGCTCACGTGAAGCTAGCTCAAATTCTATATTGTAACAAAATTTGAGACTGAAATAGATACGACAAAGCATCCAAATAATCCAATCCATCCCAAACTGCGTGATGTCATGCATTATTTTTCATTTAGAAGCCTTTACTCAATGAGCACCAATTATGTGTTTAGAATGATCACTTTAACTAGCCCATAAACGTGATATGTATGCACTATATCGTCCATTACTTTTAATTTAAAGCTCAGAATGATATGAATCCAATGCCCACTTTAAGGTACCTCAATTTTCTATATTGTGAGAAAAGTTGAGATAGAAATTGATATGACAAAGCGTCCAAGTAATCCAATCTATCCAAAACTGTGTGATGCCATGCATTATGCTCCATTTATGAGCCTTTACTCAATGAGCACCAATGATCAGTTTAGAATGGTCACTTTAACTGGCCAATCAACTTGATATGTTCTCACTAAATCATCCGTAATTTTTGATTTGGAGCTCGGAATGACAGAAATCCAATTTCCACGTTAAGCTAGCTCAATTTTCTATATTGTAACAAAACTTGAGAAAGAAATAGATATGACAAAGCGTACAAGTAATCCAATCTAGCCAAAACTATATGATGCCATGCATTATGCTTCATTTATAAGCCTTTACTCAATGAGCACCAACGATCAGTTTACGATGATCATTTTAACTGGCCGATGACCTGACATGTATGCAATCTATCGTCCATAACCTTTGATTTTTAGCTCAGAATGACAACAATCAATTGCCCACATTAAACTAGTTCAATTTTCTATATTGTGATAAAATTTGAGACAGAACTAGATATGACAAAACGTCCAAGTAATCCAGTCTATCCCAAACTCCGTGATGCCATGCATTACGCTATATTTATAAGCCTTTACTCTATGAGCACCAATGTTCAGTTTAGAATGATCATTTTAACTAACCGATCAATTTGATATGTCTACACTAAATCGTACATAAATTTTGATTTGTAGCTTAGAAAGACACGAATCCGACGCCCACATTAAGCTACTTCAATTTTCTATATTGTGAAAAAATTTGAGACAAAACTATATCCAAAAAAGCGCCCAAGTAATCCAATTTATCTGAAATTGTGTGATGCCATGCATTATGCTTCATTTATAAGCATTCACTCAATGAGCACCAATGATTAGTTTAACATAAGCATATTAAAATGCCGATTAACTTGATGTGTCCACACTAAATCGTTTGTAACTTAATTTAGAGCTCCGAATGACACGAATCCAATGCCCTCATTAAGAAAGCCCAAATTTCTATATTTTGACAAAATTTGAGACAAAAAAAAAGACGACAAAGCGTCCAAGTAATCCAATCTATCAAAACTACTTAATGCCATGCATTATGCTTCATTTATAAGCCTTTACTTAATGAGCAACAATGATCTGTTTAGAATGATCACTTTAACTGGCCACTCAACTTGACATGTCTACACTAAATCATCCGTAACTTTTGATTTGGAGCTGAGAATGACACAAATCCAATGCCCACTTTAAGCTAGCTCAATTTTCTATATTGTGACAAAATCTGAGATAGAAATAGATACGACAAGCGTCCAAGTAATCCATTCCATCCCAAACTGTGTGATGCCATGCATTATTCTTCATTTATAAGCTTTTACTCAATGAGCAACAACGATCAGTTTAGAATGATCATTTTAACTGGCCGAACACCTTGACATGTTTGCACTATGTCGTCCATAACATTTGATTTATAGCTTAGAATGATAACAATCAATTGCCCACATTAACCTAGTTCAATTTTCTATATTGTGAAAAATTAGAGGCCGAACTAGATACGACAAAGCGTCCAAGTAATCCAATCTATCCCAAACTGCGTGATACCATGCATTATGTTTCATTTATAAGCCTTTACTCAATGAGCACCAATGATCAGTTTAGAATGATCAGTTTAACTGACCGAACAACTTGACATGTCTGCACTAAATCCTCCGTAAATTTTGATTTAGAGCTCAGAATGACACGAATCCAATGACCACGTTAAGCTAGCTCAATTTTTCTATATTGTGACAAAATTTGAGAGAGAAATAGAGACGACCAAGCGTACAAGTAATTCAATCTATCCAAACTACTTAATGCCATCCTTTATGCTTCATTTATAATCCTTTACTTAATGAGCAACAATGATCTATTTAGATTTATCACTTTAACTGGCCATTCAACTTGACATGTTCTCACTAAATCGTCCGTAATTTTTGATTTCGAGCTCAGAATGACACAAATCCAATGCCCACGTTAAGCAAGCTAAATTTTCTATACTGTTTCAAAGCTTGCTACAGAAATAGATATGAAAAAGCGTCCAAGTAATCCAATATATCCAAAATTTTGGGATGCCATGCGCTATGCTTCATTTATAAGCCTTTACTTAATGAGCACCAAAGATCTGTTAGGAATTAACACTTTAAGTGGCCACTCAACTTGACATGTCCATACTAAATTAACCGTAACTTTTGATTTGGAGCTTAAAATGACACAAATCCAATGCCCATGTTAAGCTAGCTCAAATTATATATTGTAACAAAGTTTGAGACAGAAATAGATACGACAATGCATCCAAGTAATCCAATCCATCCCAAACTGCGTGATGCCATGCATTATTTTTCATTTAGAAGCCTTTACTCAATGAGCACCAATGATCTGTTTAGAATAATCACTTTAACTAGCCGATCAACTTGATATCTCTGCACTATATCGTCCATTACTTTTGATTTAAAGCTCAGAATGACACGAACCCAATGCCCACTTTAAGCTACCTCAATATTCTATATTGTGAGAACATTTGAGATAGACATAGATATGACAAAGCGTCCAAGTAATCCAATCTATCCAAAACTGTGTGATGCCATGCATTATGCTCCATTTATAAGCCTTTACTCAATGAGCACGAAAGATCACTTTAGAATGATCACTTTAACTGGCCGATCAACTTGTCATGTCTGACTAAATCGTCCGTAATTTTTTATTTGGAGCTCGGAATGACATAAATTCAATGCCCACGTTAAGCTAGCTCAATTTTCTATATTGTAACTAAACTTGAGATAGAAAGAGATATGACAAAGCGTCCAAGTAATCCAATCTATCCAAAACTGTGTGATGCCATTCATTATGCTTCATTTATAAGCCTTTACTCAATGAGCACCAACGATCAGTTTACAATGATCATTTTAACTGGCCGATTACCTTGACATGTCTGCAATATATCGTCCATAACCTTTGTTTTATAGCTCAGGATGACAACAATCAATTGCCCACATTAAACTAGTTCCATTTTCTATATTGTGACGAAATTTGAGACAGAACTAGATACGACAAACGTCCAAGTAATCCAGTCTATGCCAAACTACGTGATGCCATGCCTTATGCTTCATATATAAGCCTTTACTCAATGAGCACCAATGATCAGTTTAGAATAATCACTTTAACTGGCCGATCAACTTGACATGTCCTCACTAAATCGTCCGTAACTTTTGATTTAGAGCTCTGAATGACATGAATTCGAAGCACACGTTAAGCTAGCTCAATTTTCTATATTTTAACAAAATTTGAAAAATAAATAGATACGGCAAAGTGTTCAAGTAATCCAGTCCATCCCAAACTGCGTTATGCCATCCATTATTCTTCATTTATAAGCATTTACTCAATGAGAACCAATAATCAGTTCAGAATTATCATTTTAACTAGCCAATCAATTTGATATGTCTACACTATATCGTCCATAAATTTTGGTTTGTAGCTCATAATGACACGAATCCAACGCTCACATTAAGCTACTTCAATTTTCTATATTGTGACAAAATTTGAGACAAAACTAGATCCAAAAAGCGTCCAAGTCATCCAATTTATCCCAAATTGTGTTATGCCATGCATTATGCTTCATTTATAAGCCTTTACTCAATGAGCACCAATGATCGGTTTAACATAAGCATATTAACATACTGAGTAACTTGATGTATGTCTACACTAAATCATTTCGTTTTATTTAGCTCAATTGTGACAAAATTTGAGACAAAACTAGATCCAAAAAGCGTCCAAGTCATCCAATTTATCCCAAATTGTGTTATGCCATGCATTATGCTTCATTTATAAGCCTTTACTCAATGAGCACCAATGATCGGTTTAACATAAGCATATTAACATACTGAGTAACTTGATGTATCCACAATAAATCTTCTATAACTTTTAATTTAGAGCTCCGAATGACACGAATCCAATGCCCTCGTTAAGCAAGCCCGAATTTCTATATTTTGACAATATTCGAGACAGAAAGAAAGATGACAAAGCATCCAAGCAATCCAATCTATCAAAACTACTTAATGCCATGCATTATGCTTCTTTTATGAGCCTTTACTTAATGAGCAACAATGATCTGTTTAGAGTGATCACTTTAACTGGCCACTCAACTTGACATGTCTACACTAAATCGTCCGTAAGTTTTGATTTGGAGCTCAGAATGACACAAATCCAATGCACACGTTAAGCTTGCTCAGTTTTCAATATTGAAACAAAACTTGATACAAAAATAGATACGACAAAGCGTCCAAGTAATCTATCTATCCAAAACTGTGTGATGTCATGCATTATACTTCATTTATAAGCCTTTACTTAATGAGCACGAATGATCAATTTAGAATGTTCACTTTAACTGGCCGATCATCTTGACATGTCTGCACTAAATCATTCGTAACTTTTGATTTAGAGCTCAGAATGACACGAATCCAAAGCCCACATTAAGCTAGCTCAAGTTTCTTTATTGTGACAAAATTTGAGACAGAACTACATTCGACAAAGCATCCAACTAATCCAATCTATCCTAAACTGCGTGATGCCATGCATTATGCTTCATTTAAAAGCTTTTATTCAATGAGCACCAATGATCTATTTAGAATAAATATATTAACTGGTCGATCAATCTGACCTCGATTGTCAAATTTATCTCCCAATTAAAATGATTATTCAAAATTGATCATTGGTGCTCATTGAGTAAAACTTTATTAATGAAGCATAATGCATGGCATCAAACAGTTTTCGATAGATTGGATTACTTGGACGCTTTGTGGTCTCTATTTCTGCCTCAAATTTGTCAAAACATAGAAAATTGAACTAGCTTAACATGGGCATTGGATTTGTGTCATTATGAGCTCTAAATTAAAAGTTACGAACGATTTATTGCAAACATATCAAGTTAAGTGGCCAGTTAAAGTGATCATTCTATACAGATCATTGGTGCTAATTAAGTAAAAGCTTATAAATGAAGCATAAAGCATGGCCTCAAACAGTTTGGATAGATTGGATTACAGTTTGATGATTGGATTAATTGTCGTCTTATCATGTCAAATTTCTCAAAATCATTAGAAAATTTATAAATGATTGAATGACAATTAAAGTCAGCATTCAGTTTTTGATAGCTTGGAATATTTGGACGATTTGTCATATCATTTATGTCTCAAATTTTGTTACAATATAGAAAATTGAGCTAGCTTAACGTGGGCATTGGATTCGTGTCATTCAGAGCTCTAAATCAAAAGTTACATACGATTTAGTGCAGACATGTCAAGTTGATAGGGGAGCTAAAATGATCACAGTTAAAGTGCTTATTCTAAACTGATCATTGGTGCTCATTAAGTAAATGCTTATAAATGAAGCATAAAGCATGGCATTATGCAGTTTGGATAGATTGGATTACTTAGACGTTATGCCGTATTTAGTTTTGACTCAAATTTTATCACAATATTGAAAATTGAAATAGCTTAATATGAGCATTGGATTCGTATAATTCTTAGCAATAAATCAAAAGTTATGGACGATTTAGTGCATACATGACAAGTTCATCGGATAGTTAAAATGATCATTCTATACTGATCATTGGTTCTCATTGAGTATAAGCTTATAAATGAAAAATAATGCATGGCATCACGCACTTTAGGATTGATTGGATTACTTGGGCGCTTTGTCATATCTATTTTTATCTTAAATTTTGCCACAATATAGAAATTGAGCTAGTTTAATGTGGGCATTGAATTCGTGTCATTTCTAGCTCTAAATCAAATGTTACGGGAGATTTAGTTCAGACATGTCAATTGGGTCGGCAAGTTAAAGTGATCTTTCAAAACTTATCAATTGTGCTCTTTGAGTAAAGCATTATAAATGAAGTATATTGCATGGCATCACACAGTTTTGGATAGATTGGATTACTTGGACGCTTTGTCATATCTAGTTTTGTCTCAAATTTTATCACAATATAGAAAATTGAGCTACCTTAATGTGCGCATTGGATACGTGTCATTCAGAGCTCTAAATAAAAAGTTAGGGACAATTTAGTATGGAAATTTCAAGTTGATCAGCTAGTTAAAGTGATCATTTTAAACTGATCATTGGTGCTCATTAAGTAAATGCTTATAATTGAATCATAATGCATGGAATCAAGCAGTTTGGATAGATTGGATAATTTGGACGCACTGTTGTCTCTATTTCTGTCGCAAATTTCGTCAAATTATAGATAATTGAGCTAGCTTAACATGGGCAATATATTCGTGTCATTGTGAGCTCTAAATCAAAAGTTATGGACGATTTAGTGCGGATGTGTCAAGTTGATTGGCCAGTTAAAGTCATCATTATAAACTTCTCATTGGTGGTAATTGAGTAAAGGCTTATAGATGAAGCATAATGCATGACATCACATACTTTTCGATAGATTGGATTACTTGGACGCTTTGTCGTGGCATTTCTATCTCAAATTTTGATAAAATATAGAAAATTGAGCTAGCTTAACGTGCGCAATGGATTTGTGTCTTCTGAGCTCTAAATCAAAAGATACGGACGATTTAGTGCGGAGATATCAAGTTGATCGGCCTGTTAAAGTGATTATTCTAAACTGATCATTGGTGCTCAATCTATAAACGCTAATAAATGAACCATAAAGCAAGGCATTGTTCAGATTGGATTACTTGGACGCTTTGTCATATCTAGTTCTGTCTTAGTTTTTGTCACAATATTGGAAAGTGAAATAGTTTAATATGGGCATTGGATTTGTAAAATTCTAAGCTATAAATCAAAAGTTATGGATGATTAGTGCAGACATGACAAGTTGATCGGACAGTTAAAATGATCAATCTAAACTGATCATTGGAACTCATTGATTAAAAGATTATAAATGAAAAATAATGCATGGCATCACGCACTTTATGATGGATTGGATTACTTGGGCGCTTTTTCGTATCTATTTCTGTCTTAAATTTTGTCACAATATTGAAATTGAGCTAAATTAACGTGGACAATGCATTCGTGCCATTCCAAGCTCTAAATCAAATGTTATGGACGATTTAGGTAAGACATGTGAAGTTGATGGGCTAGTTAAAGTCATCATTCTAAACTGATCATTGGTGCTCATTGAGTAAAAACTTATAAATGAAGCATACTGCATGGCATCACACTTGTTTTTTGGATAGATTGGATTACTTGGACGCTTTGTCATATCTATTTCTATCTCAAATTTTGTTACAATATAGAAAATTGAGCAAGCTTAACGTGGGCATTTGATTTGTGTGTTTTTGAGCTCTAAATTAAAAGTTACAAATGATTTAGTGCGTACATGTCAAGTTGATCAGCCTTTTAAAGTGATCATTGGTGCTCATTAAGTAAAGGCTTATAAATGAAGCATAAAGTATGGCATCACGCAGTTTGGGATAGATTGGATTACTTGGACGCGTTGTCGTCTCTATTTATGTCTCGAATTATTTCAAAGTATAGAGAATTGAGCTAGATTAACGTGGACATTGATTTCGTGTCATTCTGAACTATTTATCAAAAGTTTATAGGCAGTTAAAGTGATCATTCTAAACTGATCATTGGTGCTCATTAAGTAAATGCTTATAATGAAGCCTAAAGAATGGTGTCACACAGTTTGGGATGGATTGGATTACTTGGACGCTTTGTCATCTCTACTTCTATCTCCAATTTTGTCAAAATATAGAAAATTTATCTAGCTTAACGTGGGCATTGAATTTGTGTCTTTATGAGCTCAAAATCAAGAGTTACGGACAATTTAATGCGGACATGTCAACTTGATCGGCTAGTTAATATGATTATTCTAAACTGATCATTGGCGCTCATTGATTAAAGGCTTATAAATGACGCTTAATGCATGGCATCACATATTTTTGATAGATTGGATTACTTGGACGCTTTGTCGTATCTATTTCAGTCTCAAATTTTGTTAAAATATAGAAAATTTAGCTAGCTTAACGTTGGCATTGGATTCGTGTCATTATGAGCTTCAATCAAAAGTTACGGACGATTTAGTTGGGACATGTCAAGTTGAGTGGCCACTTAAAGTGATCATTCTATACAGATTATTGGTGCTCATTAAGTAAAGTCTCATAAATGAAGCATAAAGCAAGGCCCCAAGCAGCTTGGATAGATTGGATTACTTGGACGCTTTGTCATCTCTACTTCTGTTTCAAATTTGTCGAGATATAGAAAATTGAGCTAGCTTAACGTGGGCATTGAATTCGTGTCATTCTGATTGCTAAATCAAAATTTACGGACGATTTATAGTCGACATATCAAGTTGATCGGCCAGTTAAAGTGATCATTCTAAACTGATCATTGGTGCTCATTGAGTAAAGGCTTATAAATAAAGCATAAAGCATGGAATCATGCGATTCGGGGTAGATTGGATTACTTGGATACTTTGTGGTCTCTTTTTCTGTCTCAAATTTTTTCAAAATATAGAAGATTGAGCTAGCTTGATGTGGGCATTGAATTCGTGTCATTCTGAGCTTTGAATAAAAGTTACGTACGATTTAGTGCGGACATGTCAAGTTGATCGGCCTGTTAAAATGATCATTCTAAATTGATCATTGGTGCTCATTAATTAAAGGCTTGTAAATGAAGCATAATGCATGACATCAAGCAGTTTAGATAGATTTGATTACTTGGACGCTTTTTGTCTCTATTTGTCTCATATTTTGTCAAAATATAGAAAATTGAGCTAGCTTAATGTGAGCATTGGATTCGTTTCATTCTGAGCTCTAAATAAAAAGTTACGGATGATATATTATGGACATGTCAAGTTGATCGGCCAACTAAAGTGATCATTCTAAACTATAATTGGTGCTCATTGAGTAAAGGCTTATAAATGAAGCATAAGGCATATGGCATCACACAGTTCGGGATAGATTGGATTACTTGGATGCTTTGTTGTATCTAGTTCTGCCTCAATTTTTGTCACAATATTGAAAATTGAAGTAGCTTAATGTGGGCACTGGATTCGTGTCATTCTGAACTATAAATCAAAAGTTATGGACCATTAAGTGCAAACATGACAAGTTGATCGGCCAGTTAAAATGATCATTCTAAACTGATCATTGGTGCTCAAAGCTTATAAATGAAAAATAATGCATGGCATCACGCAGTTTGTGATGGATTAGATTACTTGGATGCTTTGTCGTATCTATTTTGTCTCAATTTTTGTCACAATATAGAAATTGAGCTATCTTAATGTGGAGATTGGATTCATGTCATTATGAGCTTTAAATCAAAAATTACAGACAATTTAGTGCGGACATGTCAAGTTAATTTGATAGGTAAAGTGATTATTCTAAATTAATCATTGGTGCTCATTAAGTAAAGTCTTATAAATGAAGCATAAAGCATGGCATCAAGCAGTTTGGATAGATTGGATTACTTGGACTTTTTGTCGTATCTAGTTATGTCTCAAATTTTGTCAAAATATTGAAAATTGAAATAGCTTAATATGGGCATTGGATTCATATAATTCTCAGCTATAAATAAAAAGTTATGGACGATTTAGTGCAGACATGGCAATTTGATCGGCCAGTTAAAATGATCATTTTAAACTGATCTTCGGTGCTCATTGAGTAAAAGCTTATAAATGAAAAATAATGCATGGCATCATACACTTTAGGATGGATTGAATTACTTGGGCGCTTTGTCGTATCTATTTTTGTCTTAAATTTTGTCACAATATAGAAATTGAGCTAGCTTAATGTGGGCATTGGATTCTTGTCTTTCAGAACTCTAAATCAAATGTTACGGACGATTTACTGCAGACATGTCAAGTTGATCGGTCAGTTAAAGTTATCATTCTAAAATGATCATTTGTGCTCATTAAGTAAAGGCTTATAAATAAAGCCTAGGAATGGCGTCACATGGTTTGGGATTGATTGGATTACTTGGACGCTTTGTCGACTTGACATATGTGTACTAAATCGTCCAAAACTTTTGATTTATAGCTCAGAATTATATGTATCCAGTGTCCATATTAAGCTATTTAAATTTTCAATATTGTGACAAAATTTGAGACAGAACAAGATACGACAAAGCGTCCAAGTAATCCAATCTATCCAAAATGCATGATGCCAAGCTTTATGCTTTATTTATAAGCCTTTACTTAATGACCACCAATGATTAGATTAGAATAATCACATTAACAGGCCGATCAACTTGACAAGTTCGCATTAAATCGTCTGTAATTTTTGATTTAGAGCTCAGAATGACACGAATCCAATGCCCACGTTAAACAGGCTCAATTTTCTATATTACAACAAAATTTGAGACAAAAATGATACGACAAAGCGTCCAAGTAATTTAATCTATCCCAAACTGCGTGATGCCTTGCATTACGCTTCGTTTATAACCCTATCCTCAATGAGCAGCAATGATCAGTTTAGAATGATGACTTTAACTAGCCGATCAACTTGACATATCCGCACTAAATTGTCCGTTACTTTTGATTTACAGCTCAGAATGGTATGAATCAAATGCCCACGTTAAGCTAGCTCAATTCTCTATATATTGACAAAATTTGAGAAAGAAATAGAGACGACCGAGCATCCAAGTAATCCAATCTATCCAAATTGTTTGATGCCATCCATTATGCTTCATTTATAAGCCATTAGTTAATGAGCACAAATGATCAGTTTAGAATTATCACTTTAACTAGCCGATCAGCTTGATATGTCCATACTAAATCATCCCTTACTTTTTATTTAGAGCTCTGAATGACACAAAATCCAATGCCCACATTAAGTTAGCTCAATTTTTTAAATTGTGACAGAATTTGAGACAGAACTAGATATGACATAGCGTCTAAGTAATTCATTATATCCAAAAATGTGTGATGCCATACATTATGCTTTATAAGCCTTTAATCAATGAGCACCAATGATCAGTTTAGAATGATCACTTTAACTGGCCTATCAATTTGACATATCCACACTAAATAGTCCGTAACATTCTATTTAGATCTCCGAATGATACGAATCCAATCCCCACGTTAAGCTAGCTCAATTTCTAAATTGTGAAAAAATTTAAGACAGAAATAGATATGAGAAAGCGCCTAAGTGATCAATCCTAAAGTTCGTGATGCCATGCATTATTTTTCATTTATAAGCTTTTATTCAATGAGCACCAATAATCAGTTTAAAATAATCATTTTAACTACGGGATCAACTTGTCATGTGTGCAATAAATCGTACATAACTTTTGATTTATATCTCCAAATTATATGAATCCAATGCCCATATTAAACTATTTCCATTTTCAATATTGTGACAAAATTTGAGACAGAACTAGATATGACAATGTGTCCAAGTAATCCAATCTATCCAAATTGCGTGACGCCATGCTTTATGATTTGTTTATAAGCTTACTCAATGAGCACCAATGATCAGTTTAGAATGATCACTTTAACTGGCCGTCAACTTGACATGTTCGCTCTAAATCATCCATATATTTTGATTTATCTCTAAGAATTACACAAATCCAATGCCCACGTTAAGCTAGCTCAATTTTCTATATTGTAACAAAATTTGAGACAGAAATGATTCGACAAAGTGTCCAAGTAATCCAATCTATCTAAACTGCTTGACGCTATGCATTATGCTTCATTTATAAGCCATTTCTTAATGAGCACCAATGATATGTTTAGAATAATCAGTTTAACTGGCCAATCAACTTGACATGTCCGTACTAAATCGTCCCTGACATTTTATTTAGAGCTCTGAATAACACGAATCCAAAACCCTTGTTATGCTAGCTCAATTTTTGATATTGTGATAACATTTTAGAGCATACAAGTAATCCAATCTATCCAAAGTTGTATTATGCCATGCATTATGCTTCATTGACAAGCCTTTAATCAATGGGCACCAATGGTCAGTTTTGAATGATCACTTTAACTCGCCGGTAAACTTGACATGTCCGCACTAAATTATCTGTAACTTTTGATTAAGAGATTAGAATGACATGAATCCAATGCCCACGTTAAGCTAGCTCAATTTTCTATATTTTGACAAAATTTGGAGCAGAAATAGAGATGAAAAAGCGTCTAAGTAATCCAATATATCCCAAATTGCGTACTGCCATGCTTTGTGCTTCATTTATAAGCCTTTACTTAACGAGCACCAATGATCAGCTTAGAATGATCACTTTAACTGGCCGATCAACATGACGTGTCTTCACTAAATTGTCCCTATGTTTTGATTTAGAGCTCAGAAACACAGGAATCCAATGCCCATTTTAAGCTAGGTCAATTTTCTATAATGCAACAAAATTTGAGACAGAAATAGATATGATAAAGCGTTCAAGATATCAAATCTATCCAAAACTGTGTGATGCCATGCATTATGCTTCATTTATAAGCGTTTACTCAATAAGCAGCAATCATCAGTTTAGAATGATCACTTTAACTGGCCAATAAACTTGACATGACCGTACTAAATCGTCCACAACTTTTGATTTAGAGCTCCGAATGACACGAATCCAATGCCCACATTAAGCTAGCTCAATTTTCTATTTTTTTGACAAAAATTTGAGACAGAAATAGAGACAACAAAGCATCCAAGTAATCTAATATATCCAAACTGCTTGATGTCATGCATTATGCTTCATTTATAACCCTTTACTTAATGATCATCATTGATCACTTTAGAATGATCACTTTAACTGGCCGATCAACTTGACATGTTCGTACTAAATCGTCCCTAACTTTTTATTTAGAGCTCTGAATGAATCGAATCCAATGTCCATGTTAAGCTAGCTCTATATTGTGACAAAATTTGAGACAGAACTAGATATGACAAAGCGTTCAAGTAATCCAATCTATCCAAAATTGTGTGATGCGATGCATTATAATTCCTTGATAAGCCTTTTCTCAATGGGCACCAATGATCAGTTTAGAATGATCACTTTAACTGGCCGATCAACTTGACATGTCCGCACTAAATCTTCCATAACTTTTGCTTTAGAGCTCAGAATGACACGAATCCAATGCCCACGTTAAGCTAGCTCAATTTTCTATATTGTATAAAGATTTGAGACAGAATTATACATGGTAGAGTGTCCAAGTAATCAATTCTATCCAAAACTGCGTCATGCCATGCATTATGCTTCATTTATAAGCCTTTACTCAATGAGCACCAATGATCATTTTAGAATGATCACTTTAACTGGCCGATAAACTTGACATGTCCCCACTAAATCGTCTGTAACTTTTGATTTAGAGCTCAGTATGACACGAATCAATTGCCCACGTTAAGCTAGCTCAATTTTCTATATTTTGATAAAATTTGAGAAGGAAATATAGACAACAAAGCGTCCAAGTAATCCATTCCATCCAAACTGCTTCATGTCATGCATTATGCTTCATTTATAAGCCTTTACCTAATGAGCACCAATCATCTGTTTAGAATGATCATTCTAAATGGCCGATAACCTTGACATGTCTGCTCAAAATCGTCCGAAAATTTTGATTTAGCGCACACGAATCTAATGCCCACGTTAAGCTAGCTCAATTTTTTATATTGTAACAAAATTTGAGACAAAAATAATACGACAAAGCGTCCAAATAATCCAATCTATCGAAAACTGTGTGACGCCATTCATTATGCTTCATTTATAAGCCTTTACTTAGTACGCACCAATCATCAATTTAGAATCATCACTTTAATTCGCCAATCAACTTGAGATGTTTGCACTAAATCTTGTGTAACTTTCAAGTTAGAGCTCATAAACACACGAATCCAATGCCCACAATAAGCTAGCTCAATTTTCTATATTTTATTAAAACTTGTGAGAGAGCTAGATACGACAAAGCATCCAAGTAATCCAATCTATCCAAAACTGTGTGATGCCATGCATTATGCTTCATTGATAAGCCTTTACTCAATGGGCACCAATTATCCATTTAGAATTATCACTTTAACTGGCAGATCAACTTAAGATGTCCGCACTAAATCGTCCCTAAATTTTGATTTAGAGCTAAGAATGACACGAATCCAATGCCCACATTAAACTAGCTCAATTTTCTATTTTTTTACAAAATTTGAGACAGAAATCGATACGACAAAGCGCCTAAGTATTCCAATCTATCCCAAACTATGTGATGCCATACATTATGCTTCATTTATAAGCATTTACTCAATGAGCATCAATGATAAAATTAGAATGATGACCTTAACTGGCCGATCAACTTGATATGTCCGCACTAAACGTCCGTAACTTTTGATTTAGAGCTCATAATGACACGAATCCAATGCCAACGTTAAGCTAGATCAATTTGCTATATTTTTTTCAAAATTTGAGACTGAAATAGAGACGACAAATCATCGAAGCAATCCAATCTATCCAAATTGCTTGATGCCATGCATTATACTTAATGAGCACCAATGATCAGTTTAGAATGATCACTTTCACTGGCCGATCAAGTTGACGTGTCTGCACTAAATCATACATAAGTTTTGATTTAAAGCTCAGAAATAGAGGAATCTAATGCCCACTTTAAGCTAGGTCAATTTTATATATTGTAACAAAATTTGAGGCAGAAATAGATATGACAAAGCGTCCAAGTAATCCAATATATCAAAAACTGTGTGATGTCATGCATTATGCTTCATTTATAAGTCTTTACTCAATGAGCACCAATGATCTATTTAGAATGATCACTTTAACTGGCCGATAAACTTGACATGACCACACTAAATCGTTCATACCTTTTGATTTAGAGCTAAGAATGATACAAATCCAATGCCCATGTTAAGCTAA
The DNA here is from genome assembly GCA_018901935.1 of Pugionium cornutum. Lineage (NCBI taxonomy): Eukaryota > Viridiplantae > Streptophyta > Magnoliopsida > Brassicales > Brassicaceae > Pugionium > Pugionium cornutum. The sequence continues at coordinate 2,155,662 of JAENJI010000013.1, read as the reverse complement.
CTTAATTTTCTATATTTTGACAAAATTTGAGACCAAAATAGAGACGACATAATGTCCAAGTAATCTAATCCATCCAAACTGATTGAAGTCATGCATTATGCTTCATTTATAACCCTTTACTTAATGAGCACCAATGATCAGTTTAGAATGATCACTTTTACTGGCCGATCAACTTGGCATGTTCGTACTAAATCATCCCTAACATTTTATTTAGATCTCTGAATGAATCGAATCCAATTCCCATGTTAATGTATCTTAATTTTCTATATTGTGACAACATTTGAGACCGAACTAGATATGAAAAAGCGTCCAAGTACTCCAATCTGTCCAAAATTGTGCGATGCAATGCATTATGCTTCATTGATAAGCCTTTACTCAATGGGCACCAATGATCAGCTTAGAATGATCACTTTAACTGGCCGATCAACTTGACATGTCCGCACTAAATCATATGTAACGTTTGATTTAGAGATAAAAATGACACCAATCCAATGCCCACGTTAATTCAGCTAAATTTTTATATAATTTGACAAAATTTGGAACAGAAATAGAGATGACAAAGTGCCCAACTAAACCAATCTATCCCAAATTGCGTGCTGCCATGCTTTACGCTTCATTTATAAGCCTTTACTTAATGAGCACCAATGATCAGTTTAGAATGACCACTTTAACAAGCCGTTCAACTTGACATGTATGCACTAAATTGTCCATAACTTTTGATTTAGAGCTAAGAAACACATGAATCCAATTCCCACTTTAAGCTTGGTCAATTTTCTATATTGTAACAAAATTTGAGACAAAAATAGATATGACAAAGCGTCCAAGTAATACAATCTATCCAAAACTGTGTGATACCATGCATTATGCTTTATTTATAAGATTTTACTCAATAAGCACCAATGATCAGTTTAGAATAAACACTTTAACTGGCCGATAAACTTGAAATGTCCCCACTAAATCTTCTGTAACTTTTCATTTAGAACTCAGAACGACACGAATCCAATGCCCACGTTAAGCTAGCTCAATTTTCTATATTTTAATAAAATTTGAGAAGGAAATAGAGACGACAAAGCGTCCAAGTAATCGAATCCATCCAAACTGCTTGATGTCATGCATTATGCTTCATTTATAAGCATTTACTTAATGGCCACCAATGATCTGTTTAGAATGATCACTTTAACTGGCCGATCAACTTGACATTTCAGGTCTAAATCATCCGTAAATTTTGATTTAGCGCTCAGAATGACTCGAATCCAATGTCCACGTTACGCTAGCTCAATTTTTATATTGTAACAAAATTTGAGACAGAAATGATACGATAAAAGCGTCCAAGTAATCCAATTTATTGAAAACTGTGTGATGCCATGCATTATGCTTCATTTACAAGCCTTTACTTAATGAGTACCAGTGATCAATTTAGAATTATCACTTTAACTCGCCGATCAACTTGACATGTCTGCACTAAATCTTGTGCAACTTTTAATTTAGAGCTCAGAAATACACGAAACCAATGCCCACAATAAGCTAGCTCAAGTTCTTATATTGTAATGAAATTTGAGACAGAGCTAGATATGACAAGGCGTCCAAGTTATCCAATCTATCCAATAATGTGTGATACCATGCATTATGCTTCACTTATAAGCTTTTACTCAATAAGCACCAATGATCAGTTTAGAATCATCACTTTAACTGACCGATAAACTTGAAATGTCCCCACTAAATCGTTTGTAACTTTTGATTTAGAACTCAGAATGACACGAATCCAATGCCCACGTTAAGCTAGCTCAATTTTCTATATTTTAATAAAATTTGAGAAGGAAATAGAGACGAAAAAGCGTCCAAGTAATCCAATCCATCCAAACTGCTTGATGTCATGCATTATGCTTGATTTATAAGCCTTTACTTAATGAGCACCAATGATCTGTTTAGAATGATTACTTTAACTGGCCGATCAACTTGACAAGTCAGGTCTAAATCATCCATAAATTTTGATTTGGCGCTCACAATGTCACGAATCCAATGTCCATGTTAAGCTAGCTCAATTTTTATATTGTAACAAAATTTGAGACGGAAATGATACGATAAAGCGTCCAAGTAATCCAATTTATTGAAAACTCTGTGATGCCATGCATTATGCTTCATTTATAAGCCTTTACATAATGAGTACCAGTGATCAGTTTAGAATTATCACTTTAACTCGCCGATCAACTTGACATGTCTGCACTAAATCTTGTGCAACTTTCAATTTAGAGCTCAGAATCACACGAAACCAGTGCCCACAATAAGCTAGCTCCATTTTTTATATTGTAATGAAATTTAAGATAGAGCGAGATATGAAAAAGCGTCAAAGTTATCCAATCTATCCAAAACTATGTGATGCCATGCATTATGCTTCATTGATAAGCCTTTACTCAATGGGCACCAATTATCCATTTAGAATTATCACTTTAACTAGCAGATCAACTTAACATATCCGCACTAAATCGTCCGTAAATTTTGATTTAGAGCTAAGAATGACAAGAAACCAATGCCCACGATAAACTAGCTCAATTGTCTATATTTTTACAAAATTTGAGATAGAAATTGTTACGACAAAGCACCCAAGTAATCCAATCCTTCCCAAACTATATGATGCCATACATTACGATTGATTTATAAGCCTTTACTCAATGAGCATCAGTGATCAAATTAGAATGACGATTTTAACTAGCCAATATACTTGATATGTCCACACTAAATCATCCATAACTTTTAATTTAGAACTCAGAATGACACGAATCCAATGCCCATGTTAAGATAGCTTAATTCCCTATATTTTGACAAAATTTTAAACAGAAATAGAGACGACAGAGCGTCCAAGTAATCCAATCTATCTAAACTGCTTGACACTGTGCATTATGCTTCATTTATTAACCTTTTCTTGATGAGCACCAATGATCAGTTTAGAATGATCAGTTTAACTGGCCGATCAACTTGACATGTATGCACTAAATCGCACATAGCTTTTGATTTTGAGCTCAGAAACACAAGAATACAATGCCCACTTTAAACTTGGTCAATTTTCTATATTGTAACAAAATTTGAGACAGAAATAGATATGACAAATCGTCCAAGTAATCCAATCTATTCAAAACTGTGTGATGCCATGCATTATGCTTCATTTATAAGCTTTTACTCAATGAGCACCAATGATCAGTTTAAAATGATCACTTTAACTGGCCGATAAACTTGAAATTTCCCCACTAAATTGTTAGTATCTTTTGATTTAGAGCTCTGAATGACATGAATCCAATGCCCACGTTAACTGACTCAATTTTCTATATATTGATAAAATCTGAGGATTTAGAGATGACAAAGCGTCCATCCAATCCATCCATACTGCTTGATGTCATGCATTATGCTTCATTTATAAGCCTTTACTTAATGAGCACCAATGATATGCTTAGAATGATCACTTTAACTGGCCGATCAACTTGACATTACCGCACTAAATCGTCCGTAACTTTTGATTTAGAGCTCAGAATGACACAAATCCAATGCCCACGTTATGCTAGCTCAATTTTATATATTGTGACTGAATTTGAGATAGAACAGATACGACAAAGCGTCTAAGTAATCCAATATATCTCAAACAGCGTGATTCCATGCATTATGCTTCATTTATTAGCCTTTACTCAATGAACACCAATAATCAGTTTAGAATAATCATATTAACTGGTCGATCAACCTGACATGTCCGCACTAAATCATTCATAAATTTTGATTTAGAGCTTAAAATAACACGAATCCGTTGTCACGTTACGCTAGCTAAATTTTCTATATTTTGACAAAATTTGAGACAAAACTAGATACGAAAAAGCATCCAAGTAATCCAATTTATCTCAAACTACGTGATGCCATGCATTATGCATCATTTATAATCCTTTACTCAATGATCACCAATGATCAGTTTAAAATAATCATATTAACTGGCCGATCAACTTGACATGTCCGCACTAAATCATCAATAACTTTTGATTTATATCTCAAAATGACATGAGTCCAATATCACGTTAAATTAACTCAATTTTCTATATTTTAACAAAATTTGAGACAAAAAAAATAGAGACGACAAAGTGTTCAAGTAATCCAATCTATCCAAACTGCTTGATGCCATGCTTTATGTTTAATTTAAAAGCCTGTACTTAATGAGCACCAATGATCTGTATAGAATGATCACTTTAACTGGCCACTTAACTTGATATGTACGCACTAAATTGTTCATAACTTTTGATTTAGAGCTCAGAATGACACGAATCCAATGCCCATGTTAAGTTACCTAAATTGTCTATATTTTGACAAAATTTGAGACAGAAGTAGAGACCAAAAAGCGTCCAAGTAATCCAATCTATCGAAAACTGTTTGATGTCATGCATTATGATTCATTTATTAGCTTTTACTCAATGAGCACCAATAATCAGTTTAGAATAATCATATTAACTGGCCGATAAACTTGACACATCCACATTAAATCGTCTGTACCTCTTGATTTGAGCTCATAATGACACGAATCGAATGCCCACGTTAAGCTAGATAAATTTTCTATATTTTGACAAAGTTTGAGACCGAAATAGAGATGACAAAGCGTCCAAGTAATCCAATCTATCCCAAACTGCGTAATGCCATTCCTTAGACTTCATTTATAACCCTTTAGTGAAGGAGCACTAATGATCAGTTTTGAATGATCACTTTAACTAGCCGATCAACTTGACATGTCCGCACTAAATCGTCCGTAACTTTTGATTTATAGCTCAGAAACACACGAATCCAATACCCACGATAAGGTAGCTCAATTTTCTATATTTTAGCAAAATTTGAGATAAAACTAGATATGAAAAAGCGTCCAAGTAATCCAATCTATCCAAAACTGTGTGATGCAAGCATTATGCTTCATTGATAAACCTTTACTCAAAGGGCACCAATGATCCATTTAGAATGATCACTTTAACATGCTGATCAACTTGACATATCCGCACTAAATCGTCAGTAAATTTTGATTTAGAGCTCGGAATGATACGAATCCAATGCCCATGTTAAGCTAGCTAAAGTTTTTATATTGTGACAAAATTTGGGACAGAAATAGAGACAACAAAGATCCCAAGTAATCCAATCTATCCAAACTGCTGTATGCCTTGCTTTAAGCTTCATTTATAAGCCTTTACTTAATGAGCACCAATGATCTTTATAGAATGATCACTTTAACCGGCCACTCAACTTGACATGTCTGCAATAAATCGTCCGTAACTTTTGATTAAGAGTTCAGAATGACACGATTCTAATGCCCACATTAAGCTAGCTAAATTTTTTTATTGTGACAAAATTTGCGACCAAACTAGATACGACAAAGGGTCTAAGTAATCCAATCTATCTCAAACTGCGTGATGCCATGCATTAGGTTTCATTTATAAGCCTATACTCAATGAACACCAATGATCATTTTAGAATAATCACTTTATTTGGATGATCAACTTGACATATCTGCACTAAATCGTCCATAACTTTTGATTTAGAACACAAAATGACACAAATCTAATGCCCACGTTAATCTAGATCAATTTTCTATATTTTGACAAAATTTGAGATAGAAATTGAGTCAGCAAAGCATGCAAGTAATCCAATCTATCCAAACTGCTTGATGCCATGCTTTATGCTTCATTTATAAGCCTTTACTCAATGAGCACCAATGATCAATTTAGAATGATCACTTTAACTGGCCGATCAACTTGACATGCCCACACTAAATCATGTGTAACTTTCGATTTAGAGCTCTGAAACACACGAATCGAATGCCCACGTTATGCTAGCTCAATTTTCGATATTGTAACAAAATTTGAGAAAGAATTAGATATGACAAAGCATCCAAGTAATCCAATCTATCCAAAACTGTGTCATGTATTATGCTTCATTTATAAGCCTTTGTTCAATGGGCACCAATGATCAGTTTAGAATGATCACTTTAAATGGCCGATTAACTTAACATGTCCGCACTAAATCGTCCGTAACTTTTGATTTAGAGATTTGAATGACACAAATCCAATGCCCACGTTAAACTAGCTCAATTTTCTATATTTTGAAAAAATTTGGAACAGAAATAGAGACGAGAAAGCGTCCAAGTAATCTAATCTATCCCAAATTGTGTGATGCCATGCTTTATGGTTCATTTATAAGCCTTTACTTAATGAGCACCGTTGATCAGTTTAGAATGATCAATTTAACTGGCCGATCAACTTGATATTTCCATACTAAATCATCCGTAACTTTTTATTTAAAAATCATAATGACACGAATCCAATGGCCACGTTAAGCTAGCTCAATTTTCTATATTGTGACAAAGTGTGAGACAGAAATAGTTATGACAAAGCATCCAAGTAATCCAATCTATCCCAAACTATGTGATGCCATACATTAAGCTTCATTTATAAACCTTTACCCAGAGAATATCAAAGATCAAATTAGAATGATGACTTTAACTGGCCGATCAACTTGACATGTCCGCACTAAATGGTCTGTAACTTTTAATTTAGAGCTCAGAATGACACGAATCCAATTCCCACATTAAGGTAATTCAATTTTCTAAATTGTAACAAAATTTCAGATATAAATAGATTCGAAAAAGCGTCCAAGTAATCGAATGTATCTAAAACTGTGTCATGCATTATGCTTTATTTATATGCCTTTGCTCAATGAGCACCAATGATCAGTTTAGAATGATGAATTTGACTGGCCGATCAACTTGACATGTCCGCAATAATTTGTTTGTAACTTTTGATTTAGAGCTCCGAAACACACGAATCAGATGCCCACGTTAAGCTAGCTAAATTTTCGATATATTGACAAAATTTGAGACAAAACTAGAGACGACAAATCGTCCAAGTAATCTAATCCATCAAAACTGCTTGCTTCATATATAACCCTTTACTTAATGAGCACAATTGATCGGTTTAGAATGATCACTTTAACTGGCCGATCAACTTGACATGTTCATACTAAATCTTCCCTAACTTTTGATTTAGAGCTCAGAATGACACGAATCCAATGCCCACGTTAAGCTAGCTCAATTTTCTATATTTTGACAAAATTTGTGATGGAAATTGAGACAACAAAGTGTCCAAGTAATCTAATCCATCCAAACTGCTTGATGTCATGCAATATGCTTCCTTGATAAGCCTTTACTCAATGGGCACCAATGATTATTTTAGAATGATCACTTTACCTGGCCGATCAACTTGACATGTCCGCACTAAATCTTCTGTAACTTTTGATTTAGAGCTCAGAGTGACACCAATCCAATTCCCATGTTAAGCTAGCACAATTTTCTATATTGTAAAAAAAATTGAGACAGAAGTAGACATAACATAGTGTCCAAGTAATCCAATCAATCCAAAACTGTGTCATGCCATGCATTATGCTTCATTTATAAGCCTTAACTCAATGACCACTAATGATCATTTTAGAATGATCACTTTAACTGGCCGATAAACTTGACATGTCCCCACTAAATCATCACTACCTTTTGATTTAGAGCTCAGAATGGCATGAATCCAATGCCCATGTTAAGCTAGCTCAACTTTCTATAATTTGATAAAATTTGAAAAGGAAATAGAGACGACAAAGCGTCCAAGTAATCCAATCCATCCAAACTGCTTGATGTCATGCATTATGCTTGATTTATAAGCCTTTACTTAATGAGCACCAATGATCTGTTTAGAATGATCACTTTAACTAGCTGATCAACTTGACATGTCTGCTTTAAATCGTCCACAAATTTTGATTTAGCGCTCAGAATGACACGAATCCAATGCCTGCGTTAAGCTAGATCATTTTTTATATTGTAACAAAATTTGAGACAGAAATGATACGACAAAACGTCCAAGCAATCCAATCTATCGAAAACTGTGTGATGCCATGCATTATACTTCATTTATAAACCTTTTGTTAATGAGCACCAATGATCAGTTTTGAATCATCACTTTAATTCGCCAATAACCTTGACATGTCTTCACTAAATCTTGTGTAACTTCCAATTTAGAGCTCAGAAACACACGAATCCAATGACCATAATAAGCTAGCTCAATTTTCCATATTGTACCAAAAATTTGAGACAGAGCTAGATACGACAAAGCGTCCAAGTAATCCTATCTATCCAAAACTGTGTGATGCCATGCATTATGCTTCATTGATAAGCCTTTACTCAATGGGCACCAATTATCCATTTAGAATTATCACTTTAACTAGAAGATCAACTTAACATGTCCACAATAAATCGTCCTTAAATTTTGATTTAGAGCTAAGAATGACATGAATCCAATGCCCACGCCAAACTAGCTATATTCTGTATTTTTACAAAATTTGAGATAGAAATTGATACGACAAAGCGCCCAAGTAATCCAATATATCCCAAACTATGTGATGTCATACATTAGGCTTCATTTATAAGCCTTTACTCAATTAGCATCAATGATCAAATTAAAATGATGACTTTAACGGGCCAATCAACTTGACATGTTCGTACTAAATCGTCCCGAACTTTTTAGAGCTCAGAATGACGCGTATCCAATGCCCACGTTAAACTAGCTCAATTTGCTATATGTTGACAAAATTTGAGACAGAAATAGAGGTTACAAAGCGTCCAAGTAATCTAATCCATCCAAACTGCTTGAGGTCATGCATTATGCTTCATTTATAACCCTTTACTTAATGAGCACCAATGATCAGTTTAGAATGATCACTTTAATTGGCCGATCAACTTGACATATTCATACTAAATCGTCCCTAACTTTTTATTTAGAGCTCTGAATAAATCGAATCCAATGCCCAGTTTAAGCTAGCTCAATTTTCTATATTGTGACACAATTTGAGAAAAATACAGACAACAAAGCTTCCAAGTAATCTAATCCATCCAAACTGCTTGATGTCATGCATCATGCTTCATTTATAACCCTTTACTTAATGATCACCAATGATCAGTGTAGAACGATCACTTTAACCGGCCGATCAACTTGACATGTTCATACTAAATAGTCCCTTACGCTTTAGTACTAAATAGCTCTGAATGAATCTAATCCAATGCCCACTTTAAGCTAGCTCAATTTTCTGTATTGTGACAAAATTTGAGACAAAAATAGAGACGACAAATCGTCCAAGTAATGTAATCCATCCAAACTGCTTGACGTCATGCATTATGCTTCATTTATAACCCTTTACTTAATTATCACCAATGATTAGTGTAGAACGATCACATTCACTGGCCAATCAACTTGACATGTTCGTACTAAATACTCCCTTACTTTTTATTTAGAGCTTTGAATGAATCGAATCCAATGCCCACGTTAAGCTATCTCAATTTTCTATATTGTGACAAAATTTGAGACAGAACAAGATATGACAAAGCGTCCAAGTAATCTAATCTATCCAAAACTGTGTGATGCGATGCATTATTCTTCCTTGATAAGCCTTTATTCAATGGACACCAATGATTAGTTTAGAATGATCACTTTAACTACCCGATCAACTTGAAATTTTTTCACTAAATCTTCCATAACTTTTGATTTAGAGCTCAAAATGACTCCAATCCAATGCCCACGTTAAGCTAGCTCAATTTTCTATATTGTAAAAAACTTTGAGACAGAAATAGACATGACAGAGTGTCCAAGTAATCCAATCTATCCAAAACTGTGTCATGCCATGCATTATGCTTCATTTATAAGCCTTTACTCAATGAGCACCAATGATCAGTTTAGAATGACCATTTTAATTGGCCGATAAACTTGACATCTCCCAACTAAATCGTCTGTAACTTTTGATTTAGAGCTCAGAATGACACGAATCCAATGCCCACGTTAAGCTAGGTCAATTTTCTATATTTTGATAAAATTTGACAAGGAAATAGAGACGACAAAGCTTCCAAGTAATCCAATCCATCCAAATTTCTTGATGTAATGCATTATGCTTCATTTATAATCCTTTATTTAACGAGCACCATTGATCAGTTTAGAATGATCACTTTAACTGGCCGATCAACTTGACATGTCTGCTCTAATTCATCCATAAATTTTGATTTACCGCTCCGAATGACACGAATCCAATGCCCATGTTACGCTAGCTCAATATTTCTATTGTAACAAAATTTAAGATAGAAATGATACGACAACGCGTCCAAGTAATCCGATCTATCGAAAGCTGTGTGATGCCATGCATTATGCTTCATTTATAAGGCTTTACTTAATGAGCACCAATGATCAGTTTAGAATCATCACTTTAACTCGCCGATCAACTTGACATGTATGCACTAAATCTTGTGCAACTTTCTATTTAGAGCTCCGAAATACACGAATCCAATGCCCACAATAAGCTTACTCAATTTTCTATATTGTAATGAAGTTTGAGATAGAGCTAGATACGACATAGCGTGCAAGTAATCGAATCTATCCAAAACTGTGTGATGCCATGCATTATGCTCCATTGATAAGCCTTTACTGAATGGGCACCAATTATCCATTTAGAATTATCACTTTAACTGGCAGATCAACTTAACATGTCCCCACTAAATCGTCCGTAAATTTTAATTTAGAGTAAGAATGACACGAATCCAATGCCCACGTTAAACTAGCTCAATTTTCTATATTTTTACAAAATTTGAGACAGAAATTGATATGACATAGCTCCCAAGTAATCCAATCTATCCCAAACTATGTTATGCCATACATTATGCTTCATTTATAAGCCTTTACTCAATGAGCATCAATGATCATATTAGAATGACACCTTTAACTGGCCGATCAACTTGATATTTCCGCACTAAATCCTCCATAACTATTGATTTAGAGCTCAGAATGACGCGAATCCAATGCCCACAATAAGCTAGCTTAATTCTCTATATTTTGATAAATTTGAGACAGAAATCGAGACGACAAAGCATCCAAGTAATTCAATCTATCTAAACTGCTTGACGCTATGCCTTATGTTTCATTTATAAGCCTTTACTTAATGAGCACCAATGATCAGTTTAGAATGATCACTTTAACTGGCCGATCAACTTGACATGTCCATACTAAATCGTCCCTGAGATTTTATTTAGAGCTTTGAATGACACGAATCCAATGCCCATGTTAAGCTAGCTCAATTTTTTTATATTGTGACAAAATTTGAGACAGAACTAGATATGACAAAGTGTCCAAGTAATTCAATATATTCAACTTGTGTGATGATATGCATTATGCTTCCTTGATAAGCCTTTACTCAATGGGCACCAATTGTCAGTTTAGAATGATCACTTTAACTGGTCGATCAAGTTGACATGTCCGCACTAAATCATCGGTAACTTTTGATTTAGAGATCAGAATGACACGAATACAATGACCATGTTAAGCTAGCTCAATATTCTATATTTTGAAAAATTTGGATCAGAAATAGAGACGACAAAGCGTCCAAGTTATCCAATTATCCAATCTATCCCAAACTGTGTGCTGCTATGCTTTATGATTCATTTATAAGCCTTTACTTAATGAGAACTAATGATTAGTTTAGAATGATTACTTTAACTGGCCAATCAACTTGACATGTCTGCACTAAATCGTACATAACTTTTGATTTAGAGGTTAGAATCACATGAATCCAATGCCCATTTTATGCTTGGTCAATTTTATATATTGTAACAAAATTATAGATAGAAATAGATATTAAAAAGCGTCCAAGTAATCCAATCTATCCAAAACTGTGTGATGCCATGCATTATATTTCATTGATAAGCGTTTACTCAATGAGCAGCAATGATCAGTTTTGAATGATCACTTTAGCTGGCTGATAAACTTGACATGTCCCCAGTAAATCGTCTATAACTTTTGATTTAGAGCTCAGAACGACACGAATCTAATGCCCATGTTAAGCTAGCTCAATTTTCTATATTTTGATAAAATTTGAGAAGGAAATAGAGACAAAAAAGCGTACAAGTAATCCAATTCATCTAAACTGTTTGATGCTATGCATTATGTTTCATTTACAAGCCTTTACTTAATGGGCACCAACGATATGTTTAGAATGATCACTTTAACTAGCCGATCAACTTAGCATGACCGCACTAAATCGTCTGTAACTTTTGATTTAGAGCTCAGAATGACACAAATCCAATGCCCACGCTAAACTAGCTCAATTTTATATATTGTGACAAAACTTGAGATAGAACAAGATACGCAAAGCGTCCAAGTAATCCAATCGATAGAGTCTACAACATGCGATCGTGTGTGATTATGGAATCTGTTAATGTGGTGTTTGACGACCAGTCTTTCACGAAGTGGTATGAAGGAAATTCTGACAGTGAAACGGATCAATCAGAAATGAACAGTAAGGAACAAATCACTACAACAAAGGAATTAAGTAGCTCAGAAGATCCTAGTAACTCAAACAAAGATCCGGCAGATCAGAGCTCAGATCAAAAGTTTGTACGAAATGATGTATGGGAGTTGGTTCCTCGACCTGATGGAGTAAATGTGGTTGGCACAAAGTGAATTTTCAAGAACAAGATTGATGAAAATGGAGTTGTGGTACGGAACAAGGCTCGACTTGTAGCTCAAGGTTAGTCTCAAATTGAGGGAGTTGATTTTGAAGAAACCATTTCTCCAGTGGCTCGTCTTGAGTCTATCAGGCTATTCCTAGGAAGTGTGGATGACAAAAAAGCACGAGCGGAGGTTGTTTATTTCTTGGAAACAATCTAATCGCATGGATGAGCAAAAAGCAGAATTCTGTGTCACTCTCTACAGCAGAGGCAAAATATATTGCCTTGGGTAGTTGTTGCTCACAACTTCTATGGATGAAGAAAATGTCTGCAGATTATCAAATTGATTCAGGTCCCCTCCTAGTTCACTGCGACAACAAAAGTGCCATTAGTATATCAAGGAATCCGGTACAGCACTCGCGCACAAAACACATCGATATTCGACACCACTTTATCCGCGATCTAGTGTAGGAGAAACAGGTAGTGGTTGAACACATTGTCACCAATTTGCAACTCGCTGATTTATTTACAAAACCATTAGATTTTACTCGTTTTATCACATTAAGAAATGCAATTGGTGTTTGCGAGATATGACTCTGCTTTAAAGCCTGTAGGACTGGACTGTGTGCTGATCAAGAATCATATAAAGTTTTGATTTAGTTTGGATCACTCGCTTCGTGAAAAAGAGCTACCTATCATGTCGTCATCTCTGACGTATCATCGAGCTGCTCCTGAGAAATCAAGTGATGGAGCTGTCTAACGTGCTGTTACAAAAAAAAATGGGCAGAAAAACGAAGCAAAGAAAAATCTGGAGAACAAAAAGAAAAGAAAACAAGAAAAAGAAAGTCAAACACGAGAACACAAAGCTCAAACTGTGTATCTCAGTCTTTTGTCACTCCTTGAACAAAGGTTGAAAACTGACTCAGTGCATGATAAAGACATGATAGTGTGAAAGCTAGTCACAGTAACAGTGACCACCAGACATTACGAATCAGGCCAAGCAGAGTATGTTATCTTGATTTGGTACAAAATCGGTTAGAGTCATGTTGAGCAATCTCGTTGTATACTTGTGTGGCATATTCTTGCTTTATTTTTTCCTGTTTGATTCAGTTTCCAGTTGCTTGGTGATGTATGTGACAACCACGCCAGTTGGTTCCCCATAGCGTTGGATATTGTTTATGGTTGTTGTTCTCTTGTGTTGTGCTTGAGGCTGTACTACTAATCTATTGTTAAGTGGTTGATACAGTGAGCTTGTGAGGAGGATCTTTTTCATTGGTTGATACAGTGAGCTGGTTAAGGAGTCTTGATGCAATGGTTAACCTTGTGTCTGAAGGAGGCAACAGTCTTCGCCTGAGTTTTGTGACGGGCTTGTTGACATTGTTGCAGCACTATCAGCTCTTGGTGATGTTGTTCGTCAGCTTCAACATGCCTTTAGAGGTATTGTGTTTTTTTAACTTATGTGCCTCACAAGCAGGGGGAGAAGAGGATCTTAGTACAGATTCTGAGTCATTCTGATAGTATACCAGTTTGTGTTAAACCAAGTTTTTTGGATTCTCATTGTGGTAGCAGTTAAGATGACTAGACTTTTTCTATAAGTGTCTGCTATGATAACTAAGATGGCTGGAATCATGGGGGAGATTTGTGTTTATAAACAGGACCTTGGGACTGAGTCTGAATCATTTTAGTAAGGATCTTAAGGATGCGCATGTGTTGATGTGAAATTGTTTGTGTGGTTGTTGTGTAGTTAGATTGAGTTCTGTGAATGTCTGACTAAGGCTAGAATCGTGGGGGAGAATGGTTGGTTGTTTCTTTTGTTAGGACTAGAATCGTGGGGAAGACTTCTTTTTTTGTAACCAACTCATATATCTCTCCGAACAGTTGTTTCTTTTACTAACATAAATTTGAGATCAAATCAATTCGTGGCTGTTGTTTCTCTGTTTCTTGTGTGTGGTGTGAAATCCTCTGTTTCAGGTGCTTGTAAGACACATAAGTTAAAAAGGGAGAGATTGAAGATGTAGCTGTTTGGCACTTATCCTTGAACTACTTGTGAAGTAGTACAAGCAGTGAGTCAGGACCTCGTGGAGACTGTCCAAGCGAAATAGAAAGAAAGGAAGCAGAAAGTTGGACTACGTGAGAAGCCCATTGGGAAAGATCCAACAAGCTTGGATCAAGTGGGAAGGATACAAAAGCCAGTAAAGTGAAGTTTAAGGAATTTTCCTATTCTTGTAAAAGAATAAGGAAACTTGTAATAAAAAGAGATATAGAAATCTTATGGAGAAAAGGAATTCGACTCTAGGGTTTTACACAAAGAAATAAGAATATATAAGGAGGGAGAACAGTGGGACGAATTCAACACTCACAAAAGAGAGCTTTTATTCAAGGGTTTTGGGTTTCTAAGAGAGAGGGCAAAACTAAAGGGGTAAAAGGGTTTTGGTGAGGTGTTCCAAGATTGTGTGCAATCTTGTGAACGTGTGAGGCTAGTGTAACAAGTCAAGGGCGTCTTGAGCTTGTTCAAGGTCGTGTTAGGTGAGACTTGAGATTGCACCTAAAAGATTTTCTAGTAGAGACACGTATTGTAGTAGTCGTTGTATCACTGTTTGACGCAGTTTTCTAATTCTATTAGCTGTTGCATTTTCAAAATCGTCCAATTAATACAATTTACCCAAACTTATATGATGCCATGCACTATGCTTCATTTATAAGCCTTTACTCAATGAGCACCAACGATCAGTTTAGAATGATGAATTTAACTCGCCGATCAACTTGACATATCGGAAGTAAATTGACCGTAACTTTTCAATTAGAGCTCAAAATAACACGAATCCAATGCCAACTTTAAGCTAGCTCAATTTCTATATTGTGACAAAATTTGAGATAGAAATAGATACGAATAACCGTCTATGTAATCCAATCCATCACAAATTGCGTGAAGCCATGCATTATTTTTAGTTTATAAGGCTTTTACGAAATGAGCTCCAATGATCAGTTTAGAATGATCACTTTAACTGCACGATCAACTCGACATGTCTGCACTAAATCATCCGTAACTTTTGATTTAGAGCTCAAAATGACACGAATCGAATGCCCACGTTAAGCTAACCCAATTTTCTATATTTTGACAAAATTTGCAAAAAAATAGATATGACAAAGCATTCAAGTAATCCAATCCATCCCAAACTGTGTAATGCCATGCATTATTTTTCATTTATAAAATTTTACTCAATGGGCACCAATGATCAGTTTAGAATGATCACTATAAAGGACCGATACTCTTGACATGTACACACTAAATTGTCCGTAACTTTTGATTTATAGCTCAAAATGACATGAATCTAATGCCCACTTTAAGGTAGCTCAATTTTCTATATTGTGACAAAATTTGAGACAGAAATAGAGAGCACAAAGCCTCCAAGTAATCCAATCTATCCCAAACTGCGTGATGCCATGCTTTATGGTTCATTGATAAGCCTTTACTTAATGAGCACCAATGGTCAGTTTAGAATGATCACTTTAACTCGCAGATAACCCTGACATGTCCGCACTAAATCGTGTGTAACTTTTGATTTAGAGCTCAAAATGACACGAATCCAGTGCCGATGTTAACTAGCTTAATTTTCTATATGTTGGCAAAATTTGAGACAGATATAGAAACAACAAAGCGTCCAACTAATCCAATCTATAAAAACTGGTTAATGTTGTGCCTTATGCTTCAATTATAAACCTTTACTTAATGAGCACCAATGATCAGTTTAGAATGATCACTTTAACTGGCAGATCAACTTGATATTTCCACAATAAATCGTCATTAACTTTTGATTTAGAGCTTAGAATAACACAAATCCAATGCCCACGTTAAGCTAGATCAATTTTCTAAATTGTAACAAAATTTGAGATAAAAATAGATACAACAAATCATCCAAATAATCCAATCTAACCAAAATTATGTGATGCCATGCATTATGCTTCATTTAAGTGGCCGATCAACTTGACGTTTTGGCACTAAATCGTTCGTAACTTTTCATTTAGAGCTCAGAATGATACGAATCCAATGCCCACGTTAAACTAGCTCAATTTCTATATTGTGACAAAATTTTAGATAAAAATATATACGAAAAACCGTCTAAGTAATCCCATCCATCCCAAACTCTGTGATGCCATGCATTATTTTTCGTTTATAAGCTTTTACTTAATGAGCACCAATGATCAGTTTAGAAATATCACTTTAACTGGCCTATCAACTCGACATGTCCGTACTAAATCGTTCGTCACTTTTGATTTAGAACACAAAATGACAGGAATCCAATGCTCACATTAAGCTAGCACAATTTTCTTTATTTTGATAAAATTTAACACAAAAATAGATACGGCAAAGCGTCCAAGTAAACCAATCCATCCCAAACTGCGTGATACCATGCAATATTTTTCATTTATAAGCTTTTATTTAATGAGCACCAATGATCAGTTTAAAATGATCAATTTAACTGACCGATCAACTTGCCATGTATGCACTAAATCGTCCATAACTTTTATTTAGAGCTAAAAATTACACGAATCCATTGCCCACGTTAAGTTAGCTCAATTTTCTATATTGTAACAAAATTTCAGACAAAAATATATACGACAAAGTATCCATGTAATCCAATGTATCCAAACTACTTGATGTTGTGTATTATGCTTCATTTATTAGACTTTACTTAATCAAAACCAATGATCAGTTTATAATGATCACTTTAACTCGCTGATCAACTTAACATGTGCACAGTAAATGATCAGTAACTTTTGATTTAGAGCTTAGAATGACACGAATCCAATGCCCACATTAAGCTAGCTCAATTTTATAAATTGTAACAAAATTTGAGATAGAAATAGATACGACAAAGCGTCCAAGTAATCCAATCTATCCAAAATTGTGTGATGCCATACATTATGCTTCATTTATAAACCTTTACTTAATGAGCACCAATGATCAGTTTAGAATGATGAACTTAACTGGCCAATCAACTTGACATGTCCGCACAAAATCGTCCATAACTTTTCATTTAGAGCTCCGAATGACACGAATCGAATGCTCACATTAGGCTAGCTCAATTTCTATATTGTGACAAAATTTGAGGCAGAAATAGGTACCACAAAGCGTCTAAGTAGTACAATCCATCGGACACTGCGTGATACCATGCATTATTTTTTCATTTATAAGCTTTTACTCAATGAGCACCAATGATCAGTTTAGAACGATCATTTTAACAAGTCGATCAACTTGT
>JAENJI010000013.1:2115487-2130043 GCA_018901935.1 Pugionium cornutum | reverse complement strand
TTTTAACTGGTCGATCAATTTGACATGTCTGTAGTATAATATCCATAACTTTTGATTTATAGCTCAGAATGACACGAATCAATTGCCCACATTATGCTTTTTCAATTTTCTATATTGTGACAATAGTTGTGACAGGACAAGATACGACAAAGCGTCCAAGTAATCCAATCTATCCAAAACTGTGTGATCCCAGGCATTATGCTCCATTTATAATCATTTGCTCAATGAGCACCAATGATCAGTTTAGATAGATCACTTTAACTAGTCCATCGACTTGACATGTCCACACTCGTTCGTAACTTTTGATTTAGAACTCAAAATGACAGAAATCCAATGCTCACGTCAATCTAGTTCAATTTTATATATTGTCACAAAATTTGAAACAGAACTAGATACGACAAAGCATCCAAGTAATCCAATCCATCCCAAACTACGTGATGCCATGCATTATACTTTATTTATAAGCCTTTACTCAATGAGCACCAAGGATCGGTTTAGATTGATCACTTTATCTGGCCGATCAAATTGACATATCCGCATTAAGTCGTTTGTAACTTTAGATTTAGATCTCGGAATGACAAGAAGCCATTGCCCACGTCAAGGTAGCTCAATTTTCTATATTGTGACAATATTTCAGACATTAATAGATACAACAAACCGTCCAAGTTATCCACTCCATCTCAAACTGTGTGATGCCATGCATTATTCTACATTTATAAGCCTTTACTCAATGAACACCAATGATCAGTCTAGAATGATTATTTTAACTGGACGATCAACTTGACATGTCCATAACTTTGTATTTAGTGATCAGAATGACAAAAATCCTATGCCCGCGTTAAGCTAGCTTAATTTTTTATATTTTGACAAAAATTGTTACTAAATAAGAGACGAGAAAGCATCCAGGTTATCCAATCAATCCAAACTACTTGATGCCATGCTTTATGCTTCATTTATAGGCCTTTAATTAATGAGCACCAATGATCTGTTTTGAATGATCACTTGATTTGGCCACTCAACTTGACATGTCCGCACTAAATCGTCCGTAACTTTTGATTTAGATCTCAAAATGACACGAATCCAATACCCACTTTTCTAGCTCAATTTTCTATATTGTGACAAAATTTGAGACAGCAATTGATACGACAAAGCTTCCAAGTAATCCAGTCTATCCCAAACTACGTGATGTCATGCATTATACTTTATTTATAAGCCTTTACTCAATGAGCACCAATGATCGGTTTAGATTGATCACTTTATCTGGCCGATCAAATTGATATATCCGCATTAAGTCGTTTGTAACTTTAGATTTAGATCTCGGAATGACAAGAATCCAATGCCCACGTCAAGGTAGCTCAATTTTCTATATTGTGACAATATTTGAGACATTAATAGATACAACAAACCGTCCAAGTTATCCACTCCATCCCAAACTGCGTGATGCCATGCATTATTCTTCATTTATAAGCCTTTACTCAATGAACACCAATGATCAGTCTAGAATGATTATTTTAACTGGATGATCAACGTTACATGTCCATAACTTTGTATTTAGAGATCAGAATGACAAAAATCCAATGCCCACGTTAAGCTAGCTTAATTTTCTATATTTTGACAAAATTTGTTACAAAATAAGAGACGACAAAGCGTCCAAGTTATCCAATCTATCCAAACAACTTGATGCCATGCTTTATGCTTCATTTATAGGCCTTTAATTAATGAGCACCATTGATATGTTTTGAATGATCACTTGATTTGGCCACTCAACTTGACATGTCCGCACTAAATCGTCCGTAACTTTTGATTTAGAGCTCAAAATGACACGAATCCAATGCCCACTTTAATCTAGCTCAATTTTCTATATAGTGACAAAATTTGAGACAGCAATAGATATGACAAAGCATCCAAGTAATCCAGTCCATCCCAAACTGCGTGATGCCATGCATTATTCTTCATTTATAAGCTTCTACTCAATAAGCACAAGCGATTAACTTAGAATGATCATTTTAACTGGTCGATCAATTTGACATGTCTGTAGTATAATATCCATAACTTTTGATTTATAGCTCAGAATGACACGAATCAATTGCCCACATTATGCTAGTTCAATTTTCTATATTGTGACAATAGTTGTGACAGGACAAGACACGACAAAGCGTCCAAGTAATCCAAACTATCCAAAACTGTGTGATGCCAGGCATTATGCTCCATTTATAATCATTTGCTCAATGAGCACCAATGATCAGTTTAGATAGATCACTTTAACTAGTCGATCGACTTGACATGTCCACACTTGTTCGTAACTTTTGATTTAGAACTCAAAATGACAGAAATCCAATGCTCATGTCAATCTAGTTCAATTTTATATATTGTCACAAAATTTGAAACAGAACTAGATACGACAGAGCATCCAAGTAATCCAATCTATCCCAAACTACGTGATGTCATGCATTATACTTTATTTATAACCCTTTACTCAATGAGCACCAATGATCAGTTTATTATCACTTTAGCTGACCGATCAACTTAACATATCCGCATTAAATCGTTTGTAACTTTAGATTTAGATCTCGGAATGACAAGAATCCAATGCCCACGTCAAGGTTGCTCAATTTTCTATATTGTGACAATATTTGAGACATTAATAGATACAACAAACCGTCCAAGTTATCCACTCCATCCCAAACTGCGTGATGCCATGCATTATTCTTCATTTATAAGCCTTTACTCAATGAACACCAATGATCAGTCTAGAATGATTATTTTAACTGGACGATCAACGTTACATGTCCATAACTTTGTATTTAGAGATCAGAATGACAAAAATCCAATGCCCACGTTAAGCTAGCTTAATTTTCTATATTTTGACAAAATTTGTTACAATATAAGAGACGACAAAGCGTCCAAGTTATCCAATCTATCCAAACTACTTGATGCCATGCTTTATGCTTCATTTATAGGCCTTTAATTAATGAGCACCAATGATCTGTTTTGAATGATCACTTGATTTGGCCACTCAACTTGACATGTCCGCACTAAATCGTCCGTAACTTTTGATTTAGAACACAAAATGACACGAATCCAATACCCACTTTAATCTAGCTCAATTTTCTATATTGTGATAAAATTTGAGACAGCAATAGATACGACGAAGCGTCCAAGTAATCCAGTCCATCCCAAACTGTGTGATGCCATGCATTATTCTTCATTTATAAGCTTCTACTCAATAAGAACAAGCGATTAATTTAGAATGATCATTTTAACTGGTCGATCAATTTGACATGTATGTAGTATAATATCAATAACTTTTGATTTATAGCTCAGAATTACACGAATCAATGGCCCACATTATGCTAGTTCAATTTTCTATATTGTGACAATAGTTGTGATAGGACAAGATACGACAAAGCGTCCAAGTAATCCAATCTATCCAAAACTTTGTGATGCCATGCGTTATGCTCCATTTATAATCATTTGCTCAATGAGCACCAATGATCAGTTTAGATAGTTCAATTTAACTAGTCGATCGACTTGACATGTCCACACTCGTTCGTAACTTTTGATTTAGAACTTAAAATGACCGAAATCCAATGCTCACCACAATCTATTCAATTTTATATATTGTCACAAAATTTGAAACAGAACTAGATACGATAAAGCATCCAAGTAATCCAATCTATCCCAAACTACGTGATGTCATGCATTATACTTTATTTATAAGCCTTTACTCAATGAGCACCAATGATAAGTTTAGACTATCACTTTAGCTGACCGATAAACTTAACATATCCGCATTAAATCGTTTGTAACTTTAGATTTAGATCTCGGAATGACAAGAATCCAATGCCCACGTCAAGGTAGCTTAATTTTCTATATTGTGACAATATTTCAGACATTAATAGATACAACAAACCGTCCAAGTTATCAACTCCATCCCAAACTGCGTGATGCCATGCATTATTCTTCATTTATAAGCCTTTACTCAATGAACACCAATGATCAGTCTAGAATGATTATTTTAACTGGATGATCAACGTTACATGTCCATAACTTTGTATTTAGAGATCAGAATGACAAAAATCAAATGCCCACGTCAAGCTAGCTTAATTTTCTATATTTTGACAAAATTTGTTACAAAATAAGAGACGACAAAGCGTCCAAGTTATCCAATCTATCCAAACTACTTGATGCCATGCATTATGCTTCATTTATAGGCCTTTAATTAATGAGCACCAATGATCTGTTTTGAATGATCACTTGATTTGGCCACTCAACTTGACATGTCCGCACTAAATCGTCCGTAACTTTTGATTTAGAGCTCAAAATGACATGAATCCAATGCCCACTTTAATCTAGCTCAATTTTCTATATAGTGACAAAATTTGAGACAGCAATAGATACGACAAAGCGTCCAAGTAATCCAGTACATCCCAAACTGCGTGATACCATGCATTATTCTTCATTTATAAGCTTCTACTCAATAAGCACAAGCGATTAATTTAGAATGATCATTTTAACTGGTCGATCAATTTGACATGTCTGTAGTATAATATCTATAACTTTTGATTTATAGCTCAGAATGATACGAATCAATTGCCCACATTATGCTAGTTCAATTTTCTATATTGTGACAATAGTTGTGACAGGACAAGATACGACAAAGCGTCCAAGTAATTCAATCTATCCAAAACTGCGTGATGCCAGGCATTATGCTCCATTTATAATCATTTGCTCAATGAGCACCAATGATCAGTTTAGATAGATCAATTTAACTAGTCGATACACTTGACATGTCCACACTCGTTTGTAACTTTTGATTTAGAACTCAAAATGACAGAAATCCAGTGCTCACGTCAATCTAGTTCAATTTTATATATTGTCACAAAATTTGAAACAGAACTAGATACGACAAAGCATCCAAGTAATCCAATCTATCCCAAACTACGTGGTGTCATGCATTATACTTTATTTAAAAGCCTTTACTCAATGAGCACCAGTGATCAGTTTAGATTATCACTTTAGCTGACCGATCAACTTGACATATCCGCACTAAATCGTTTGTAACTGTAGATTTAGATCTCGGAATGACAAGAATACAATGCCCATGTCAAGGTAGCTCAATTTTCTATATTGTGACAATATTTGAGACATTAATAGATACAACAAACCGTCCAAATTATCCACTCCATCCCAAACTGCGTGATGCCATGCATTATTCTTCATTTACAAGCCTTTACTCAATGAACACCAATGATCAGTCTAGAATGATTATTTTAACTGGACGATCAACGTTACATGTCCATAACTTTGTATTTAGAGATCAGAATGACAAAAATCCAATGCCCACGTTAAGCTAGCTTAATTTTCTATATTTTGACAAAAATAGTTACAAAATAAGAGACGACAAAGCGTCCAAGTTATCCAATCTATCCAAACTACTTGATGCCATGCTTTATGCTTCATTTATAGGCCTTTAATTAATGAGCACCAATGGTCTGTTTTGAATGATCACTTGATTTGGCCACTCAACTTGACATGTCCGCACTAAATCGTCCGTAACTTTTGATTTAGAGCTCAAAATGACATGAATCCAATGCCCACTTTAATCTAGCTCAATTTTCTATATTGTGATAAAATTTGAGACAGCAATAGATACGACAAAGCATCCAAGTAATCCAGTCCATCCCAAACTGCGTGATGCCATGCATTATTCTTCATTTATAAGCTTCTACTCAATAAGCACAAGCGATTAATTTAGAATGATTATTTTAACTGGTCGATCAATTTGACATGTCTGTAGTATAATATCCATAACTTTTGATTTATAGCTCAGAATGACACGAATCAATGGCCCACATTATGCTAGTTCAATTTTCTATATTGTGACAATAGTTGTGACAGGACAAGATACGACAAAGCGTCCAAGTAATCCAATCTATCCAAAACTGCGTGATGCCAGGCATTATGCTCCATTTATAATCATTTGCTCAATGAGCACCAATGATCAGTTTAGATAGATCAATTCAACTAGTCGATCAACTTGACATGTCCACACTTGTTTGTAACTTTTGATTTAGAACTCAAAATGACAGAAATCCAGTGCTCACGTCAATCTAGTTCAATTTTATATATTGTCACAAAATTTGAAACAAAACTAGATACGACAAAGCATCCAAGTAATCCAATCTATCCCAAACTACGTGGTGTCATGCATTATACTTTATTTAAAAGCCTTTACACAATGAGCACCAATGATCAGTTTAGATTATCACTTTAGCTGACCGACCAACTTGACATATCCGCACTAAATCGTTTGTAACTGTAGATTTAGATCTCGGAATGACAAGAATACAATGCCCACGTCAAGGTAGCTCAGTTTTCTATATTGTGACAATATTTGAGACATTAATAGATACAACAAACCGTCCAAATTATCCACTCCATCCCAAACTGCGTCATGCCATGCATTATTCTTCATTTACAAGCCTTTACTCAATGAACACCAATGATCAGTCTAGAATGATTATTTTAACTGGACGATCAACGTTACATGTCCATAACTTTGTATTTAGAGATCAGAATGACAAAAATCCAATGCCCACGTTAAGCTAGCTTAATTTTCTATATTTTGACAAAAATTGTTACAAAATAAGAGACGACAAAGCGTCCAAGTTATCCAATCTATCCAAACTACTTGATGCCATGCTTTATGCTTCATTTATAGGCTTTTAATTAGTGAGCACCAATGATCTGTTTTGAATGACCACTTGATTTGGCCACTCAACTTGACATGTCCGCACTAAATCGTCCGTAACTTTTGATTTAGAGCTCAAAATGACACGAATCCAATGCCCACTTTAATCTAGCTCAATTTTCTATATTGTGATAAAATTTGAGACAGCAATAGATACGACAAAGCATCCAAGTAATCCAGTCCATCCCAAACTGCGTGATGCCATGCATTATTCTTCATTTATAAGCTTCTACTCAATAAGCACAAGCGATTAATTTAGAATGATCGTTTTAACAGGTTGATCAACTTGACATGTTTTTAGTATAATATCCATAACTTTTGATTTATAGCTCAGAATGACACGAATCAATTGCCCACATTATGCTAGTTCAATTTTCTATATTGTGACAATAGTTGTGACAGGACAAGATACGACAAAGCGTCCAAGTAATCCAATCTATCCAAAACTGTATGATGCCAGGCATTATGCTCCATTTATAATCATTTGCTCAATGAGCACCAATGATCAGTTTAGATAGATCACTTTAACTAGTCGATCGACTTGACATGTCCACACTCGTTCGTAACTTTTGATTTAGAACTCAAAATGACAGAAATCCAATGCTCATGTCAATCTAGTTCAATTTTATATATTGTCACAAAATTTGAAACAGAACTAGATACGACAAAGCATCCAAGTAATCCAATCTATCCCAAACTACGTGATGCCATGCATTATACTTTATTTATAAGCGTTTACTCAATGAGTACCATTGATCAGTTTAGATTGATCACTTTAGCTGACCGATCAACTTGACATATCCGCATTAAATCGTTTGTAACTTTAGATTTAGATCTCGGAATGACAAGAATCCAATGCCCGCGTCAAGGTAGCTCAATTTTCTATATTGTCACAATATTTGAGACATTAATAGATACAACAAACCGTCCAAGTTATCCACTCCATCCCAAACTGCGTGATGCCATGCATTATTCTTCATTTATAAGCCTCTACTCAATGAACACCAATGATCAGTCTAGAATGATTATTTTAACTGGACGATCAACTTTACATGTCCATAACTTTGTATTTAGAGATCAGAATGACAAAACTCCAATGCCCACGTTAAGCTAGCTTAATTTTCTATGTTTTGACAAAATTTGTTACAAAATAAGAGACGACAAAGCGTCCAAGTTATCCAATCTATATAAACTACTTGATGCCATGCTTTATGCTTCATTTATAGGCCTTTAATTAATGAGCACCAATGATCTGTTTTGAATGATCACTTGATTTGGCCACTCAACTTAACATGTCCGCACTAAATCGTCCGTAACTTTTGATTTAGAGCTCAAAATGACACGAATCCAATGCCCACTTTAATCTAGCTCAATTTTCTATATTGTGACAAAATTTAAGACAGCAATGGATACGACAAAGCATCCAAGTAATACAGTCCATCCCAAACTGCGTGATGCCATGCATTATTCTTCATTTAGAAGCTTCTACTCAATAAGCACAAGCGATTAATTTAGAATGATCATTTTAACTGGTCGATCAATTTGACATGTCTGTAGTATAATATCCATAACTTTTGATTTATAGCTCAGAATGACACGAATCAATTGCCCACATTATGCTTTTTCAATTTTCTATATTGTGACAATAGTTGTGACAGGACAAGATACGACAAAGCGTCCAAGTAATCCAATCTATCCAAAACTGTGTGATCCCAGGCATTATGCTCCATTTATAATCATTTGCTCAATGAGCACCAATGATCAGTTTAGATAGATCACTTTAACTAGTCCATCGACTTGACATGTCCACACTCGTTCGTAACTTTTGATTTAGAACTCAAAATGACAGAAATCCAATGCTCACGTCAATCTAGTTCAATTTTATATATTGTCACAAAATTTGAAACACAACTATATACGACAAAGCATCCAAGTAATCCAATCTATCCCAAACTACGTGATGTCATGCATTATACTTTATTTATAAGCCTTTACTCAATGAGCACCAATGATCAGTTTAGATTATCACTTTAGCTGACCGATCAACTTGACATATCCGCATTAAATCGTTTGTAACTTTAGATTTAGATCTCGGAATGACAAGAATACAATGCCCACGTCAAGGTAGCTCAATTTTCTATATTGTGACAATATTTGAGACATTAATAGATACAACAAACCGTCCAAGTTATCCACTCCATCCCAAACTGCGTGATGCCATGCATTATTCTTCATTTATAAGCCTTTACTCAATGAACACCAATGATCAGTCTAGAATGATTATTTTAACTGGACGATCAACGTTACATGTCCATAACTTTGTATTTAGAGATCAGAATGACAAAAATCCAATGCCCACGTTAAGCTAGCTTAATTTTCTATATTTTGACAAAATTTGTTACAAAATAAGAGACGACGAAGCGTCCAAGTTATCCAATCTATCCAAACTACTTGATGCCATGCTTTATGCTTCATTTATAGGCCTTTAATTAATGAGCACCAATGATCTGTTTTGAATGATCACTTGATTTGGCCACTCAACTTGACATGTCCGCACTAAATCGTCCGTAACTTTGGATTTAGAGCTCAAAATGACACGAATCCAATGCCCACTTTAATCTAGCTCAATTTTCTATATTGTGACAATATTTGAGACAGCAATAGATACGACAAAGCATCCAAGTAATCCAGTCCATCCCAAACTGCGTGATGCCATGCATTATTCTTCATTTATAAGCTTCTACTCATTAAGCACAAGCGATCAATTTAGAATGATCATTTTAACTTGTCGATCAATTTTACATGTCTGTAGTAAATCATCCATAACTTTTGATATATAGCTCAGAATGACACGAATCAATTTCCCACATTATGCTAGTTCAATTTTCTATATTGTGACAATATTTGTTACAGGACAAGATACGACAAAGCGTCCAAGTAATCCAATCTATCCAAAACTGTGTGATGCCAAGCATTATGCTCCATTTATAATCCTTTGCTCAGTGAGCACCAATGATCAGTTTAGATAGATCACTTTAACTAGTCGATCGACTTGACATGTCCGCACTAAATCGTCCATAACTTTTGATTTAGAACTCAAAATGACAGAAATCCAATTCTCACGTCAAGCGAGTTCAATTTTATATATTTGACAAACTTAGAAACAGAACTAGATATGACAAAGCGTCCAAGTAATCCTATCCATCCCAAACTACGTGATGCCATGCATTATACTTCATTTATAAGCCTTTACTCAATGAGCACCAATGATCAGTTTAGATTGATCACTTTAGCTGGCCTATCAGCTTGACATATCCACATTAAATAGTTTGTAACTTTAGATTTAGATCTCGGAATAACGAGAATCCAATGCCCACGTCAAGGTAGCTCAATTTTCTATATTGTGACAATATTTGAGACATTAATAGATACAACAAACCGTGCAAGTAATCCACTCCATCCCAAACTGCGTGATGCCATGCATTATTCTTCATTTATAAGCCTTTACTCAATGAACACCAATGATCAGTCTAGAATGATTATTTTAACTGGACGATCAACTTAACATGTCCATAAATTTGTATTTAGAGCTTAGAATGACAAAATCCAATGCCCACGTTAAGCTAGCTTAATTTTCTATATTTTGACAAAATTTGTTACAAAATAAGAGACGTTAAAGCGTCCAAGTTATCCAATCTATCCAAACTACTTGATGCCATGCTTTATGCTTCATTTATAGGCCTTTAATTAATGAGCACCAATGATCTGTTTTGAATGATCACTTGATTTGGCCACTCAACTTGACATGTCCGCACTAAATCGTCCGTAACTTTGGATTTAGAGCTCAAAATGACACGAATCCAATGCCCACTTTAATCTAGCTCAATTTTCTATATTTTGACAAAATTTGAGAAAGCAATAGATACGAAAAAGCGTCCAAGTAATCCAGTCCATCCCAAACTGCGTGATGTCATGCATTATTCTTCATTTCTAAGCTTCTACTCAATAAGCACAAGCGATCAATTTAGAATGATCCTTTTAATTGGTCGATCAATTTGACATGTATGTAGTATATCATCCATAACTTTTGACTTATAGGTCAGAATGACACGAATCAATTGCCCACATTATGCTAGTTCAATTTTCTATATTGTGACAATATTTGTGACAGGACAAGATACAACAAAGCGTCCAAGTAATTCAATCTATCCAAAACTGTGTGATTCCAAGCATTATGCTCCATTGATAATCCTTTGCTCAATGAGCACCAATGATCAGTTTAGATTGATCACTTTAACTGGTCGATCAACTTGACATGTTTGCCCTAAATCGTCCATAACTTTTGATTTAGAACTCAAAATGGCAGAATTCCAATTATCACGTCAAGCTAGTTCAATTTTATATATTTGACAAAATTAGAAACAGAACTAGATACGACAAAGCATCCAAGTAATCCTATCCATCCCAAACTACGTGATGCCATGCATTATACTTCACTTATAAGCCTTTACTCAATGAGCACCAGTGATCAGTTTAGATTGATCACTTTAACTGGCCGATCAACTTGACATATCCGCATTAAATCGAATTTTGATTTAGATCTCGGAATGACAAGAACTCAATGCCCACGTCAAAGTAGCTTAATTTTCTATATTGTGACAAAATTGGAGACATAAATAGATACAACAAACCTTCCAAGTAATCCACTCCATCCCAAACTGTGCGATGCCATGCATTATTCTTCATTTATAAGCCTTTACTCAATGAACACCAATGATCAGTCTAGAATGATTATTTTCACGGGCCGATCAACTTGACATGTCCGTAACTTTTGATTTAGAGCTCAGAATGAC
Source organism: Pugionium cornutum (assembly GCA_018901935.1). Classification (NCBI taxonomy): domain Eukaryota; kingdom Viridiplantae; phylum Streptophyta; class Magnoliopsida; order Brassicales; family Brassicaceae; genus Pugionium; species Pugionium cornutum. Next base: position 2,118,436 of record JAENJI010000013.1, on the reverse strand, counting down.
ACAAATCCAATGCCCACATTAAGCTAGCTAAATTTTCTATATTATGACAAAATTTGTTACAAATAAGAGACGACAAAGCATCCAAGTTATATAATCTATCCAAACTACTTGATGCCATGCTTTATGCTTCATTTATAAGCCTTTACTTAATGAGCACCAATGATCTGTTTTGAATGATCACTCTAACTGGCCACTCAAATTTACATGTCCGCACTAAAACGTCCGTAACTTTTGATTTATAGCTCAGAACGACACGAATCCAATGCCCACCTTGCACAATGGGCTTCTACTGTCCTCTTTATGTGTGGCCAATAGAAGTGCTCCTTGACCACTGCTAGTGTCTTGTCAACACCAAAGTGGCCCAAAAGACCTCCTCCATGAGCTTCTCGGGTGATAAGCTCTCATAGAGATCCTTGTGGTATGCACAAACTTCTCTCCCAGAACAAGAACCCATCATGGATTTAGAACTTGCCATGACTCGTTGTGCCACACTCCTTGTAGCTCTCAGCAAAGTCAGGATCATCCTTATACAAGTCCTTGATGTTCTCAAATCCTAAGACCTTTGCTTCCATTGTAGATATCAAGGCAAACCTCCTTGATAGTGCATCGGCTACCACATTATCCTTGCTTTTCTTGTACTTGATGACGTAAGGGAAGGTTTCTATGAACTCCATCCACCTAGCATGTCTTCTCTTGAGGTTGGTTTGCCCTCTAAGGTGTTTGAGAGTCTCGTGATCAGTGTGGATCACAAACTCCTTGGACAACAAGTAATGTTGCCAAGTCTCCAAAGCTTGGACTAGGGCATAGAGCTCCTTGTCATAGGTGGGGTAATTCAGTGAGGCCCCACCTAACTTCTCACTGAAGTATGCCACTGGCCTTCCTCCTTGGGTTCACACTGCTCCTATGCATATTCCAGAGGCATCACACTCTACTTCAAACGTCTTGTTAAAGTCGGGCAAGACTAGCACTGGTGCATGCATTAGGCTGTCCTTCAAGGCCTGGAACCTTCTCTTGAGCTTCTCCATAGCTAAACCCCACATTCTTCTTCACTACTGCCGTCAATGGTGAGGCAATGCTTCTGAAGTTGGGCACAAGTCCCCTGTAGAAGCTGGCCAGGCTGTGAAAGCTTCTTACTTGGCTGATGTTGCTCGGTGTTGGTCATTCTTGTATGGCTCGAATCTTTTCTTCATCAACCTGCAAGCCCTGTGAACTCACAAAAAAGCCTAAGAAAACAAGCTCAGTACAAAAGGTGCACTTCTTGAGTTTGGCATAAAGCTTTTCTTGTCGAAGGGTTTTAAGAACCATCGCAAGATGTGTAAGATGTTCCCGAAGGCATTTACTGTAAACAAGTATGTCATCAAAGTATACTACTACAAACTTACTGATGTACGCCCTAAGAAATTGGTTCATAAGGCGCATGAAGGTGCTTGGGGCATTAGTCAAGCCAAATGGCATGAGTGTCCACTCGTAGGGCCCTTGCTTTGTCTTGAAAGCAGTCTTCCACTCATCACCCTCTTTCATTCTGACCTGCTGGTATCCACTCTTGAGATCTATCTTGGAGAAGACCGTGGCTCCACTCAGCTCATCCAGCATGTCAGCCAGCCATGGTATAGGGTGCCGGTACTCGACTGTGATGTTGTTGATGGCTCGGCAGTCTACGCACATTCACTAAGTCTCATCCTTCTTGGGTACGGCACATGGACGGAGGCTTTCTCGAACATAACCATTCTCCAGGAGCTCCTTAACCTGCTTTTCAAGCTCTTTGGACTCCTCTGGACTCATCCGGTAGGCTGTTCGATTAGGCAAGGCTGCTCCGGGCAGGAGGTCGATCTGATGCTCTATGCCGCGTAAGGGAGGCAAGCCTGCTGGTATCTCCTCAGGAAATACATCCTGGAACTTGTTGAGCAGGGCTGCTACTTCAGGAGGTAGCTCCACCTGTTCCTTTTCTACACTCAAAATTTCTTTAAAAACCATTAGTAACATTAAGTCCTTTGAGGCTAAAGCTCTCCGAACATGACTCGGTTGAATGAGAAAATTAGATTTAATGAGTTTCTTTTCCTTAATCATTTGTTGTTGTAACTCATGTACCTTTCTCTTATCGTGCACAAAGGTGTATAGATTGGTCCGGGCATCATGCCTTGTCTCCTTGTCGAATTTCCATGGTTTTCCTAGAAGAAGATGGCCAGCTTGCATGGGTAACACGTCACAAACTACCTGGTCTTGGTATCTGCCCACACTGAATGGCACAGTTACTTACTCATGGATTTTGACCTCCACCTTGTCATCTAGCAATCTCAGTCGATATGGCCTGGGGTGCTTTGTCTTCTCTAGACCTAACTTATCAACCATATATGCACTAGCCACGTTAGTACAAGAACCACCATCTATGATGAGGTTACATACCCTACCCTTGATGGTGCACTGGCTGTGGAAGATGTTCTCCTTTTGATTGGTCTCGAAGGGATCTACCATTGCACTGAGGATGCGTCTATTGACCTGTACTTCTCCCACATCAGGGTATTCTATGTCTCCGTATTTTGCTTCAGGTTCAAAGTCCTCTTCATCTTGAGACTCATATTCTCCAGCTTCCGTGATCAGCATGACCCAGTCGTTGGGTCACTCCCTTGAGATGTGACCGCGACCCCTACACTTAAAGCAAGTGATATCACGTGATCTCTGAGGGTTAGAAGACTTACTCTTGAACCATTCAGGAGGCTTGCTCTTGAACCGTGATTCTATCTCTATGCTCTTGCCTTTGTCTATGGGCTTGGTGCTATTGCTTGGTGCCCAAGGCGTCTTAGGTTTGTTGCGTATGTCTTGACTCTTACGCTTCATGTGATGTTCAGCCTGGACAGAGAGGTGGAACAAGTCTTTGAAATCATTGTAGAATTGTGTCTCCATTTTGTGGTTGATTCTTTCTTGCAATCCATCAAAGAACTGAGCCATCAA
>JAENJI010000013.1:2067117-2114987 GCA_018901935.1 Pugionium cornutum | reverse complement strand
TAGCTAAATTTTCTATGTTGTGACAAAATTTGAGACAAAAATAGATACGACTAAGCTTCCAAGTAATCCAATATATTACAAACTGCGTGATTCTCAGCATTATGCTTCATTTATAAGCCCTTACTTAATAAGCACTAGTGATCAGTTTAGACTGATCATTTTAACTGGCCAATCAACTTGACATGTCTGTACTAAATCGTCCATAACTTTTTATTTATAGCTCATAATGACAGGAATCCAATGCCCATGTTAAGATAGCTCAATTTGCTATATTGTGCCAAAATTTGAGAGAAAAATAGATACAGCAAAGCGCCCAAGTAATCCAATCTATGCCAAACTGCGTGATGTCATGCATTATGCTTCATTTATAAGCCTTTACTCAAAAAATACCAATTATCAATTTAGAATGATCATTTTAACGTGCCGATAAACTTGACATGTCTGCACTAAATCGTCTATAACGTTTGATCTAGAGCTCAGAATGACAAGAATTCAATGCCCATGTTAAGCTAGCTCAATTTTCTATATTGTGATCAAATATAAAACTAAAATTGCTTCGACAAGTTCTCCAAGTAATCAAATCTATCCAGAACTACGTGATGTCATGCGTTATGCTTCATTTATAAGTCTTTACTCAATTAGCACGAATGAACAATTTAGAATGATCATTTTATCTAGCCAATCGACTTGATATGTCTGCACTAAATCGTACATAACTTTTGATTTATAGCTCATAATGACTCGAATCCAATACCCACGTTTAGCTATCTCAATTTTCTATATTGGAACAAAGTTTGAGACAGAAATAGATACGACAAAGTATCCATTTAATCCAATCTATCCCAAACTGCATGATGCCATCTATTATGATTCATTTATAAACCTTTACTTAATGAGCACCAGTGATTAGTTTAGAATGATGACTTTAACTGGCCGATAAACTTGACACATCCGCACTAAATCATCTGTAACCTTTGATTTAGAGCTCCGAATGACGCAAATCCAATGCCAAGATTAAGGTAGCTAAATTTTCTATGCTGTGACAAAATTTGAGATAAAAATAGATACGACTAAGTGTCCAAGTAAACCAATCTATCCCAAACTGCGTGATCCTCAACATTATGCTTCATTTATAAGCCTTTACTCAATAAGCACCAATGATAAGTTTAGAATGATCATTTTAACTGGCTGATCAACTTGACATGCATGCACTAAATCGTGCATAACTTTTTATTTATAGCTCATAGTGATAGGAATCCAATGCCCATATTAACCTAGCTCAATTTGCTATATTATGCCAAAGTTTGAAACAAAAATAGATACGGCAAAGCGCCCAAGTAATCCAATCTATCCTAAACTGCGTGATGTCATGCATTATGCTTCATTTATAAGCCTTTACTCAATGAGCACCAATTATCAGTTTAGAATGATCATTTTAACGTGCCGATAAACTTGACATGTCTGCACTAAATCATCTGTAACTTTTGATTTAGAGCTTAGAATGACACGAATTGAATGCCTAGGTTAAACTAGCTCAGTTTTCTATATTGTGATAAAATTTAAGACTAAAATTACTTCGACAAGTCCTCAAAGTAATTAAATCTATCCAAAACTTTGTGATGTCATGCATTATGATTCATTTATAAGCCTTTACTCAATGAGCACCAATGATCAGTTTAGAATGATCATTTTAACTGGTTGATCAACTTGACATGTCTGCACTTAATCGTCCATAACTTTTGATTTATAGCTCCTAATGATACGAATCCAATATCCACGTTTAGCTAGCTCAATTTTCTATATAGTGACAAAATTTGAGACAGAAATAGATATGACAAAGCGTTTAATTAATCCAATCTATCCTTCATACAAGCCTCGAATCAAGGCTGTACGTGTGTGGGCTGTGTGGAGAAGATTAGGTGAGAAACTCGACCTTAGGCTTGTGGATGGGAGTTTTCTGTTCGGTAATGGATGGAAGGGTGAAGTGAACCACACGAGGGGTGATGAACCTCGTGATAAATCACAAACTTAGAAGCTAGGAGGTGTTAATTTAACATCATGATGAGTTACCCGGTTGTAGGCGTATTCATCTCCATCTTCATGATGTCTAGGAAGCATTCTTAGTCTCTGTTGATGACCATAGGGCTCGAAGCCATTGCCTTCTGCTTCTGGTTGCAGTGGAGGTCCTGTCGGCCTAGGGTGATAGCCATGAGGCTGTGCATCCTCATCTCCATCCAGGTGGGGCTCCTCCTATTCGTGCCATGTCCTAGGGTGCTCAGGACCCTCAGCATGGTCTTGCTCAGCCCTCACGTGCCTTATGGCCTGGAATCTCACCGGCCTCTCCACGCGCTCCAACCTCTCGCCGATTGATGTGAGTTGTGTTTGGAGTGTGGTGAACATGGCCATCACGGCCTCGGTTGCATCCTGATTTCCTTCTGCCATTGTTTGCTACAAAAGAAAGAAACAAGCTATTCTGCTCCTAAAATTCGATTAGGAGGGTTGTCTTTTATAGTTGAAGTAGAAGTTGCAAAAAGGAAAAATTGAAAAGAGAAAATTCTGGGAAAAAGGAAAAACAGAAAAATGGAAACTTCTTGACAATTAATGCTAAAGATCCTAGATTCTTTTTTGTCGATTTTCTTGGTAGTTTTCTATATTTTTTTTTGCTTTTTGATTTAACTTAATGGAAATATGCTTTTAATAAAAAGGAAAGACGAAAATTGCAATGCAAGAATTAATCTAAGCCCTAGTGATGCACGTAGAAACTAGATGCACTCGGTTTGAGTTTTGATGTTATTTTTTGATTTTTTTTTGAATGAGACTTAAACTAATGCAAGAACTGGAAACAAGACTAAATCAACGATAGAAACAACCTGGTTTTAGGAGCTTTAAGCTTTGATACCAAAATGATACAAGCCTCTAATCAAGGCTGTATGCGCGTGGGCTGTGTGGAGAAGATTAGGTGAGAAACTCGACCTTAGGCTTCTGGATGGGAGTTTTCTGTTTGGTAATGGATGGAAGGGTGAAGTGAACCACACGAGGGGCGATGAACCTCGTGATAAATCACAAACTTAGAAGCTAGGAGGGATCATCTCAACTAGGGTTCTAAGCGCACAAGTCTCTTGAGAGAAAACTTGTAGAAAGAAAATTCGATCTTTATTAATATCAGAAAAAGGTTGTCGAACTACAATGATGAAGGAGTCTTATTAATATGCTCAGCAGCTTGACCTTCTAGGGTTGAGTCAATAAAGAAAAAATAGAAAACTTACAAAAGTGCACAAATGGAAAAATTACAAAAAGACAATAACCGAAAAAGCACTTCTATCTAAATTGTCTTTGACTCAAAAATGTAAACATTCTAAATCCTACCCTGAAAAACAGAAAAGGAAAGTATATAAATTAAAAACTTACCATTCTTACGTATCGGCCAAGAAATGAAGATGGCCGACCCTGTGGCATGCACGCGTCTAGCTCCTAGTCTTCGACTTGGAGTAGGGTTAGGAATCGTTGGGCCTTGACCTCTCTTGCTACTAAAGCCCAAGTCTCTGAAGTCCCTTGTAGTGTTGAGAAGCCTTTGGACTCTTCCTTGTGCTCTTCGCCCAATGCTCTTTGTCGATCATCCTCTAGGAGCTTGTCGACCCACAAACTGAACTTGTGGAAGAGTACCCTTGATCTCTCCTTGTCATTGCTCCCGGTGGCACCACTGGTGTAAAAACTTCATCTAGATGCATGTCTTGAAGCTGGTAGCTTATCTGGTGCGAGTCTCTTTTTGTAGATGATGAAATGGTTGTGCAATCGGCTGGATCGGCTGTACCGGCTGGATCGGCTGGATCGGCTGTACCGGCTGGATCGGCTGTACCAGCTGGACTGTGAGAGGTGCTGGCCGTATTGTCATCGGACCCGGCCAAGTTGATCCCGGAGCCGGTGGCATCACCAATTGGGCTGGCGGTGTCATCCACGTCGCCGCCAGTTGGGCCAGAAGTTTGGGCCTCTTCGCCGGAAAGATTGATCGGTCCGGCCCGGCTGATCGTAGGCCCAGCGGTACCGCTTGGGCCAGCAGGCGCGCCAAATGGCCCGGCTGTCTCTGGCAAGAACTCTGGTCGCCCAGATTGATCTGATGCCCTCATCAATCCTGAACTGCGTGATGCCATGCATTATGCTTCATTTATAAACCTTTAATTAATGAGCACCAATGATCAGTTTAGAATGATCACATTAACTGGCCGATCAACTTGACATGTCCGCACTAAATCGTCCATAAGTTTTGATTTAGAGCTCCGAATAACATGAATCCAATGCCCACATTAAGCTAGCTAGATTTTCTATGTTGTAAAAAATTTGAGACAAAAATAGATACGACTAAGCATCCAAGTAATCCAATCTATCCCGAACTGCCTGATGCTCAATATTATGCTTTAATAAGCACCAATGATCAGTTTGGAATGATTATTTTCACTAGCCGATCAACTTGATATGTCTGCACTATACCGCCCATAACTTTGTATTTATAGCTCATAATGATAGAAATCCAATGCCCACGTTAAGCTAGCTCAATTTGCTATATTGTGCCAAAATGTTAGACAAAAATAGAAATGACAAAGCGCCTAAGTAATCCAATATATCCCGAAATGTGTGATGCCATGCATTATGCTTCATTTATAAGCCTTTACTCAATTAGAACAAATGATCAGAAGAATCATCATTTTAACCGGCCGATCAACTTGACATGTCTACACTAAATCGTTTGTAACTTTTGATTTAGAGCTCAGAATGACGTCAATCCAATGCCCACGTTAAACTAGCTTAATTTGATATATTGTGCCAAAATTTGAGACAAAAATAGATACGGCGAAGTGCCTAAGTAATCCAATCTATCCCAAACTGCGTGATGCTATGCATTATGCTTCATTTATAAGCCCTTACTCAATGAGCATCAATAATCAAATTAGAATGATGACTTTAACTAGCCGATCAACTTGACATGTCCGCACTAAATCGTTTGTTATTTTTGATTTAGAGCTCAGAATGACGTGAATCCAGTTCCCACGTAAGCTAACTCAAGTTTCTATATTGGGACAAAATTTGAGACAAAAATAGATACGACAAAGCAACCAAGTAATCCAATCTATCCCAAACTGTGTGATGCTATGCATTATTCGTCATTTATAAGCTTTTACTCTATGAGCACCAATGATCAGTTTAGAATGATAATTTTAACTAGCCGATTAACTTGACATGTCCGCACTAAATCGTTTGTAACTTTTGAATTAGAGCTCCAAATGACATGAATCTAATGTCCACGTTAAGCTAGCTCAATTTTATATATTGTGAGAAAATTTAAGACTAAAACTGCTTTGACAAGTCCTCCTAGTAACCAAATCTATCCAAAAACTACGTGATGTCATGCATTATGCTTCATTTATAAGGCTTTACTGAAGGAGCACCAATGATCAGTTTAGAATAATCATATTAACTAACTGATAACATTGACATGTCCGCCCTAAATCATATGTAACTTTGATTTAGAGCTCTGAATGACATGAATCCAATACCCACGTTAAGCTGGCTCAATTTTCTATGTGCTCAAAAAATTTCAGATAGAAATAGAGACGACAAAGCATCCAAATAATGCAATATGTCCCGAACTGCATGAGGCCATGTATTATTCTTTATTTATAAGCCTTTACTGAATGAGCACCAATGATCAGTTAAGAATTATAATTTTAACTGGCCGATCAACTTGACATGTACGCACCAAATCATCTGTAACATTTGATTTAGAGTTCAGAATGCCCGAATCCAATGCCCACGTTAAGCTAGCTCAGCTTTCCATATTGTGATAAAATTTAAAAATAAAATTGCTTCGACAAGTCCTCCACGTAATCAAATCTATCCAAAACTATGTGATGTCAGGAATTATCTTCATTTATAAGCCTTTACTCAATGAGCACCAATGATCACTTTAGAATAATCATTTTAACTAGCCAATCAATTTGACATGTCTGCACCAAATTGTCTATAAGTTTTGATTTATACCTCGTAATGACACAAATCCAATGTCCACGTTAAGCTAGCTCAATTTTTTATATTGTGACAAAATTATAGACAGAAATAAAGATGACAAAGCGTCCAAGTAATCCAATATATCCCAAAATGCGTGATACTACATGATGCTTCATTTCTAAGCCTTTACTGAATGAGCACCAATGATTAGTTTAGAATGATCATTTGAACTGGCCGATCAACTTGACATGTAAAACACTAATTCGTCCATAACTTTTGATTTTTATCTCATACTGACACGAATCCAATGCCACGTTAATCTAGATCAATTTGATATTGTGACAAAATTCTAGACAGAAATAGATACGACGAAACGTCAAGTAATCCAATCTGTCCCGAACTACATGATGTCATGCATTATGCTTCATATATAAGCTTTTACTGAATGAGCACCAATGATGAGTTAAGAATGATCATTTTAACTGGCCGATCAACTTGACATGTCCGCAAAAAATCGTCTGTAACATTTGATTTAGAGTTCAGAATTCCCAAATCCAATGCCCACGTTAAGCTAGCTCAGGTTTCCATATTGCGATAAAATTTAAAAATAAAATTGCTTCGACAAGTCCTCCACGTAATCAAATCTATCCAAAACTACGTGATGTCAGCAATTATCTTCATTTATAAGCCTTTACTCAATGAGCACCAATGATCAGTTTAGAATAATCATTTTAACAAACCGATCAATTTCACATGTCTGCACCAAATCGTCTATAAATTTTGATTTATAGCTCGTAAGGACAAGAACCCAATGCCCACATTAAGCTAGCTCAATTTTTTATATTTTAACAAAATTATAGACAAAAATAAATACGACAAACCATCCAAGTAATCCAAGATATCCCAAATTGCGTGATGTCATGCATCATGTTTTATTTATAAGCTTTTAATCAATGAGCACCAATGATCAGTTAAAAATGATCATTTTAACAGGCTGATCAACCTGACATGTCCGCACAAAATCGTTCGTAACTTTTGATTTAGAGCTCTGAATGATTGTAATCCATTCCCCACGGTAAGCTAGCTCAATTTCTTATATTTTGACAAAATTTGAGACAAAAATAGATACGACAAAACGTCAAAGTAATCCATTCTATCCCAAGCTGCGTATACTCTACATGATGCTTCATTTATAAGCCTTTACTCAATGAGCACCAATAACCAGTTTAGAATGATCATTTTAACTGGCTGATCAACTTGACATGTCTACACTAATTCGTCCATAACTTTTGATTTTTATCTCATAATGACACAAATCCAATGTCCACGTTAAGCTAGATCAATTTTCTATATTGTGACAAAATTTGAGACAGAAATAGATACGACGAAGCGTCAAGTAATCCAATCAACCCCGAACTGCATGATGTCATGCATTATGCTTCATTTATAAGCTTTTACTGAATGAGCACCAATGATCAGTTAAGAATTATCATTTAAATTGGCCGATCAACTTGACATGTCCGCACCAAATCGTCTGTAAAATTTGATTTAGAGCTCAGAATGACACGAATCCAATGCCCACGTTAAGCTAGCTAAATTTTCCATATTGTGATTAAATTTAAAACTAAAATTGCTTCGACAAGTCCTCCAAGTAATCAAATCTATCCAAAACTACATGATGTCATGCATTATGCTTCATTTATAAGCCTTTACTCAAAGAGCACCATTGATCAGATTAGAATGATCATTTTAACTAGCTGATCAACTTGACGTGTCTGCACCAAATCGTCTATAAGTTTCGATTTATTACTCGTAATGACACGAATCCAATGCCCATGTTAAGCTAGCTCAATTTTTTGTGACAAAATTATAGACAGAAATAAAGATGACAAAGCGTGCAAGTAATCCAATCTATCCCAAACTGCGTTATTCCATAAGCTTTTACTCAATGAGCACCAATGATCAGTTAAGAATGATCATTTTAACTGTACGATCAACTTGACATATCCACACTAAATCATTCGTAACTTTTGATTTAGAGATCTGAATGACACTAATCCATTCCCCACGTTAAGCTAGCTCAATTTCTTATATTTTGATAAAATTTGAGACAAAAATAGATATGACAAAATGTCAAAGTAATCCAATCTATCTCAAACTGCGTGATACTCTACATGATGCTTCATTTATAAGAGTTTACTCAATGAGCACCAATGATCAGTTTAGAATAACCATTTTAACTGGCCGATCAACTTGACATGCCCACACTAAATCGTCCATAACGTTTAATTTAGAGCTCCGAATGACACAAATCCAATGCCCATGTTAAGCTAGCTTAATGTTGTACATTGTGAAAAAATTATGGACAGAAATAGAGACGATAAAGTGTCAAGTAATCCAATCTATCCCAAACTCCGTGATGCCATGCATTATGCTTCATTTATAAGATTTTAATCAATGAGCACCAATGATAAGTTAATAATGATCATTTTAACTGACCGATCAACTTGGCATGTCCGCAATAAATCGTACGTAACTTATAATTTAGAGCTCAGAATGACACAAATCCAATACCCACGTTAAGCTAGCTCAATTTTCCATATTTTGACAAAATTATAGATAGAGATAGAGACGACAAAGCGTCCAAGTAATTCAATATATCCCAAACTGCATGATGCCATGCATTATCCTTCATTTTTAAGCTTTTAATCAATGAGCAAAAATGATCAGTTAAGAATTATCATTCTAACGGGCTGATCTACTTGACATATCCACACTAAATCATCTGTAACTTTTGTTTTAGAGTGTCAAATGACTTGAATCCAATGCCCACGTTAACCTAGCTCAATTTTCTATATTGTGACGAAATTTGTGATAGAAATATATATGACAAAGCGTCCAAGTAATCTAATCTATCCTGAACTGCGTGATACCAAGCATTAATGCTTCATTTATAAACCGTTACTTAATGAGCACCAATGATCAGTTTAGAATGATGACTTTAACTGGCCGATCAACTTGACATGTACGCAATAAATCATCCGTAACTTTTGATTTAGAGCTCATAATGACACGAATCCATTGTGCACGTTAAGCTAGTTGAATTTTTTATATTGTGACAAATTTTGAGATAGAAATAGATACAACAAAGCGTGCAAGTAATCTAATATATAAAAAACTGCGTGATGTCATGCTTTATACTTCATTTATAATCGTTTACTTAATGAGCACCATTGATCACTTTAAATGTCTGGTCAACTTGACATGTCCGCACTAAATCGTCCATAACTTATGATTTAGAGCTCAGAATGACACGAATCCAATTCCCATGTTAAGCGGGCTAAATTTTTCTATATTGTGACAAAATTTGAGACACAAATAGATTATAGTAATCCAATCTAGCCAAAACTGTGTGATGCCATGCATTATGCTTCATTTATAAGTCTTTACTCAATTAGCACATATGATGAGTATAGAATGATCACATTAACTGGCCGATCAACTTGAAATGTCCGCACTAATTTGTCCGTAACTTTTGATTTAGAGCTTAAAATGACAAGAATCCAATGCCCACGTTAAGCTAGCTCAGTTTTGTATATTGTGAAGAAATCTTAGACACAACTAGATACGACAAAGAGTGCAAGTAATCTAATCTATCACATATTGCGTGATGCCATTCTTTATAATTCATTTATAAGCCTTTACTCAATGGGCACCAATGATAAGTTTAGAATTATCATTTTAACTCGCCAATAACCTTGACATGTTTGCACTAAAACATTTGTAACTTTTTGATTTATAGCTCAGAATGACATGAATCCAATGCCCACGTTAATCTAGCTCAATTATCTAAATTGTGTGAAAATTTGAGATAGAATTAGATACGATAAAGCGTCCAAGTAATCCAATTTATCCCAATCCGTGTGATGCTATGCATTATGTTTCATTTATAAGCCTTGAATGAGCCATTTATTAGTTTAGAATGATCATTTTAATCGGCTGATCAACTTGATATGTCTACACTAAATCGTCCGAAACTTTTGATTTATACCTCAGAATGACACAAATCCAATGCCCACGTTAAGCTAGCTCAATTTTCTATATTGTGACCAAATTTGAGATTGAAATAGATATGACAAAGCATCCAAGAAATCCAATCTATCACGAAGTGCATGATGCCATGCATTATGGTTAATTTATAATCCTTTACTCAATGAGCACCAATGATCAGTTTAGAATGATCATTTTAACTGGGCATGTCTGCACTAAATCATCTTTAACTTTTGATTTAGAGCTCAGAATGCCACGAATCGAATGCCCACGTTAAGTTAGCTCAATTTTCTTTATTGTGATATAATTTAAGACCAAAATTGCTTGGACAAGTGCTCCTAGTAATCCAATCTATCCAAAACTGTATGATGCCATGCATTATGCTTCATATATAAGCCTTAACTCAATGAGCACCACAGATCAGTTTAGAATGATCATTTTAATTGGCCGATCAACTTGCCATGTATGCACTAAAACGTCTGGAACTTTTTATTTATACAGAATGACACGAATCCAGTGCCCACATTAAGCTAGCTCAATTCTCTATATTGTTTTAAAATTCAAGACTAAAATTCCTTCGACATATACTCCAAGTAATAAAATCTATCCAAAACTATGTAATGTCATGCATTATGCTTCATTTATAAGTCTTTACTCAATGAGCACCAGTGATCAGTTTAGAATGGTCATTTTAACAAGCCAATCAACTTGACATGTCTGCATTAAATCATCTGTAACTTTTGATTAGCTCACAATGACATGAATCTAATGTCCACGTTAAGCTAGCTCAATTTACAATATTGTGACAAAATTTGGGACTGAAATAGAGACGACAAAGCGTTCAAGTAACCACATATATCCAAAACTGCGTGATGCCATGCATTATGCTTCATTTATAAGTCTTTTCTCATTGAGCACCAATGATCTGTTTAGAACGATCATATGAACTCGCCGATACACTTGATATGTCAGCACTAAACCGTCCATCACTTTTTATTTAGAGCTCATAATGACACGAATCCGATGCTCACGTTAAGCTACCTCAATTGTCAATATTTTGACACAATTTGACACAAAAATAGATATGAAAAATCATCCAAATAATCCAATCTATCCAAAACAATGTGCTGCCATGCATTATGCTTCATTTATAAGCGTTTTCTCAATGAGCACCAAAGATCAGTTTATTGTGATCACTTTAAGGGGCCGATAACCTTGATATGTCCACACTAAATCAACTGTCACTTTTGATTTGGAGCAACTAAACCACAGATAATGACAGATGAATGAACCGCAATGCACCCATTATGCTTCATTTATAAGCCCTTACTCAATGAGCACCAATTATCAGTTTAGAATGATCACCAATTATCAGTTTAGAATGATCACTTTAATTGGCCGATTAACTTGAAATGCCTGCAATAAATCATCTGTAACTTTTCATTTATAGCTCCGAATGACACGAATTCAATGCCCACGTTAAGTTAGCTAAATTTTCTATATTGTGACAATATTTGAGACAAAAATAGAGAGGACAAAGCGTCCAAATAATCCAATCTACCCAAACTGGGTGATGCCATGCATTATGCTTCATTTATAAACCTTTACTCAATGAGCACCAATGATCAGTTTAGAATGATCATATTAACTGGTCAATCAACTTGACATGTCTGCACTAAATCGTCCATAACTTTTGATCTGTACATCATAATGACACGAATCCAATGCCCATGTCAAGCTACCCCAATTGTCTATGTTGTGCCAAAATTCGACACATAAATAGGTATGACAAACCATCCAAGTAATCCAATTTATCCACAATTGCGTGATGTCATGCATTATGTTTCATTTATTATAGGTCTTTACTCAATGAGCACCAAGGACAGTTTATGGTGATCACTTTAAATGGCCGATCAACTTGACATGTCCATATTTAATCATCCATAACTTTTGATTTAGAGCTCATAATGACACGATTCTAATGCACATGTTAAGCTAGCTCAATTTATCTATATGGTGACAAAATTTGAGAAAGAAATAGATACATCAAATCATCCAAGTAATCCAATATATCCAAAACTGTGTGATCCCATTCATTATGCTTCATTTATAAGCCTTTACTCAATGAGCACCAATGGTCAGTTTATAATGATCAATTTAACTAGATAGGACAAAGCGTCCAAGTAACCAATTCAATCCAAAATTGTGTGATGCCATGCATTAAGTTTCATCTATAAGCCTTTACTCAATGAGCACCATGATCAGTTGAGAATAATCATATTAACTAATTGATTAACTTGACATGTCCGCACTAAATCGTCCACGTTAATCTAGCTAAATTTTCTATATTTTAACAAAATTTGAGACAAAATAGAGACGCCAAAGCATCCAAGTAATCAAATCTATCCCAAACTACGTGATGCCATGTTTTATGCTTCATTTATACGCCTTTACTTAATGAGCACCAACGATCAGTTTAAAATGATCACTTTAACTGGCCGATGAACTTGACATGTTCGACTAAATCGTCCGTAACTTTTGATTTAGAGCTCAGAATGACACGAGTCCAATGCCCACATTAAGGTAGCTAAATTTTCTGTGTTGTGATAAAATTTAAGACTACAATTGCTTCGACAAAGCGTCCAAGTAATCCCACCCTTCGAAAACTGCATAATGTCATGCATTATGTTTCATTTATAAGCCTTTACTCAATGATCAGTTTAGAATGATCAACATAATATTTCCACACTAAATCGTCTGTAACTTTTGTTTTATAGCTTAGAATGAGACAAATCCAATGCCCACATTAAGCTAGTTCAATTTTCTATATTGTAACAAAATTTGAGACAAAACTAGATACGACAAAGCATCCAAGTAATCCAGTCTATCCCAAACTAAATGATGTTATGCATTATGCTTCATTTATAAGCTTTTACTCAATGAGTACCAATGATCAGTTTAGAATGATCATTTTAACTGGCTGATCAACTTGACATGTCTGCACTAAATCATCTAATACATTTGATTTATAGCTCATAGTGACACGAATCCAATGCCCACGTTAAGCTAGCTCAATTTTCTATATTGAGACCAAATTTGGGATAAAAATAGATATGACCAAGTGTACAAGTAATCCAATCTATCTCGAAATGCGTGATACCATGCATTATGCTTCATTTATAAGCTTTTAATCAATGAGCACCAGTGATCAATTTAGAATAATCATATTAACTAATCGATACACTTGACATGACCGCACAAAATCAACCATAACTTTTGATTTAGAGCTCATAATGACACGAATCCAATGCCCACGTTAAGCTAGCTCAATTTTTTATATTCTAACAAAATTTGACACAGAATTAGAGATGAGAAATCGTCCAAGTAATCCAATCGATCATAAACAGCGTGATGTCATGCTTTATGCTTCATCTATAAGCCTTTTGCTTATTGAGCACCAATGATAAGTTCAGAATGATCACTTTTATTGGCTGATCAACTTGACATGTGGGCAGTAAATCTCCAGTAACTGCCCACATTATGCTAGCTGTTTATTTAGAGCTCCGAATGACACGAATCCAATGCCCACATTAAGCTAGCTGAATTTTCTATATTGTGATAAAATTTAATACTAAAATTGGTTCGAAAAATACTCCAAGTAATAAAATCTATACAAAACTACGTAATGTCGTGCATTATGCTTCATTTGTAAATGTTTACTGAATGAGCACCAATGATAAGTTTGGAATGATAATTTTAATTAGCTGATCAACTTGACATTTGTGCACTAAATCGCCAGTAACTTTTGATTTATAGCTTAGAATGACACGAATCCAATGCCCACGTTATGCTAGCTTAATTTTCTATATTGAGACAAGGTTTGAGATGTAAAATGATACAACAAAGCGTCCAAGTAATCCAATCTATCAACAAATGTGTGATGTCATGCATTATGCTTCATTTATAATCCTTTACTCAATGAGTACCAAAGATTAGATTAGAATTATCATATTAACAGGCCGATCAACTTGTCATGTCCACAATAAATCGACCGTAACTTTTTATTTAGAGCTCTGAATGACACGATTCCAATGCCCACATTAAGCTAGCTCAATTTTCTATATTTTGTGAAAATTCGAGATAGAACTAGATATGATCAAACATCCAACTAATCGAGTCTATCCCAAACTGGGTGATGTCATGCACTATTTTTCATTTATAAGCTTTTACTCAACGAGCACAAATGATCATTATAGAATAATCGTTTTAACTGGTTAGTCAACTTGACATGTTTGCACTAAATCATACGTAGCTTTTGACTTATAGCTCAGAATGACACGAATCCAACATCCACGTTAAGATAGATAATTTTTCTATATTGAGACAAAGTTTGAGACAGATCTAGATACGACAATGTTTCCAAGTAATCAAATCTATCAAAAACTGTGTGATGTCATGCATTATGCTTCATTTATAAGCCTTTATACTCAATGAGCACCAATGATCAGTTTAGAATAATCATATTAACTATCCGATGAGCTTGACATGTCTTCACTAAATTGTGTATAACTTTTGATTTATAGCTTAGAATGACACAAATCCAATGCCCACGTTAAGCTAGTTCAATTTTCTATATTGAGACAAAATTTGAGATGGAAATAGATACGACAAAGTGTCCATGTAATCCAGTTTATCCCGAATTGTGTTATGCCATGCATTATTCTTCATTTATAAGCTTTACTCAATGAGAACCAATGATCTGTTTAGAGTGATCATTTTAACTAGCCGATCAACTTGACATGTCTGCACTAAATCATCCGTAACTTTTTTATGTATAGCTCAAAATGACACGAATCCAATGCCCACTATAAATTAGCTCAATTTTCTATATTGGGATAAAAGTTAAGACTAAAATTGCTTTGAAAAATCCTCCAAGAAATAAAATCTATCAAAAACTACGTAATGCCATGCTTTATGCTTCACTTATAAGCTTTTACTGAATAAGCACCAATGATTAGTTTAGAATGATCACTTTAACTTTTGATTTAGAGCTCGAAATGACACGAAGTAATCCAAGTAATCCAATCTATCAAAAATTGCGTGATGTCATGCATTATGCTTCATTTATAAGCCTTTACTCAATTAGGACCAATGATTAGTTTAAAATGATCATATTAACTGGCCGATCAACTTAAAATGTCTGCACTAAATTGTCCGTAACTTTTAATTTAGGGCTTCAAATTACACGAATCCAATGCTCCCGTTAAGCTAGGAAATTTTTTTATATTGTGGCAAAATTTGATACAGAAATGGAGACCACAAAGCGTTCAAGTAATCCAATATATCCTAAACTATGTAATGCCATGCTTTATGCTTTATTTAAAAGTTTTTACTCAATGAGCACCAATGATTAGTTTAGAATGATCATTTTAACTGGACCATCAACTTGACATGTCTGCACTAAGTCGCCATAACTTTTGATTTAGAGCTAATAATGACACGAATCCAATGTCCATGTTAAGCTAGTTCAATTTTCTATATTGTGAAAAAATATACGACTAATATTGCTTCGACAAGTCCTCCAAGTAATCAATTCTATCAAAATATTTGTGATTTCATGCATTATGCTTCATTTATAAGCCTTTAATCAATGAACACCAATGATCAGTTTAGAATTATCATTATGACCGGCTGATCAACTTTACATGTCTGCACTAAATTATCTGTAACTTTTGATTTATAGCTCATAATGACACGAATCCAATGACCATGTTAAGCTAGCTCAATTTTCTACATTGTGACAAATTTTAAGATAGAAATAGATACGAAAAAGCATCTAAGTAATTCAGTTTATCCCAAACTACGAGATGCCTTGATTTATGCTTCATTTATAAACCTTTACTCAATGAGCACAAATGATCAGTTTAGAATGATCATTTTAACTGGCCGATCAACTTGACATGTCTCCACTAAATCATCTGTAACATTTGATTTATAGCTCAGAATGACCCGAATCCAATGCCCACATTAAGATAGCTCAATTTTCTATATTGAGTCAAAATTTGAGACACAAATAGATACGACAAAACTGCTTGATAACATACATTATGCTTTATTTATAAGTAATCCAATTTATCCTAAACTGCTTGATACCATACATTATGCTTTACTTATAAGTTTTTACTCAGTGAGCACCATGATTAGTTTAGAATGATCATTTTAACTTGCCTATCAACTTGACATGTCTGTACTAAATCGTATGTGACTTTTGATTTATAGTTTATAATGACACGAATCCAATGCCCACGTTAAGCTAGTTCAATTTTCAATATTGAGACCAAATATGAGACAGAAATAGATACGGCAAAGCATTCAAATAATCCAATGTATCCCAAACTGTGTGATGCCATGCACTATGCTTCCTTTATAAGCGTTTACTCAATGAGCACCAATGATACGAATCCAATGCACACGTTAAACTACCTCAATTTTCTATTTTTTGACGAAATTCAAGATAAAAATAGAGAAGAAACGTTGTCCAACTAATGAAATCTATCCCAAACTACGTGATGTTATGCTTTATGCTTCATTGATAAGCCTTTAGTTAATGAGCACCAATGATCAGTTTAGAATAATCACTTTAACAGGCCGATCAACTTGACTTGTCCGCACTAAGTCATCCGTTGGTTTAGAGCTCAGAATGACACGAATCCTATACCCACGTTAAGCTAGCTCAATTATCTATATTGTAACAAAATTTGAGACAAAAATAGATACAAAAAGCGTCCAAGTAATCCAATCTTTCTAAAACTGTATGATGCCATGCATTATGCGTCATTTATAAGCATTTACTCAATGAGCACCAATTTTCAGTTTAGAATGATCACTTTAAGTGGCCAATCAGCTAGATACGTCCGCACTAAATCGTTCGTAACTTTTGACAATGATCTCATAATGACACGAATCCAATGCCCACATTAATCAAAAGTTGAGATAAAAATTGAGAAGAAAAAGCGTCCAAGTAATCAAATCTATCCCAAAGTATGTGATGCCATGTTTTATGCTTCATTTCTAAGCCTTTACTTAAAGGGCATCAATGATCAGTTTAGAATGATCACTTTAACTGGTCGATCAACTTGACATATCCACACTAAATCGTCCATAACTTTTGATTAAAGCGTGCAAGTAATCCAATCTATCCCAAACAACGTGATGGCATGCATTATGCCTCATTTATAAGCTTTTACTCAATAAGCACCAATGATCAGTTTTGAAGTATAATTTTAACAGGCCAATCAGCTTGAAATGTCTGCACTAAATCGTCCGTAACTTTTGATTTGGAGCTCCGAATGACACGAATCCAATGCCCATGTTAAGCTAGCGCAATTTTCTGTATTGTAATAAAATTTCAGACTAAAACTGCTTCGACAAATCCTCCAAGTAATCAAATCTATTCAAAACTGCGTGATGTCATGCCATATGCTTCATTTATAAGCCTTTACTCAATGATCACCAATGATCAGTTTAGAATGATCATTTTAACTCGCATATCCACTTGACATGTTTGCACTAAATCGCCTCTAACTTTTGATTGAAAGTTCCGAATGACACGAATCCAATGCCCACGTTAAACTTGCTCAATTTTCTATATTGTGACAAAATTTAGACATAAATGGATACGAAAAAGCGCCCAAGTAATCCAATCTATCCCAAATTGCATGATGTCATGCGTTATGCTCATTTATAATCCTTTACTCAGTGAGCACCAATGATCAGTTTAAATGGATCATTTTAACTAGCTATCAACTTGACATGTCTGCACTAAATCGTCCTTACTTTTGATTTATAGCTTACAATGACACGAATCGAATGCCGACATTAACCTAATTCAAATTTCTATATTTAGACAAAATTTGAGACAGAAATGGATACGACAAAGCGTCTAAATAATCCAATCTATCCAAAACTGCGTAATTTCATGCATCATGCTTCTTTTATAATCTTTTACTCAATGAGCACCAATGATTAGTTTAGAATGATCATATTAATGGCTGATACTTGATATGTCCCGACTAAATCATCCATAACTTTTAATTTAGAGCTCAGAATAACACGAATCCAATGCACACGTTAAGCTAGCTCATTTTATTCTATTGTGACAAACTTTTAGACAGAAATGGAGACGACAAAGCGTCCAAATAATCCAATCTATCCCAAATTGTGTGATGCCATGCATAATGCTTCATTTATAAGCTTTTATTCAATAAGCACCAATGATCAGTTTTGAATGATAATCTTAACTGGCCAATCAACTTTACATGTCCGCACTAAATCGTCCGTAACTTTTGATTTATAGCTCAGAATGACACGAATTTAGTGTCCACATTAAGCTAGTTCAAATTTCTATATTGAGACAAAATTTGAGATAGAAATAGATACGAAAAAGCATCCAAGTAATCAAATCTATCCAAAACAACATGATGTCATGCATTATGCTTCATTTATAAGGCTTGACTCAAAGGGCACCAATGATTAGTTTAAAATGGTCATATGAATTGGCCGATCAACTTGACATGTTTGCAAGAAATCGCCTGTAACTTTTGATTTAAAGTTCCTGAATGACACGAATCCAATGCCCACGTTAAGGTTGCTCAATTTTCTATATTGTGACAAAATTTAAGACATAAATTGATACGACAAAGCACATAGGTAATCCAATCTATCCCGAACTGCGTGATGCCATGCATTATGCTCATTTATAATCGTTTACTCAATGAGCACCACTGCTCACTTTTGAATAATTATATTAACCGTTCGATCCACTTGACATGTCCGCACTAAATCGTGTGTAAGTTTTGATTTAGAGCTAAGAATGACACGAATCCAATGCCCACGTTACGCTAGCTCAATTTTCTACATTCTAACAAAATTTAAGACTAAATTTGCTTCAAAAAGTCATCCAATTAATCAAATCTATCCTAAACTGTGTGATACCATGCATTATGCTCATTTATAATCCTTTTCTCAATGAGCACCAATGATCAGTTTTGAATAATCATATTAACTAGTCGATCCACTTGACATGTCTGCATTAAATCATGCGTAAATTTTGATTTATAACTCAGAATAACACGAATACAATGCCCACTTTACGCTAGCTTAATTTTCTATATTTAGACAAAATTTAAGACTAAATTTGCTTCGAAAAGTCCTCCAAGTAAACAAATCTATTCATAAATGTGTGATGTCATGCATTATACTTCATTTATAAGCCTTTATTCCATGAGCACCAATGATCAGTTTAAAATAATCAATTTATCTAGCGGATCAATTTGACATATCTACACTAAATCGTCCGTATCTTTTGATCTATAGCTCATAACGACAGAAATCCAATGCCCATGTTAAGCTGGATTAATTTTCTATATTGTGACAAAATTTAAGATAGAAATAGATACAACAAAGCGTCCAAGTAATCCAATTTATCCCAAACCGCGAGATGCCATGCATTCCTTTACTCAATGAGCACCAATGATCATATTAGAGTGATCATTTTAAATTGACGATCATCTTGACATGTCTGCACTAAATCCTCCGTAACTATTGATTTATAGCTTAGAATGACACAAATCCAATGCCCACGTTAAACTAGTTTAATTTTCTATGTTGTGACCAAATTTGAGACATTAATAGATACGACAAAGTGTCCAAGTATTCCAATCTATACAAAAATGCGTGATGCCATGCATTATTCTTCATTTCTAAGACTTTACTCAATGAGCGCCAATGATCAGTTTAGAAAAATCACTTTTACTGGCCGATGAACTTGACAGGTCCACATGAAATCGTCCGTAACTTTTGATTTAGAGCTCAGAATGACACGAATCAAATGCCCACGTTAAGCTAGTTCGATTTTCTATATTGTGATAAATTTTGAGACTGAACTAGATACGATAAAGCGTCCAAGTAATCCAATCTATCCCAAACCTCATGATTCCATAGATTATGATTCATTTATAAGTCATTACTCAATGAGTACCAATGATCATTTTTTAATAATCACGGGTCGATCCACTTGACATGTCCATACTAAATCTTCCGTAAATTTTGACTTAGAGCTCAGAATGATACGAATCCAATGCCCACGTTAAGCAAGCTCAATTTTCTATATTTTGACAAAATTTAAGACTAAATTTGCTTCGAAAAGTCTTCCAAGTAATCAAATCTATCCAAAACTGTGTGATGTCGTGCATTACGCTTTATTTATAAGTCTTTACTTAATGAGCAACAATCATCAGTTGAGAATCGTCACTTTAACAAAATGATCCACTTGACATGTCCGCTGTAAATCGTCTGTAACTTTTGATTTAGCGCTCAGAATGATACGAATTCAATACCAACGTTAAGACAAAACTTCCAAGTAAAATAATATATCCAAAACTACATGATGTCATTTATAAGCCTTTACTCAATGAGCACCAATGATCAGTTTAGAATAATCATATTAACTGGCTGATCAAGCTAACTTGACATGTCCGCACTAAATCGTCAATAAATTTTTATTTACAGCTCAGAATGACACGAATCCAATGCCCACGTTAAGTTAGCTTAATTTCAATACTTTGACAAAATTTGAGGCAGAACTAGAGATGAAAATGTCTCCAAGTAATCCAGTCTAACCAAACTTCTTAATGCTATGTGTTATGATGTATTTAGAAGCCTTTTCTTAATTAGCACCAATAATCAGTTTAGAATGATCACTTTAACTACCAATAAATTTGACATGTCCGCACTAAATCGTGTATGCGCTCTGAATGACACGAATTCAATAGCTATGTTAAGTTAGCTCAATGTTCTATACTGTGACCTAATTTGAGACATAACTCGATAAGACAAAGCGTCCAAGTAATCCAATCTATCCTAAGCTGTGTGATGCCACGCATTATGATTCATTTATAAGCTTTTACTTAATGAGCACCCGTAATCAGTTTAAAATAATCATATTAACTGGCCGATCAACTTGACATGTACGCACTAAATCCTCCATAAATTTTGATTTAGAGCTCAGAAGGACACGAAACGAATGCCCACGTTAGGCTAGCTCAATCTTCTATACATTGACTAAATTTGAGATAGACATAGATACGACAAAGCGTCTAAGTAATCCAATCTATCCAAACTGCTTGATGTCATGCATTATTCTTCATTTAAAAGCTGTTACTTAATGAGCACCAATGATCAGTTTACAATGATCTTATTAACTTGATAATCAACTAGACATGTCTCCACAAAATCGTCCATAACTTTTGATTTATAAGCCTTTATCAATGAGCACCAATGATCAGTTTAGAATAATCATATTAACTGACCGATCAACTTTACATGCCCGCCCTAAATCGTCAATTAATTTTGATTTAGAGCTCGGAATGACACGAATCCAATGCCCAGGTTAAGTTACCTTAATTTTCAATATTTTGACAAAATTTGAGACATAAATAGGGATGAAAATGTTTCCATGTAATCCAATCTAATCAAACTGCTTGATGTCATGCGTTATGATTTATTTATAAGACTTTACTTAATGAGCACCAATCATCAGTTTAGAATGATCACTTTAACTACCAATCAACTTGACATGTCCGCACTAAATCGTCCGTAATTTTTGATGCGCTCAGAATGACACGAATTGAATACCTACGTTAAGCTAGATCAATGTTTTATATTGTGACCAAATTTTAGACATAACTCGATAAGACAAAGTTTCCAAATAATCCACTCTATCCCAAACTGTGTGATGCCACGCATTATAATTCATATATAAGACTTTACTGAATGAGCACCAATGATCAGTTTAGAATAATCATATTAACTGGCCGATCAACTTGACATGTCCGCACAAAATCCTCCATAAATTTTGATTTAGAGCTCAGAAGGACACGAATCCAATGCCCACATTAAGCTAGCTCAATTTTCTATATATTGAAAAAATTTGAGATAGAAATAGAGATAACAAAGCATATAAGTAATCCAATATATCCAAACTGCATTATTCTTCATTTATAAGCTTTTACTTAATGAGCACCAATGATCAGTTTAGAATGATCATATTAACTTGATAATCAACTTGACATGTCTCCACTAAATCGTCCGTAACTTTTGATTTATAGCTCCGAATGACACGAATCCAATACCCACATTAAGCTAGTTCAATTTTCTATATTGTTGCCAAATTTCAAATAGAACTAGATACGACAAAGTGTTCAAGTAATCCAATCTATCCCAAACTGTGTGATGCCATGCATTATGCTTCATTTATAAGCCTTCACTCAATGAGCACCAATGATGAGTTTAGAATAATCATATCAACTGGCCGATCAACTAGACATGTCCGCCCTAAATCATCCGTAAATTTTGATTTAGAGCTCTGAATGACACAAATCCAATGCCCACGTTAAGCTAGTTCAAATTTCTATAATGAGATGAAATTTGAGATAGAAATAGATACGACAAAGCTTCCAAGTAATCCAATATATCTAAAACTATTTGATGTCATGCATTATGCTTCATTTATAAGCTTTTACTCAATGAATACAAATGATTAGCTTAGAATGATGATATTAACTGGCCGCACTATTTCGTCAATAACTTTTAATTTAGAGCTCAGAATAACACGAATCCCATGCTCACGTTATACTAGCTCAGTTTATTATATTGTGACAAAATTTGAGACAAAAATGGAGACGACAAAGCATTCAAGTAATCTAATCTATCCAAACTGCGTGATGCCATGCATTATACTTCATTTATAAACTTTTACTCAATAATCACCAATGAATAATTTTAACTGCTCAATCAACTATACATGTTCGCACTAAATCGTCTGTAACTTTTGACGTAGAGCTCAGAATCACACGAATCCAATGTCCACGTTATGCTAGCTCAATTTTATATATTGTGATAAAATTTAAGACTAAAATTGCTTCGAAAAGTCCTCCAAGTAATCAAATCTATCCAAAACTATGTGATGTCATGCATTATGCCTCATTTATAAGCCTTGACTCAATGGGCACCAATGATCAGTTTAGAATGATCATTTTAACTGGCCGATCCACTTGACATGTCTGCACTAAATCATCTGTAGCTTTTGATTTATAGCTCATAATAACACGAATCCAATTGCACACGTTAAGCTAGTTCAATTTTCTATATTGAGATAGAATAGATACGACAAAGCGTCAAAGTAATCCAGTCAATCCAAAACTGCGTGATGTCACGCATTATGCTTCATTTATAATCTTTTACTCAATGAGCACCAATGATTAGTTAAGAATGATCATGTTAATGGCTGATCAACTTGATATGTCCCCACTAAATCGTCTGTAACTTCTAATTTAGAGCTGAGAATAACACGAATCCAATGCTTACGTTAAGGTAGCTTAGTTTTATTATATTTTGACAAAATTTGAGACAGAAATGGAGATGACAAAGCGTCCAGTTAATCCAATCTATCCCAAACTGCGTTATGCCATGCATTATGCTTCATTTATAACCTTTTACTCAATAAGCACCAACGATCTGTTTTGATTGATAATTTTAACTGGCCAATAAACTTGAAATATCTGCACTAAATCGTCCGTAACTTTTGATCTGGAGCTCATAATGACACGAATCCATTGCCATGTTAAGCTAGCTCAATTTTCTATATTGTGATAAAATTTAAGACTAAATTTGCTTTTCCAAGTCTCCAAGTAATCAAATCTATCCAAAACTGCTTGATGTCATGCCTTATGTTTCATTTATAAGCATTTACTCAATGAGTACCAATGATCAGTTTAGAATGATCATTTTAACTCGCCGATTCACTTGACATGTTTGCACTAAATTGTCCATAGCTTTTGATTTATAGCTCATAATGACACGAATCAAATGCCCACATTAAGCTAGTTAAAATTTCTATATTGAGACACAATTTGAGACAGTAATGGATATGACAAAGCGTCCAAGTAATCCAATCTATCACAAACTGCGTGATGTAATGCCTTATGCTTCATTTATAAGCATTTACTCAATGAGTACCAATGATCAGTTTAGAATGATCATTTTAACTCGCCGATCCACTTGACATGTCTACACTAAATTGTACGTAACTTTTGATTTATAGCTCAGAATGACACGAATCCAATGCCTACGTTAAGCTAGTTCAAATTTCTATATTGAGACAAAATTTGAGACAGTAATAGATACGACAAAGTATCCAAGTAATCCAATCTATTCAAAACTGCGTTATGTGATGCATTATGCTTCTTTTATAATCTTTTACTCAATGAGCACCAATTATCAGTTTAGAATGATCATATTAACGGCTGCTCAACTTTACATGTTCCCACTAAATCGTCTATAACTTCTAATTTAGAGCTCTGTTTAATATGAATCTAATGCTCATGTTAAGCTAGCTCAGTTTATTATATTGTGACAAAATTCTAGATAGAAATGGAGATGACAAAGCGTCCAAGTAATCTAATCTATCCCAAACTGCGTTATGCCATGCATTATGCTTCATTTATAACCTTTTACTCAATAAGCACCAATGATCAGTTTTGAATGATAATTTTAACTAGCCAATCAACTTGACATGTCCGCACTAAATCGTAAGTAACTTTTAATTTATACCTTGGAATGACACGAATCCAATACCCACATTAAGCTACCTCAATTTTCTATATTGTTGTAAAATTTTAAACTAAAATTGGTTTGAAAAGTCTTCCAAGTAACCAAATCTATCCAAAAATACGTGATTTCATTCATTATGCTTCATTTATAAGCCTTTACTCAATGAGAACCAATGATCAGTTTAGAATGATCATTTTAACTGGCCGATCAACTTGACATATCTGCACTAAATTGTCCGAAACTTTTGATTTATAGCTCATAATGACACGAATCCAACGCCCACGTTAACCTAGCTAAATTTTCTATAGTGTAACAAAATTTGAGACAGAAATAGATACAACAAAGCGTCCAGGTAATCCAGCCTATCCATAACGGTGTGATGCCATGCATCATACTTCATTTATAAGCATTTACTCAATGAGCACCAATGATCAGTTAGCTCATTTTTCTATATTGTGACAAAATTTGAGAAATAAATAGATATGAAAAAGCGTTCAAGTAATCCAATATATCCCAAACTGCGTGAAGCCATGCATTATTCTTCATTTATAAGCTTTTACTCCATGAGCACCAATGATAAGTTCAGAATGGTCATTTTAAGTGGCCGATAAACTTGACATGGCTTCACTAAATCATTCACAACTTTTGATTTAAAGCTCCGAAACACACGACTCCAATGC
Organism: Pugionium cornutum; assembly: GCA_018901935.1. NCBI lineage: Eukaryota > Viridiplantae > Streptophyta > Magnoliopsida > Brassicales > Brassicaceae > Pugionium > Pugionium cornutum. The sequence continues at coordinate 2,089,587 of JAENJI010000013.1, read as the reverse complement.
CCACGTTAACCTAGCTAAATTTTATATAGTGTAACAAAATTTGAGACAGAAATATATATAACAAAGCGTCCAAGTAATCCAATCTATCAATAACTATGTAATGCCATGCATTATGCTTCATTTCTAAGCTTTTACTAAATGATCACCAATGATCAGTTTAAAATGATTACTTTAACAGTCCGATAAACTTGACATGTCCGCACTGAATCGTCCGTAACTTTTGATTTGGAGCTCAGAATGACACGAATCCAATGCCCACGTTAATCTAGTTCAATTTTTTTATATTGTGACAAAATCTGAGATAGACCTATATACGACAAAGCGTCCAAATAATCCAATCTATCCCAAACAGCATGATGCCATAGATTATGCTTCATTTATAAGCCTTTACTCAATGAGTAGCAATGATCAGTTTAGAATGATCATTTTGACTGGATGATCATCTTGACATGTCTGCACTAAATCGTCCATAACTTTTGATTTATAGCTTAGAATGACACGAATCCAATGCCCACGTTAACCTAGTTAAATTTTCTATATTGAGGCAAAATTTGAGACAAAACTAGATACGACAATGCGTTCAAGTTATCCAAGTTATCCAAAAACGTGTGATGTCATGCATTATGCTTCATTTATAAGCATTTACTCAATGAGCACCAATCATCAGTTTACAATGATCATATCAACTGGTTGATCAACTTGACATGTTTGCACTAAATCGTCCGTAACTTTTATTTAGAGCTCAGAATGAGACGAATCTAGTGCCCACATTTAGCTAGCTCAATTTTCTATATTGTGATAGAATTTTAAAAATAAATAGATACCACAAAACGTCCAAGTAATCCAATCTATCCCAAACTGCGTGAAGCCATGCATTATTCTTCATTTATAAGCTTTTATTCCATGAGCACCAATGGTAAGTTTAGAATGATCATTTTAACCGGCCGATAAACTTGACATGGCTGCAATAAATCGTTCGCAACTTTTGATTTAGAGCTCCGAAACACACGAATCCAATGCCCACGTTAACATAGCTAAATTTGCTATATTGTAACAAAATTTGAGACAAAAATATATATGACAAAGCGTCCAAGTAATCCAATCTATCCATTACTATGTAATGCCATGCAGTATGCTTCATTTCTAAGCCTTTACTAAATGAGCACCAATTATCAGTTTAAAATGATCACGTTCACATGCCGATCAACTTGACATGTCTACACTAAATCGTCCGTTACTTTTGATTTAGATCTCAGAATGACACGAATCAAATGCCTACGTTAAGCTATTTCAATTTTCTATGTTGTGAAAAATTTTGAGACAGAACTAGATATGACAAAGCGTCCAAATAATCCAATCTATCCCAAACATAGTGATGCCATAGATTATGCTTCATTTATAAGCTTTTACTCAATGAGTACTAATGATCAGATTTGAATAATCATATTAACTGGTCATTCCAGTTCACATGTCCGCACTAAATCGGCCATAAATTTCTATTTAGAGCTCAAAATGACACAAATCTAATGACCACGTTAAGCTAGGTAAATTTTCTATAGTTTTACAATATTTAAGACTAAATTTGCTTAAAAAATTCCTCCAATTAATCAATTATATCCAAAACTGTGTAATGTCATACATTATGCTTAATTTATAAGCCTTTACTCAATAAGTACCAATAATCTGTTTTGAATAATCATATTAACTGGTCGATCCAATTGACATGTCGCGCACTAAATTGTTATTAAATTTTGATTTAGAGTTCAGAATGACACGAATCCTATGCCCACTCAATTTTCTATATTTTGACAAAAGTTAAGACTAAATTTGCTTCGAAAGTCCTCCGAGTAACCAAATCTATCCAAAACTGTGTGATGTCATGCATTATCCTTCATTTATAAGCATTTACTCAATGAGCACCAATTATCAGTTTAAAATGATCATTCTAAATAGTCGATCAACTTGACATATCTGCACTAAATCGTCCGTAACTTTTGATTAATAGCTCATAATGACACAAATCCAATGCCCACGTTAAGCTAGCTCAGTTTTCTATACTGTGACAAAATTTAAAACAAATATAGATACGACAAAGCATTCAAGTAATCCAATCTATCCCAAACTGCGAGATGCCATGCATTGCTATACTCAATAAGCATCAATGATCAGTTTAGAGTGATCATTTTAACTGGCTGAGCAACTTGTCATGTATACACTAAATCGTCCGTAACTTTTAATTTATATCTTACAATGACATGAATCCAATGGACACGTTAAACTAGTTCAATTTTCTATATTGTGACAAAATTTGAGACAAAACTAGATACGACAAAGCGTTCAAGTATTATAATTTATCCCAAACTACGTGATGCAATGCATTTTGCTTCATTTATAAGCCTTCACTTAATCAACACCAATGATCAGTTTAGAATAATCATATTAACTGGCCGATCAACTTGAAATTTCCAAACTAAATCGTCCATAACTTTTGATTTATAGCTCAAAATTACACGAATCCAATGCCCACGTTAAGCTAGTTCAATTTTCTGTATTGTTTAAAAATTGAGACCGAAATAGATTCGACAAAGCGTCCAAGTAATCCAATCTATCTCAAACAGCGTGATGCCATGCATTATGATTCATTGATTAACCTTTACTTAATGAGGACCAATGATCAATTTAGAATGATCATTGTAACAGGCCTATCAAAATGACATGGCTACACTAAATCGTCTGTACATTTTGATTTATAGCTCAGAATGACACGAATCCAATGCTCATGTTAAACTAGTTCAATTTTCTTTGCTGTGAAAAAATTTGAGACAGACCTAGATATGAAAAGGCATCGAAGTAATCCAATCTATCCTAAGCCGCGTGATGACATAGATTATGCTTCATTTATAAGCGTTTACTAAATGAGTACCAATGATAAGTTTAGAATAGTAATATTAGCTGGTTGATCCACTTGACATTTACGTACTAAATCATCTCTAAATTTTGATTAGAATTCCGAATGACAAGAATCCAATGCCCACGTTTTAGCTCAATTTTCAATATTTTGACAAAATTTGATACAAAATTAGATATGACAAAGCATTCAAGTAATCCAATCTATCCAAAACTGCGAGATGCCATGCATTATGTTTCATTTATAAACCTTTACACAATGAGTACCAACGATCAGTTTAGAGTGATCATTTTAACTGGGCGATCAACTTAACATTGCAATAAATCGTCCGTAACTTTTGATTTATAGCTTAGAATGACACGAATCCAATCCCACGTTAAACTAGTTCAATTTCTTATTTTATAAGAAAATTTGAGACAAAACTAGGTTCAACAAAGCATCCAAGAATTCCAATCTATCTCAAACTGCTGATGCCATGCATTATGCTTCATTTATAATCCTTCACTCAATGAGCACCAATGATCAGTTTAGAATAATCATATTAACTAGCGGATCAACTTGACATGTCCGAACTACATTGTCCGTAACTTTTGATTTATAGCTCAAAATGACACGAATCCAATGGCCACGTTAAGTTAGCTCAATTTTCTATATTGAGAAAATTTTGAGACAAAAATTGATACGACAAAGCGTCCACGTAATCCTATCTATCCCAAACTGCGTGATGTCATGCATTATGCTTCATTGATAAAGCTTTACTCAATGAGCAACAAGGATCAGTTTAGAATGATTGTTTTAACTGCCCAATCAACTTGACATGCTTGCACTAAATCGTCCGGAACTTTTGATTTATAGCTCAGAATGACACGAATCCAATGCCCACGTTAAGCTAGTTCAATTTTCTATATTGTGACAAAATTTGAGACAGAACTAGATACGACAAAGCGTCCATGTAATCCAATATATCCCAAACTGCGTGATGCCATGGATTATGCTTCATTTATATATAAGCCTTTACTTAATGAGCACCCACGATCAGTTTAGAATGATCACTTTAACTAGAAGATCAACTTGATATGTCTGCACTAAATCGTCCATAACTGTGATTTATAGCTCAGAACGACACGAATCCAATGCCCATGTTAAGCTAGTTCAATTTTCTATCTTGTGACAAAATTTAAGATAGAACTAGATACGACAATGCCTCTAAGTAATTCAATCTATCCCAAACTGAGTGATGCCATGCATTCTTCTTTATTTATAAGCCTTTACTCAATGAGCACCAATGATTAGTTTAAAATGATCACTTTAACTGGCCGATCAACTTGACATGTCCGCACTAAAGGGTTCATAACTTTTGATTTAGTGCACATAATGACACGAATCCAATGCCGACGTTAAGCTATTTCAATTTTCTATATTGTGAAAAATTTTGAGGCAAAACTAGATATGACAAAGCATTCAAATAATCCAATCTATCCCAAACAGCGTGATGCTATAGATTATGCTTCATTTATAAGCCTTTACTGAATGAGTACCAAAGATCAGTTTTGAATAATCATATTAACTTGTCGATCCACTTGACATGTCCACACTAAATCGTTCGTAAACTGTGATTTAAAGCTAAGAATGACATGAATCCAATGCCCACGTTAAGCTAGCTCAATTTTATATATTTTGATAAAATTTTAGACTAAATTTGCTTTGAAAAGTCCTCCAAGTAGTCAAATCTATCTAAAATTGTGTGATGTTATGCATTATGCTTAATTTATAATCCTTTACTCAATGATCACCAATGAACGGTTTTGAATAATCATATTAATTGGTCGATCCACTTGACATGTCCTCACTAAATCGTCCTTCAATTTTGATTTAGAGGTCAGAATGACACAGTTCCAATGCCCACATTAAGCTAGCTCAATTTTCTATATTTTGACAAAATTTAAGACTAAATTTGCTTCTAAAAGTCCTCCAAGTAATCAAATCTATCCAAACTGTGTGATGTCATGCAGTATGCTTCATTTATAAGCCTTTACTCAATGAGCACCAATGATCAGTTTAAAATGATCATTCTAACTTGCCGATCAACTTGACATACCTGCACTAAATCATCCGTAACTATATTTATAGCTCATAATGACACAAATCCAATGCCCAAGTTAAGCTAGCTCAATTTTCTATATTGTGACAAAATTTAAGATAGAAGTAGATACGACAAAGCATCAAAGTAATCCAATCTATCCCAAACTGCGAAATGCCATGCATTCCTTTACTCAATAAGCACTAATGATCAGTTTACAATGATCATTTTAACTGGCCGATCAACTTGACATTTTATCACTAAATCGTCCGTAAGTTTTGATTTATAGCTTAGAATGACACGAATCCAATGCCCACGTTAAACTAGTTCAATTTTCTATATTATAACAAAATTTGAGATAAAACTAGATACGACAAAGCGTACAAGTATGACAATCTATCCCAAACTTATGATGCCATGCATTATACTTTATTTATAAGCCTTCACTCAATGAGCACCAATGATCAGTTTAGAATAATCATATTAACTGGCCGATCAACTTGACCTATCCACACTAAATCGTCTATAACTTTTGATTTATAGCTCAAAATGACATGAATCCAATGCCCACAATAAGCTAGCTCAATTTTTGAAATTGAGAAAATATTGAGACAGAAATAGATAAGACAAAGCGTCCAAATAATCCAATCTATCCCAAACTGCGTGATGCCATGCATTATGCTTCATTGATAAATCTTTTCTCAATGAGCACCAATGATCAGTTTAGAATGACCATTTTAAATGGCCAATGAACTTGACATGGCTACACTAAATCGTCCGTAACTTTTGATTTATAGCTCAAAATGACACGAATCCCATGCCCATGTTAAGCTAGTTCAATTGTCTATATTGTGAAAAAATTTGAGACAGAATTAGATACGAAAAAGCGTCCAAGTAATCCAATATATCTCAAACCACGCGATGCCATAGATTATGCTTCATATATAAGCGTTTACTAAATGAGTATCAATGATCAGTTTAGAATAGTAATATTAACTGGTTGATCCACTTGAGATCTATGCGCTAAATCATCCGTAAATTTTAATTTAGAGCTCAGAATTAAAAGAATCCAACGCCTAGGATTTAGCTTAATATTCAATACTTTGACAAAATTTAAGACAGAACTAGATCTGACAAGGCGTCCAATTAATCCAATCTGTCCAAAACTGCGATATGCCCTGCATTGTTTTTCATTTGTAATCCTTTACACAATAACTACCAACGATCAATTTTGAGTGATCATTTTAACTGGTCGATCAATTTGACATTTCTGCACTAAATCATTCGTAACTTTTGATTTATACCTTTGAATGTCACGAATCCAATGCCCACGTTAAACTAGTTCAATTTTCTATTTTATGACAAAATTTGAGACAAAACTAGATACAACAAAGCGTCGAAGTTTTCCAATATATCTCAAACTGTGTGATGCCATGTATTATGCTTCCTTTATAAGCCTTCACTCAACGAGCACCAATGATCAGTTTAGAAGAATCATTTTAACTGGCCAATCAACTTGTCATCTCTTCATTAAATAGTCCATAACTTTTGATTTATAGCTCAGAATGACACGAATCCAATGCCCACATTTAGCTAGCTCAATTTTCTATATTTTAACAAAATTTGAGACATAAATAAAGACGAAAAAGCATCCAAGTAATCCCAACTATCCCAAAATGCATGATGCCATGATTTATTTTTAATTTTGTAAGGTTTTACTTAAAGAGCACCAATGATCAGCTTAAAATGATCATTTTAACGGGACGATCAACTTGACATGCCTGCACTAAATTGTCCATAACTTTTGATTTATAGCTTGGAATGACACGAATCCAATGCCCACATTAAGCTAGTTCTATTTTCTATATTGTGACAAAATTTGTAACAGAACTAGATACGACAAAGCGTCCAGGAAATCCAATATAACTCAAACTGCATAATGCCATGCATTATGCTTCATTTATAAGCCTTTACTCAATTAGCACCAATGATCAGTTTAGAATGATCATATTAACTGGCCGATCAACTTGACATGTCCGCAAAAAATCGTCCGTAAGTTTTGATTTAGGCTCAGAAACACACGAATCCAATGCCCACGTTAAGCTAGCTCAGTTTTCTATACTTTTACAAAATTTGAGACTGAAATAAAGATGACAAAGTGTCCAAGAAATCCAATCTATCCCACACTGCGTGATCCCATGCTTTATGCTTCATTTATAAGCTTTTACTTAATAAGCACCAATTATCAGTTTAGCATGATCATTTTAACTCGCCGATCAACTTGACATGTCCGCACTAAATCGTCTGTAATTTTTGATTGAAATCTCATAAACACACGAATCCAATGCCCACGTTAAGTTAGCTCAATTTTCTATAGTGTAACAAAATTTGAGACAGAAATAGATATGACCAAGCGTCCAAGTAATCCAATCAATCCAAATCTGTGTGATGACATGCATTATGCTTCATTTATAAGCCTTTACTCAAGTAGCACCAGTGATCAGCTTAAAATGGTCACTTTAACTGCCCGATCAACTTGACATATCCGCAATAAATCGGCAATAACTTTTGATTTAGAGCCCAGAATGATAGGAATCCAATGCCCACACTAAGCTAGATCAATTTGTTTTAATATTTTTACATAATCTGAGACAGAAATAGAGACGACAAAGCGTCCAAGTAATCTAAACTATCCAAAACTGCATGATGCCATGTTTTATGCTTCATTTATAAGCCTTTACTTAATGAGCACCAATGATCAGTTTAGAATGATCATTTTAACTCGTCGATCAAATTGACATGTCCGCACTAAATCTTCCGTAACTTTGTATTTAGAGCTCAGAAACACATGAATCCAATGCCCACATTAAGGTAGCTAAATTTTTTATAGTGTAACAAAATGTGATGCCATGCATCGTCCAAGTAATCCAATCTACCCATAACTGTGTGATGCCATCCATTTTGCTTCACTTATAAGCCTTTACGCAATGATCACCAATGATCAATTTAGAATGATCACTTTAACTAGCCCATCAACTTGACATGTCCACACTAAATCGTCCGTAACTTTTGATTTAGAGCTTAGAATGAAACAAATCCAATTCCCACGTTACACTAGCTCAATTTTCAATATTTTAACAAAATTTGAGACAAAAACAGAGACGAAAAATCCGCCAAGTAATACAATCTATCAAAAACTGTGCGATGCCATGCATTATGCTTCATTTATTAGCCTTTACTAAATGAGCACCAATGATCAGTTTAGAATGATCACTTTAACTGGCCAATCAATTTGACATGTACGCACTAAATAGTCCATAACATTTGATTTATAGCTCATAATGACACTAATCTAATGCCCACAATAAGCTAGTTCAATTTTCTATATTGTGACAAAATTTGAAACAAAACTAGATACGACAAAGCTCCCAAGTAATCCAATATAACCCAAACTGCGTGATGTCATGCATTATGCTTCATTTATAAGCCTTTACTTAATGAGCACCAATGATCAGTTTGGAATGATCATTTTAACTGCCGATCACTTGACATGTCCGTACTAAATCGTCTGTAACTTTTGATTTAGAGCTCACAATGACATGAATCCAATGCCCACATTATCCTAGTTCAATTTTCTATATTGTAATAAATTTGAAACAAAACTAGATACGACAAAGCTTCCAAGTAATCCAATATAGCCCAAACTGTGGGATGCCATTTATTATGCTTCATTTGAAAGCCTTTATTCAATGACACCAATGATCAATTTAAAATGATCATTTTAACTGGCCGATCAACTTGACCTATCTGCACTTCGTCATTAACATTTGATTTTGAGCTCAGAATGATACGAATCCAATGCCCACGTTAAGCTAGCTCAATTTTCTATATTGTAACAAAATTTAGACCGAAGTAGATATGACAAAATTTCCAAGTAATCCAACCTATCCAAAACTGTGTGATACCATGGATTATGATTCATTTATAAGCCTTTGCTCAATGAGAACCAATGATTATTTTAGAATAATCATATTAACTGGCCGAACAACTTGACATGTCCGCACTAAATAGTCCGTAATTTTTGATTTTTTGCTCAGAATGACACGAATCCAATGGCTACGTAAAGCTAGATAAATTTTCTATATTTTGACTAAATTTGTGACAGAAATAGAGACGCCAAAGCATCCAAGTAATCCAATCTATCCCAAACTGCGTGATGCCATGCTTTATGCTTCATTTATAAGCCTTTACTTAATGAGTACCAATGACCAGTTTAGAAGGATCCCTTTAAATGGCCGATCAACTTGACATGTTTGCATTAAATCGTTCGTAACTTTTGATTTAGAGCTCAGAATGACACGAATCTAATGACCGCATTAAGCTAGCTCAATTTTCTATATTGGGACAAAACTTGAGACACAAATAGATACGACAAAGCATCCAAGTAATCTAGTCCATCCCGAACGGCATGATACCATGCATTATTCTTCATTTATAAGCTTTTTCTCAACGAGCACCAACGATCAGTTTAGAATGATCATTTTAATTGGCCGATAAACTTGACATGTCCGCACTAAATCGTCCGTAACTTTTGATTTAGAGCTCAGAATGACACGAATCCAATACCCATATTAAGCTAGTTCAATTTTCTATATTGTTACAAAATTTTAAACAAAACTAGCTCTATAAAATGTCCCAGTAATCCAATATATCCCAAAATACGTGATGCCATGCATTATTCTTCATTTAGAATCCTTTAGTGACTGAGCACTAAAGATCAGTTTACAATAATCATATTAATTGACCGATCAACTTGAACTGTCCACTCAAAACCGTCCGTAGTTTTTGACTTAGAGCTCAAAATGACACGAATCCAATGCCCACGTTAAGGTAGTTCAATTTTGTATATTGTGACAAAATTTTAGGCAGAAATAGACACAACAAAGTGTCCAAGTAATCCATTCAATCCCGAGCTGCGTGTTGTCATGCATTATGCATCATTTATAGCCTTTACTCAATGAGCACCAATGATCTGTTTAGAATGATCACTTTAACTAGCCAATCAACTTTACATGTCCGCACTAAATCGTCCGTGACTTTTGATTTAGAGCTTCGAATGACACGAATCCAATGCCCAAGTTAAGCTAGCTCAATTTTCTACATTGTGACAAAATTTGAGACAGAAATAGATATGACAAAAGTAATCCAGTCCTTCCAAACTGCGTGATGGCATGCATTATTCTTCATTTATAAGCTTTTAATAAGTGAGCACCAATGATCAGTTTAGAATGATCATTTTAACTGGCCGATCAACATGACATGCACTAAATTGTCCATAACATTTGATTTATAGCTCATAATGACACTAATTCAATGCCCAAAATAAGCGAGTTCAATTTTCTATATTGTGACAAAATTTGAAACAAAACTAGATACGACAAAGCTGCCAGGTAATCCAATGTAACCCAAACTGCGTGATGTCATGCATTATGCTTCATCTATAAGCCTTTACTTAATGAGCACCAATGATCAGTTTGGAATGATCACTTTAACTGCCGATCACTTGACATGTCCGTACTAAATCGTCTGTAACTTTTGATTTAGAGCTCACAATGACACGAATCCAATGCCCACATTATGCTAGTTCAATTTTCTATATTGTAATAAATTTTAAACAAAACTAGATACGACAAAGCTTCCAAGTAATCCAATATAACCTACACTGTGAGATGCCATGCATTATGTTTCATTTGAAAGCCTTTATTCAATGACACCAATGATCAATTTTGAACGATCACTTCAACTAGCCGATCAACTTGATCTGTCCGCACTTCGTCATTAACATTTGATTTTGAGCTCAGAATGATACGAATCCAATGCCCACGTTAAGCTACCTCAATTTTCTATATTGTAACAAAATTTAGACCAAAATAGATATGACAAAATTTCCAAGTAACCCAACCTATCCAAAACTGTGTGATGCCATGGATTATGAATCATTTATAAGCCTTTACTCAATGAGAACCAATGATTATTTTAGAATAATCATATTAACTGGCCGAACAACTTGACATCTCCACACTAAATCATCCGTAACTTTTGATTTTGTGCTCAGAATGACACGAATCCAATGTCTACGTAAAGCTAGATAAATTTTCTATATTTTGACAAAATTTCTTACAGAAATAGAGACGACGAAGCATCCAAGTAATCCAATCTATCCCAAACTGCGTTATGCCATACTTTATGCTTCATTTATAAGCCTTTACTTAATTAGTACCAATGACCTGTTTAGAATGTTCCCTTTAAATGGCCGATCAACTTGACATGTTTGCACTAAATCATTCGTAACTTTTGATTTAGAGCTCAGAATGACACGAATCCAATGACCACGTTAAGCTAGCTCAATTTTCTATATTGGGATAAAACTTGAGACACAAATAGATACGACAAAACATCTAAGTAATCTAGTCCATCCCAAACGGCATGATGCCATGCATTATTCTTCATTTATAAGCTTTTACTCAACGAGCACCAACGATCAGTTTAGAATGATCATTTTAAATGGCTGATCAACTTGACATGTCCGCACTAAATCGTCCGTAACTTTTGATTTAGAGCTCAGAATGACACGAATCCAATACCAACATTAAGGTAGTTCAATTTTCTATATTGTTACAAAATCTGAAACAAAACTAGCTCGATAAAATGTCCCAGTAATCCAATATATCGCAAAATACGGATGCCATGCATTATTCTTCATTTAGAATCCTTTAGTGACTGAGCACTAATGATCAGTTTAGAAAAATCATATTAACTGACCGATCAACTTGAACCGTCCACTCTAAATCGTCCGTAATGTTTGACTTAGAGCTCAGAATGACACGAATCCAATGCCCACGTTAAGCTAGATCAATTTTCTATATTTTTACGAAATCTAATACATAAATAGAGACGACAAACCGTCCAAGTAATCCAATCTATATGCCATGCATTATGCTTTATTATAAGCATTTACTTAATGAGCACCAATGATCTTTTTAGAATTATCATTTTAAATGGCCACTCAACCTGACATGTCCGCACAAAATCGTACGTAACTTTTGATTTAGAGCTTAGAATGACACAAATACAATGCCCACATTAAGCTAGTTCAGTTTTCTATATTTTGACAAAATTGAAGAAAAAATAGAGATGACAAAGCGTCCATGTAATTCAATCTATCCAAACTACTTGATCCCATGCTTTATGTTTCATTTATAAGCCTTTACTTAATGAGCACCAATGATCTGTTTAGAATGATCACTTTGACTAGCCACTCAATTTGACATGTCCAAACTAAATCGTGCCTAACTTTTGATTGAAGGCTTAGAATGACACGAATCCAATGCCCACGTTAAGCTACATCAGTTTACTATATTGTAACAACATTTGATACATAAATAGATACGACAAAGCATCCAAGTAATCTAGTCCATCGCAAACGGCGTGATGCCATGCATTATTCTTCATTTATAAGCTTTTACTGAACGAGCACCAACGATCAGTTTAGAATGATCATTTTAAATGGCTGATAAACTTGACATGTCCGCACTAAATCTTCTGTAACTTTTGATTTAGAGCTCAGAATGACACGAATACAATACCCACATTAAGCTAGTTCAATTTTCTATATTGTTACAAAATTTGAAACAAAACTAGCTAGGTAAAATGTCCCAGTAATCCAATATATTCCAAAATACGTGATGCCATACATTATTCTTCATTTAGAATCCTTTAGTGACTGAGCACTAATAATCAGTTTAGAATAATCATATTAATTGACCGATAAACTTGAACTGTCCACTCAAAATCGTCCGTAATTTTGGACTTAGAGCTCAAAATGACACGAATCCAATGCCCACGTTAAGCTAGTTCAATTTTCTATATTGTGACAAAATTTTAGGCAGAAATAGATACAACAAGGTGTCCAAGTAATCCATTCAATTCCAAGCTGCGTGTTGTCATGCATTATGCATCATTTATAGCCTTTACTCAATGAGCACCAATGATCTGTTTAGAATGATCACTTTAACTAGCCAATCAACTTTACATGTCCGCACTAAATCGTCCGTGAATTTTGATTTAGAGCTCCGAATGACACAAATCCAATGCCCAAGTTAAGCTAGCTCAATTTTCTACATTGTGACAAAATTTGAGACAGAAATAGATATGATAAAGCGTCCAAGTAATCCAGTCTTTCCAAACTACGTGATGGCATGCATTATTCTTCATTTATAAGCTTTTAATCAGTGAGCACCAATGATCAGTTTAGAATGATCATTTTAACTGGCCGATCAACATGACATGCACTAAATTGTCCATAACATTTGATTCATCGCTCATAATGACACTAATCCAATGCCCACAATAAGCGAGTTCAATTTTCTATATTGTGACAAAATTTGAAACAAAACTAGATACGACAAAGCTGCCAGGTAATCCAATATAACCCAAACTGCATAATGTCATGCATTATGCTTCATTTATAAGCCTTTACTTAATGAGCACCAATGATCAGTTTGGAATGATCACAACTGCCGATCACTTGACATGTCCGTACTAAATCGTCTGTAACTTTTGATTTAGAGCTCACAATGACACGAATCCAATGCCCACATTATGCTAGTTCAATTTTCTATATTGTAATAAATTTGAAACAAAACTAGATACGACAAATCTTCCAAGTAATCCAATATAACCTAAACTGTGGGATGCCATACATTATGCTTCATTTGAAAGCCTTTATTCAATGACAACAATGATCAATTTAGAATGATCATTTCAACTGGCCGATCAACTTGACCTGTCCGCACTTCGTCATTAACATTTGATTTTGAGCTCAGAATGATACGAATCAAATGCCCACGTTAAGCTAGCTCAATTTTCTATATTGTAACAAAATTTAGACCAAAATAGATATGACAAAATTTCCAAGTAACCCAACCTATCCAAAACTGTGTGATGCCATGGATTACGATTCATTTATAAGCCTTTCTCAATGAGAACCAATGATTATTTTAGAATAATCATATTAACAGGCCGAACAACTTGACATGTCCACACTAAATCATCCGTAACTTTTGATTTTGTGCTCAGAATGACACGAATCCAATGTCTACGTAAAGCTAGATAAATTTTCTATATTTTGACAAAATTTCTCACAGAAATAGAGACGACAAAGCATCCAAGTAATCCAATCTATCACAAACTGCGTGGTGCCATACTTTATGCTTCATTTATAAGCCTTTACTTAATGAGAACCAATGACCTGTTTAGAATGTTCCCTTTAAATGGCCGATCAACTTGACATGTCTGCACTAAATCGTTCGTAACTTTTGATTTAGAGCTCAAAATGATACGAATCCAATGACCACGTTAGCTAGCTCAATATTCTATATTGGGATAAAACTTGAGACACAAATATATACGACAAAGCATCCAAGTAATCTAGTCCGTCCCAAACAGCGTGATGCCATGCATTATTCTTCATTTATAAGCTTTTACTCAACGAGCACCAACGATCAGTTTAGAATGATCATTTTAAATGGCCGATCAATTTGACATGTCCGCACTAAATTGTCCGTAACTTTTGATTTAGAGCTCAGAATGACACGAATCCAATAGCCATATTAAGCTAGTTCAATTTTCTATATTGTTACAAAATTTGAAACAAAACTAGCTCGATAAAATGTCCCAGTAATCCAATATATCCCAGAATACGTGATGCCATGCATTATTCTTCATTTAGAATCCTTTAGTGACTGAGCACTAATGATCAGTTTAGAATAATCATATTAATTAACCGATCAACTTGAACTGTCCACTCAAAATCGTCCGTAATTTTTGACTTAGAGATCAAAATGACACCAATCCAATGCCCACGTTAAGCTAGCTCAATTTTCTATATTGTGACAAAATTTTAGGCAGAAATAGATACAACAAAGTGTCCAAGTAATCCATTCAATCCCGAGCTGCGTGTTGTCATGCATTATGCATCATTTATAGCCTTTACTCAATGAGCACCAATGATCTGTTCAGAATGATCACTTTAACTAGCCGATCAACTTTACATGTCCGCACTAAATCGTCCGTGACTTTTTATTTAGAGCTTCGAATGACACGAATCCAATGCCCAAGTTAAGCTAGCTCAATTTTCTACATTGTGACAAATTTGAGACAGAAATAGATATGATAAAGCATCCAAGTAATCCAGTCCTTTCAAACTGCGTGATGGCATGCATTATTCTTCATTTATAAGCTTTTAATCAGTGAGCACCAATGATCAGTTTAGAATGATCATTTTAACTGGCCGATCATAATGACATGCACTAAATTGTCCATAACATTTGATTTATAGCTCATAATGACACTAATCCAATGCCCACAATAAGCGAGTTCAATTTTCTATATTGTGACAAAATTTGAAACAAAACTAGATACGACAAAGCTTCCAGGTAATCCAATATAACCCAAACTGCGTGATGTCATGCATTATGCTTCATTTATAAGGCTTTACTTAATGAGCACCAATAATCAGTTTGGAATGAAGCATTTACTAAATCGTCCGTAACTTTTGATTTAGAGCTCAGAATGACACGAATCCAATACCAACATTAAGGTAGTTCAATTTTCTATATTGTTACAAAATCTGAAAAAAAACTAGCTCGATAAAATGTCCTTGTAATCCAATATATCGCAAAATACGGATGCCATGGATTATTCTTCATTTAGAATCCTTTAGTGACTGAGCACTAATAATCAGTTTAGAATAATCATATTAACTGACCGATCAACTTGAACTGTCCACTCTAAATCGTCCGTAATGTTTGACTTAGAGCTCAGAATGACACGAATCAAATGCCCACGTTAAGCTAGCTCAATTTTTTATATTTTGACAAAATCTAATATATAAATAGAGACGACAAACCGTCCAAGTAATCCAATCTATATGCCATGCATTATGCTTTATTATAAGCATTTACTTAATGAGAACCAATGATCTGTTTAGAATTATCATTTTAAATGGCCACTCAACCTGACATGTCCGCACTAAATTGTACGTACCTTTTGATTTAGAGCTCACAATGACACGAATGCAATGCCCACATTAAGCTAGTTCAGTTTTCTATATTGTTACAAAATTGAAGAAAAAATAGAGATGCCAAAGCGTCCATGTAATCCAATCTATCCAAACTACTTGATCCCATGCTTTATGCTTCATTTATAAGCCTTTACTTAATGAGCACCAATGATCTCTTTAGAATGATCACTTTGACTTGCCACTCAATTTGACATGTCCAAACTAAATCGTGCGGAACTTTTGATTGAAAGCTTAGAATGACACGAATCCAATGCCACGTTAAGCTACCACAATTTACTATATTGTAACAACATTTGATACATAAATAGATACGACAAAGCGTCCGAGTAATCCAATCTATCCAAAAATTTGTGATGCAATTCATTTTGGTTCATTTATAAGTATTTACTCATCTTGAACTTTCCACTGTAAATCTTCCGTAACTTTTGACTTAGAGCTTAGAATGACACGAATTCAATACCCACGTTAAGCTAGCTCAATTCTCTATATTTTGAAAAACTCTGAGACAGAACTACATACGACAAAACGTTCAAGTAATCCCATCTATCCTAAACTGCAGGATGCCATGCATTATGCTTCATTTATAAGCCTTTACTCAATGACCACCAATGATCAGTTTAGAATAATCATATTAACTGACCGATCAATTTAAGATGTCCACACTAAATAGTCCGTAACTTATGATTGACACGAATCCAATACCCACGTTAAACTAGCTCAATTTTCTATATTTTGACAAAACTTGAGACAGAAACAGAGACGACAAAGCGTCCAAGTAATCTAGTCTATCCAAACTACTTGATGCCATGCTTTATGCTTGATTTATAAGGATTTACTTAATGAGCACCAATTACCTTTTTAGAATGATCACTTTAACTAGCCACTCAACTTGACATGTCCACACTAAATCGTTCGTAACTTTTGATTTTGAGCTCAGAATGACACGAATCCAATGCCCACGTTAAGCTAGCTCAATTTTCTATATTTTGACAAAATTAAAGGCAAAATCGAGATGAACAAACGTCCCAGTAAGCCAATTTATCCAAACTACTTGATGCCATGCTTTATGTTTCATTTATAAGCCTTTAGTTAATGAGCACCAATGATTTGTTTAGAATGATCACTTTAACTAGCCATTCAATTTGAAATGTCCAAACTAAATCGTGCGTAACTTTTGATTTAAAGCTTAGAATGACACGAATCCAATACCCACGTTAAGCTACCTCAATTTTCTATATTGTAACAAAATTTGATACATAAATAGATATGACAAAGCCTCCAAATAATCCAATCTATCCAAAAATGTGTGATGCCATTCATTATGGTTCATTTATAAGTATTTACACAATAAAAAGCAACGATCAATTTAGAATGATCATTTTACGAGATCAATCAACTAGACATTTTTGCACTAAATCATCCATAACTTTTTGATTTATTGCTGAGAATTACACGAATCCAATGTCCACATTAAGCAAATTCAATTTTCAACATTGTGCCAAAATTTGAAACAAAACTAGATACGAAAAAGCGTCCAAGTAATCCGATCTATCCAAAACTGTGCGATACTATGCATTATGCTTCATTTATAAGCCATTACTCAATGAGCACTAATGATCATTTTTGAATGATGACTTTAACTACGCGATCAACTTGACATGTCCGCAGTAAATAATCCATAACTTTTGATTATAGCTCAGAATGACACGAATCCAATTCCCACTTTAATCTAGCTCAATTTTCTATATTGTGATAAAATTTGAGATAGAAATAGATTTGACAAAGCGTTCAAATAATACAATCCATCCCAAACTGAGTGATTCCATGCATTATTTTTTTATTTATGTTTTTACTAAATAAGCACCAACAATCAGTTTAGAATGATCATTTTAACTGACATATCAACTTGACATGTATGCACTATATCGTCCATAACTTTTGATTTATAGTTCAGAATGACACGAATCAATTGGCCACGTTATGCTAGTTCAATTTTCTATATTGTGACAAAATTTGAGAAAGAACAAGATACGAGAAAGCGTCCCAGTAATTCAATCTATCCCAAACTATGATATGCCATGCATTATGCTTCAGTTAAAAGCCTTTACTTAATGAGCACCAATGATCAGTTTAGAATGATCACCTTACCTAGCCGGTAAACTTGACATATCTGTAAAATGATCACTTTAACTAGCTGATAAACTTAACATGTCTGCACTAAATCGTCCATAACTTTTGATTTAGAGCTCAGAATGACACAAATCCAATGCTCACGTCAAGCTAGTGAGAAAATTTGAAATAGAAATACATTCGACAAAGCGTCCAAGTAATCCAATCCATCCCAAACTGTGTGATGTCATGCATTATTTTTCATTTATAAGTTTTTGCTCAATGAGCACCAATGATCAGTTTAGAATGATCATTTTAACTGGCTGGTCAACTTGACATGTGTACACTAAGTTTTCCATAACTTTTGATTTATAGCTCACAATGACACGAATCCAATGCCCACATTAAACTAGTTCAATTTTCTATATTGTTACAAAATTTGAGACACAACTAGATATGACAAAGCGTCCAAGTAATCCAATTTATCCCAAACTGCGTGATGCCATGACTTCTGCTTCATTTATAAGCCTTTATTTAATGAGCACGAATAATCAGTTTCGAATTATCACTTTAAATGGCGGATAGAGTAAACATGTCCGCACTAAATCGTCCGTAATTTCTTATTTAGAGCTCAGAATGACACGAATGCAATGCCCACATTAAGCTAGTTCAGTTTTCTATATTGTTACAAAATTGAAGAAAAAATAGAGATGCCAAAGCGTCCATGTAATCCAATCTATCCAAACTACTTGATCCCATGCTTTATGCTTCATTTATAAGCCTTTACTTAATGAGCACCAATGATCTGTTTAGAATGATCACTTTGACTAGCCACTCAATTTGACATGTCCAAACTAAATCGTGCGTAACTTTTGATTGAAAGCTTAGAATGACACGAATCCAATGCCCACGTTAAGCTACCTCAGTTTACTATATTGTAACAACATTTGATACATAAATAGATACGACAAAGCATCCGAGT
Source organism: Pugionium cornutum (assembly GCA_018901935.1). Lineage (NCBI taxonomy): Eukaryota > Viridiplantae > Streptophyta > Magnoliopsida > Brassicales > Brassicaceae > Pugionium > Pugionium cornutum. The sequence continues at coordinate 2,070,365 of JAENJI010000013.1, read as the reverse complement.
AATCCAATCTATCCAAAAATTTGTGATGCAATTCATTATGGTTCATTTACAAGTATTTACTCATCTTGATCGTTCCACTCTAAATCTTCCGTAACTTTTGACTTAGAGCTTAGAATGACACGAATTCAATACCCACGTTAAGCTAGCTCAATTCTCTATATTTTGAAAAAATCTGAGACAGAACTACATACGACAAAACGTTCAAGTAATCCCATCTATCCTAAACTGCAGGATGCAATGCATTATGCTTCATTTATAAGCCTTTACTCAATGACCACCAATGATCAGTTTAGAATAATCATATTAACTGACCGATCAATTTAAGATGTCCACACTAAATAGCCCGTAACTTATGATTGACACAAATCCAATACCCACGATAAACTAGATCAATTTTCTATATTTTGACAAAACTTGAGACAGAAACAGAGACGACAAAGCGTCCAAGTAATCCAGTCTATCCAAACTACTTGATGCCATGCTTTATGCTTGATTTATAAGGATTTACTTAATGAGCACCAATTACCTGTTTAGAATGATCACTTTCACTAGCCACTCAACTTGACATGTCCACACTAAATCGTTCGTAACTTTTGACTTTGAGCTCAGAATGACACGAATCCAATGCCCACGTTAAGCTAGCTCAATTTTCTATATTTTGACAAAATTAAAGGCAAAATCGAGAGTGACAAACGTCCCAGTAAGCCAATTTATCCAAACTACTTGATGCCATGCTTTATGTTTCATTTATAAGCCTTTAGTTCTTGAGCACCAATGATTTGTTTAGAATGATCACTTTAACTAGCCATTCAATTTGATATGTCCAAACTAAATCGTGCGTAACTTTTGATTTAAAGCTTAGAATGACACGAATCCAATACCCACGTTAAGCTACCTCAATTTTCTATATTGTAACAAAATTTGATACATAAATAGATATGACAAAGCCTCCAAATAATCCAATCTATCCAAAAATGTGTGATGCCATTCATTATGGTTCATTTATAAGTATTTACACAATGAAAACCAACGATCAATTTAGAATGATCATTTTACGAGATCGATCAACTAGACATTTTTGTACTAAATCATCCATAACTTTTTGATTTATTGCTGAGAATTACACGAATCCAATGCCCACATTAAGCAAATTCAATTTTCTACATTGTGACAAAATTTGAAACAAAACTAGATACGAAAAAGCGTCCAAGTAATCCAATCTATCCAAAACTGTGCAATACTATGCATTATGCTTCATTTATAAGCCATTACTCAATGAGCACCAATGCTCATTTTTGAATGATGACTTTCACTACGCGATCAACTTGACATGTCCGCAGTAAATCATCCATAACTTTTGATTTATAGCTCAGAATGACACGAATCCAATTCCCACTTTAAGCTAGCTCAATTTTCTATATTGTGACAAAATTTGAGATAGAAATAGATTTGACAAAGCGTTCAAATAATACAATCCATCCCAAACTGAGTGATTCCATGCATTATTTTTTTATTTATGTTTTTAGTAAATAAGCACCAACGATCAGTTTAGAATGATCATTTTAACTGACATATCAACTTGACATGTATGCACTATATCGTCCATAACTTTGGATTTATAGTTCAGAATGACACGAATCAATTGCCCACATTATGCTAGTTCAATTTTCTATATTGTGACAAAATTTGAGCAAGAACAAGATACGAGAAAGCATCCCAGTAATTCAATCTATCCCAAACTATGATATGCCATGCATTATGCTTCAGTTAAAAGCCTTTACTTAATGAGCACCAATGATCAGTTTAGAATGATCACTTAACTGGCCGATCAACTTGACATGTCCATATGTCATTAACATTTGATGATTTGAGCTCAGAATGACTAATCCAATGCCCACGTTAAGCTAGCTCAATTTTCTATATTGTAACAAAATTTGAAATAGATATGACAAATCCAAGTAACCAATCCATCCCAAACTGTGTGATGCCATGCATTATTTTTCATTTATAAGCCTTTACTCAATGAGCACCAATGATCAGTTTAGAATGATCATTTTAACTGGCCGATCAACTTGACATGTGTGCACTAAGTTTTCCATAACTTTTGATTTATAGCTCACAATGACACGAATCCAATGCCCACATTAAACTAGTTCAATTTTCTATATTGTTACAAAATTTGAGACACAACTAGATATGACAAAGCGTCCAAGTAATCCATTTTATCCCAAACTGCGTGATGCCATGACTTATGCTTCATTTATAAGCCTTTATTTAATGAGCACAAATAATCAGTTTCGAATGATCACTTTAAATGGCGGATAGAGTAAACATGTCCGCACTAAATCGTCCGTAATTTCTTATTTAGAGCTCAGAATGACACGAATGCAATGCCCACATTAAGCTAGTTCAGTTTTCTATATTGTGAAAAAATTGAAGAAAAAATAGAGATGCCAAAGCGTCCATGTAATCCATTCTATCCAAACTACTTGATCCCATGCTTTATGCTTCATTTATAAGCCTTTACTTAATGAGCACCAATGATCTGTTTAGAATGATCACTTTGAATAGCCACTCAATTTGACATGTCCAAACTAAATCGTGCGTAACTTTTGATTTAAAGCTTAGAATGACACGAATCCAATGCCCACGTTAAGCTACCTCAATTTTCTATATTGTAACAAAATTTGATACATAAATAGATATGACAAAGCCTCCGAATAATCCAATCTATCCAAAAATGTGTGATGCCATTCATTATGGTTCATTTATAAGTATTTACACAATAAAAAGCAACGATCAATTTAGAATGATCATTTTACGAGATCAATCAACTAGACATTTTTGCACTAAATCATCCATAACTTTTTGATTTATTGCTGAGAATTACACGAATCCAATGTCCACATTAAGCAAATTCAATTTTCAACATTGTGCCAAAATTTGAAACAAAACTAGATATGGAAAAGCGTCCAAGTAATCCGATCTATCCAAAACTGTGCGATACTATGCATTATGCTTCATATATAAGCCATTACTCAATGAGCACCAATGATCATTTTTGAAAGATGACTTTAACTACGCGATCAACTTGACATGTCCGCAGTAAATAATCCATAACTTTTGATTATAGCTCAGAATGACACGAATCCAATTCCCACTTTAATGTAGCTCAATTTTCTATATTGTGATAAAATTTGAGATAGAAATAGATTTGACAAAGCGTTCAAATAATACAATCCATCCCA
>JAENJI010000013.1:1961573-2066617 GCA_018901935.1 Pugionium cornutum | reverse complement strand
CGATCAACTTAACATATCCGCACTAAATCGTCCCTAACTTTTGATTTAGAGTTCAGAATGACATGAATTCAATGCCCACGTTAAACTAGCTCAATTCTCTATGTTGTAACAAAATTTGAGAGAGAAATAGATTTAAAAAGGCATTCAAGTAATCCAATCTAGCCAAAACTGCATGTTGCCATGCATAATACTTCATTTATAAGCCTTTACTCAATGAGTACGAATGACAGTTTAGAATGATCACTTTAAGTAGGCGATCAACTTGACATGTCCGCACTAAATTGTCCTTAACTTTTGATTTATAGCTCAAAATAACATGAATCCAATGTCCACTTCAAACTAGCTCAATTTTCCATTTTGTGACACAAATTTGACAAAAAATAGATACGAAAAAAGTGTTCAAGTAATCCAATATAGCCAAAACTGCGTGATTCCATGCATTATGTTTCATTTATAAACCTTTACTTAATGAGCACCAATGATCAGTTTACAATGATCACTTTAACGGCCGATCAACTTGACATGTCCGCATTAAATCGTCCCTAATTTTTGATTTAGAGCTCAGAATGACACGAATCCAATGCCCACGTTAAGCTAGCTCAATTTTGTATGTTGTGACAAAATTTGAGATAGAAACAGATACGACAAAGCGTCTAAGTAATCCAATCAATCCCATACTGCATGACCCCATGCATTATTTTTCATTGATAAGCTTTTACTCAATGAGCAGAAATGATAAGTTTAGAATGATCACTTGAACTATCCGATCAACTTAACATGTCCGCTCTAAATCATCTATAACGTATATTTTAGAGATCAGAATGATACAAATCCAATGCCCACATTAAGCTAGCTCAATTTTCTATATTGCGACAAAATTTGAGACAGAAATATAAAAGACAAAGCGTCCAAGTAATCCAATCTATCCCGATGTGCGTGATGACATGCATTATGCTTCATTTATAAGCCTTTACTCAGTGAGCACCAATGATCAGTTCAGAAAAATCGTTTTAACTGACTGATAAACTTTACATGTCCGCACTAAATCATCCGTATCTTTTGATTTACACCTCAGAATGACACGAATCCAATGCCCACGTTAAGCTAGCTCAATGATTTATATTGTGATAAAATTGAAGACTAAAACTGCTGCGACAAGTCCTCCAAGTAATAAATCTATCCAAAACTACGTGATGTCATGCATTATGCTTGATTTATTAGTCTTTACTCAATGAGCACAATTGACCAGTTTAGAATGATCAATTTAACTGGGCGATCAACTTGACATGTCTGCAGTAAATCGTCCATAAATTTTTATTTATAGCTCATAAAGACACAAATCCAATGCCCACATTAAGGTAGCTCAATTTTCTATATTTTGCAAAATTTGAGACTGAAATGGATATGAAAAAGCGTTCAAGTAATCTACCCTAGCCAAAATTGCGTGATGCCATCCATTTTGCTTCATTTATAACCTTTAATCAATGAGCAGAAATGATAAGTTTAGAATGATCACTTGAACTATCCGATCAACTTGACATGTCCGCTCTAAATAATCTATAACATATATTTTAGAGATCAGAATGATACGAATCCAATGCCCACATTAAGCTAGCTCAATTTTCTATATTGCGACAAAATTTGAGACAGAAATATATAAGACAAAGCGTCCAAGTAATCCAATCTATCCCGATGTGCGTGATGACATGCATTATGCTTCATTTATAAGCCTTTACTCAGTGAGCACCAATGACCAGTTCAGAAAAATCGTTTTAATTGACTGATCAACTTTACATGTCCGCACTAAATCATTCGTATCTTTTGATTTACACCTCAGAATGACACGAATCCAATGCCCACATTAAGCTAGCTCAATGATTTATATTGTGATAAAATTGAAGCCTAAAACTGCTGCGACAAGTCCTCCAAGTAATCAAATCTATCCAAAACTGCGTGATGTCATGATTATGTTTGATTTATTAGTCTTTACTCAATGAGCACAATTGATCAGTTTAGAATGATCAATTTAACTGGGCGATCAACTTGACATGTCAGTAGTAAATCGTCCATAACTTTTTATTTATATCTCATAAGGGCACAAATCCAATGCCCATGTTAAGCTAGCTCAATTTTCTATATTTTGCAAAATTTGAGACCGAAATAGATATGAAAAAGCGTTCAAGTAATCCAAGCTAGCCAAAACTGCATGATGCCATCCATTTTGCTTCATTTATAACCTTTAATCAATGAGCAAAAATGATAAGTTTAGAATTCACTTGAACTATCCGATCAACTTGACATGTCTGCTCTAAATCATCTATAACGTATATTTTAGAGTTCAGAATGATACGAATCCAATGCCCACATTAAGCTAGCTCAATTTTCTATATTGTGACAAAATTTGAGAAAGAAATAGATACGACAAAGCGTCCAAGTAATCCAATCTATCCCGAACTGTGTGATGTCATGCATATGCTTCATTTATTAACCTTTACACAATGAGCAACAATGATCAGTTTAGAATGATTACTTTAACTTGCTGATCAACTTGACATTTCTGCAATAAATTGTCCATAACTTTTGATTTAGAGCTTAGAATGACAGGAATACAATGCCCACGTTAAGCTAGCTCAATTTTCTATATTGTGACAAAATTTGAGACATAAATAGATATGACAAAGCATCGATGTAATCCAATCTATCCTGAACTACCTGATACCATGCATTATGCTTGATTTATATGCCGTTACTCAATAAGCACTAATGATTAGTTAAGAATAATCACTTTAACTAGCCGATCAACTTGACATGTCCGAACTAAATCGTCCGTAACTTTTCATTTAGAGCTTAGACTGACACGAACCAAATGCCCACGTTAAGCTAGCTCAATATTTTTATGTTGTGATAAAATTTCTTCAACAAGTCCTCCAATTAATCAAATCTTTCCAAAACTTCCTGGTGTCATGGATTATGCTTCATTTATAAGCCTTTACTCAACAAGCACCAATAATCAATTAAGAATGATCATTTTAACTGTCCGATCACCTTGACATGTCCGCATTAAATCGTCTATAACTTTTCATTTATAAGTCCGAATGACAATGCCCATGTTAAGATAGCTCAATGTTTTATAGTGTGATAAAATTGAAGACTAAAACTGTTTCGACAACTCCTCCAAGTAATCAAATCTATCCCGAACTATGTGATGTCATGCATTATGCTTCATTCATAAGTCTTTACTCAATGAGAAAAAATGATCAGTTCAGAATGTTAAGTTTAACAAGGCGATCAACTTAACATGTCTGCACTAAATCGTCCGTAACTTTTGATATAGAGCTCGGGATAACACGAATCCAATGCCCAGGTTCAGCTACCTCAATTTTTTATATTGTGAAAATATTTGAGACAAAAATAGATACTAAAAAGCGTTCAAGTAATCCAAGCTAGCCAAAACTGCGTGATGCCATGCATTTTGCTTCATTTATAAGCCCTTATTCAATGAGCACCAATGATCAATTTAGAATGATCACTTTAACTGGCCAATCAACTTGTCATTTCCACTCTAAATCATCCGTAACGTATATTTTAGAGATCAGAATGACACGAATCCAATGCCACGTTAACCTAGCCCAATTTTTTATATTGTGACAAAATTTGAGACATAAATAAATACGACAAAGAGTCCAAGTAATCCAATCTATCCCAAACTGCGTGATGTCATGCGTTATGCTTCATTTATAAGCCTTTACTCAATGAGCACCAATGATTAGTTTAGAATGATCACTTTAACTGGCCGATCAGCTTGACATGTCCGCACTAAATCGTATGTAACTTTTGATTTGGAGCTCAGAATGACACGAATCCAATGCCCACGTCAAGCTACCTCAATTTCATTTGAGACAGAAATAGATATGACAAAGCGACCATGTAATCCAATCTATCCCAAACTGTGTGATGCCTTGCATTATGCTTCATTTACATGCCTTTACTCAATGAGCACTATTGATCAGTTTAGAATGATCACTTTAATTGGCCGATCATCTTGACATGTCTGCACTAAATCATCCATTACTTTTGATTTAGAGCAAAGAATGACACGAATCCAATGCACACGATAAGCTAGCTTAATTTTTTATATTGTGAAAAAATTTGAGGCATAACTAGATACGAAAAAGCGTCCAAGTAATCCACTCTATCCCAAACTGCGTGATGCCATACTTTATGCTTCACCTATAAGCGTTTACTTAATGAGTACCAATGATCACTTTAGAATGATAACTTTAACTAGGTGATCAACCTAACATCTCCGAACTAAATCGTCCATAACTTTTGATTTATAGCTCAGAATAACACCAATCCAATGCCCACATAAAAGATAGCTCAATATTCTATATTGTGACAAAATTTGAGATAGAAATAGATAGTTAAAAGCGTTCAAGTAATCCAATCCACCCAAAACTGCTTGATGCCATGCATTATGCTTCATTTATAAGCCTTTACTCAATGACCACCAATGATCAGTTTATAATGATCATTTTAACTCGTCGATCGACTTAACATGCCCGCACTAAATCATCCCTAACTTTGATTAGAGCTCCGAATGACATGAATCGAATGCCCACATTATGCTAGCTAAATTTTCTATATTGTGACAAAATTTGAGACAGAAATCGATACGACAAAGCATTCAAGTAAGCCTATCTATCCTGAACTGCATGATGTCATGCATTATCCTTCATTTATAAGCCTTTACTCAATGAGCACCAATGATCAATCTATAATGATCACTTTAATTGGCCGATCAATTTGACATGACTGCAATAAATTGTCCGTAACTTATGATTTAGAGCTCAGAATGACACGAATCCAATGCCTACGTAAAGCTAGCTCAATTTCTATATTTTGACAATTTGAGACAGAAATAGATACGACAAAGTATCCATGTAATCTAATCTATCCCTAACTGTGTGATGCCATTCACTATGTTTCATTTATAAGCCCTTATTGAATGAGCACTAATGATCAATGTAGAAAAATCACTTTAATTGCCCGATCAACTTGACATGTCCGCATTAAATTGTCCGTAACTTATGATTTAGAGCTAAAACTGACAAGAATCCAATGCCACGTTAAACTAGCTCAATTTTCTATATTGTGACAAAATTTGAGACAGAAATAGATACGAAAAAGTGTTCAAGTAATCATTTCTAGCCAAAACTGTGTGATGCCATGCATTATGATTCATTTATAAACCTTTACTCAATGAGCACCAATGATCAGTTTATAATGATCTCTTTAACTGGCCGATCAACTTGACATTTCCGCACTAAATCGTCCCTAACTTTTGATTTACAGTTTAGAATGACACAAATCTAATGCCCATAATAAGCTAGCTCAATTTTTTAAATTGTGAAAATGTTCGATGCCATGACTAGATACGACAAAGCGTCCAAGTAATCCACTCTATCCCAAACTGCGTGATGCCATACTTTATGCTTCAGTTATAAGCCTTTACTTAATGAGTACCAATGATCAATTTAGAATGATCACTTTAACTAGGCGATCAACTTGATGTGTCTGCACTAAATTGTCCGTAACTTTTGATTTATAGCTCAGAATAACACGAATCCAATGCCCATGTTAAGCTAGCTCAATTTTCAAAATTGCGATAAAATTTGAGACAGAAATAAATATGACAAATCGTCCAAGTAATTCAATCTATTCCGAACTGCGTGATATCATGCATTATGCTTCATTTATATGCCTTTACTCAATGATCACCAATAATAATTATGAATGATCACTTAAACTAGCCAATCAATTTGACATATCTGCACTAAATCGTCTATAACTTATGATTTAGAGCTCAGAATGACACGAATCCAATGCCCATGCTAAGGTAGCTCAATTTTCTATATTATGAAAAAATTTGAGACAAAAATAAATACGAAAAAGTGTCCAAGTAACCCAATCTATCCTGAACTTCATGATGTCATGCATTACGCTTCATTTATAAGCCTTTACTCAATGAGCACAAATGATCAGTGTAGAATGATCACTTTAACTGGCCGATCAACTTGACATGTACGCAATAAATCGTTTGTAATTTTTTATTCAGAGCTCAGAATAACACGAATCCAATGCCCACATTAATCTAGCTCAATTTCTATATTGTGACAAAATTTGAGACAAAAATAGGTATGACAAAGCATCCATGTAATCCAATCTATCCTGAATTGCGTGATGTCATGAATTATGCTTCATTTATATGCCTTTGCTCAATGAGCACCAATGATCAGTTTAGAATGAACACTTTAACTGGCCCATAAACTTGAAATTTCTGCAATAAATCATCCGTAACTTTTGATTTATAGCTCAGAATGACACGAATCCAATGAGCTAGCTCAATTTTTTATATTGTGAAAAAATTTGAGGCATAACTAGATACAACAAAGAGTGGAAGTAATCCACTCTATCTCAAATTGCGTGATGCCATGCGATATGCTTCATTTATATGGTTTACTTAATGAGTACCAATGATCAGTTCAGAATGATCACTTTAACCGGGCGATCAACTTGACATGGTCGCACTAAATCATCCGTAACTTTTGATTTAGAGTTCGGAATAACGCGAATCAAATTACTATGTTAAGCTAGCTCAATTTTCTATTACTACAAGAAAACAGCGACAACGCAATGTAGTCGCAAAGTCTTAGTCACAAATTTATATAGTCACAAATCAGTCGCAAATCAGTTGCAATTTAGTGACGGATATGCGACCACGGTAATAGTGGTACAATTTGCGATTGATTTCCAACCAATCATTGGTGACTACATTTGTTAATGACATTTTTGATTTAGCTCGAATGTAACAAATCAATGCCCACTTAAGCAAGCTCATATTGTCTATGTTGCCAAAAATTTGAGTAAAAATAGATCAAAAAGTTTCAAGTAATCCAATAGCCAAAAGTGATGATGCATTATGCTTCATTTATAAATTTATTCAATGAGAACAAATATGGAATTAAATTTTTATAAAAAAATAATTAATTATAATATTTTGAAATTAAAATTAAAAATTATTCTTAAAAGATAATAATTTGTAATTTTTATTTCAAATTCGTTTAATTAAATATTTTTTTTAAAAAACTTGATTATTATTATTTTTAATTAATAATTAATATAATTTTTAATATTAGATATAAAATATTTTGTTTCAATTAATTATTTAATAATTTTATATATTATTATAATTAAATAATTTAATTATTTTATAAAATAAAAAGAAATGAAAAATTAAAAATAAAATTTTATTAAATAAAAATTCAATTTACAAAAAAAAAAATCTAATTCTCTGGTGGCGGGAACTGAAAATCCAAAGGCAAGGAAAAATGGGGTTGGAGCGGTCGACGGTTCACCTGGGTCACCGTTATCCCGCATAAATGAGGCGAATGCATGATACGTCCGTTGAAAATAGCCAACGAGCATCTCCAAACTGCAGATTTTCTTTTGGTTTTCTTTATGAACTTCTAGCATCTTCCGATTCGCCCGAATTTGCGCGTTTTGTTTTTTAATTTACGCGTTATGTTCTTCATTACGTACGTTGATTGCGTTTTGTTCTTCGAATCGGCGCTATGCGGCTAGAAGTTGCTCTTGAAACGCAACGTAGTCGGAGGTAGTGGATTATAACCCACTAGTAGAAAGAAAAATATATATGACAAAGCGTCCAAGTAATCCATTCTATACCGTATTGTGTGATGCTTTGCATTATGCTTCATTTGTAAGCCTTTAATCAATAAGCACCAACGATCAGGTTAGAATGATCATTTTAACTGGCCGATCAACTTGACATGTCTCCACTAAATTGTACATAGCTTTTGATTTATAGCTCATAATGACATGAATACAATGCCCACGTTAAGCTAGTTGTATTTGATATAACGTGACAAAATTTTGAGACAAAAATAGGTACGAAAAAGCATCCAAGTAATCAAATCTATCCCAAACTGCGTGATGCCATGCATTATTCTTCATTTATAAGCTTTTCTCAATGAGCACCATGGATCTGTTTAGAATGATCATTTTAATGGGCCGATAAACTTGACATGTCCGCGTTAAATCGTGTGTAACTTTTGATTTAGAGCTCAGAATGGCACGAATCTAATGCCCATGATTAGCTAGCTCAATTTTCTATATTGTGACAAAATTTAAGACTAAAATGGCTTCGACAAGTCCTCCAAGAAATCAAATCTATCCAAAAATACGTGATGTCATGCACTATGCTTCATTTATAAGCTATAAAACAATGAGCACCAATGACACAAATCGAATACCCACGTTTAGCTAGCTAAATTTTCTATATTGTGACAAAATTTGATTCATAAATAGATACGACAAAGTGTCCAATTAGTCCAATCTACCACGAACTCCGTGATGCCATGCATTATGCTTCATTTATTAACCTTTACTTAATGAGCACCAATGATTAGTTTAGAATGATCACTTCAAGTGGCCGATCAACTTGACGTGTCCGCACTAAATCATATGTAACTTTTAATTTAGAGCTCCGAATGACGTGAATCCAATGCCCATATTAAGGTAGATAAATTTTCTATGTTGTGACAAAATTTGAGACAAAAATAGATACGACTAAGCCTCCAAGTAATCCAATATATTACAAACTGCGTGATTCTCAGCATTATGCTTCATTTATAAGCCTTTACTTAATAAGCACTAATGATCAGTTTAGACTGATCATTTTAACTGGCCAATCAACTTGACATGTCTGTACTAAATCGTCCATAACTTTTTATTTATCGCTCATAATGACAGGAATCCAATGCCCATGTTAAGATAGCTCAATTTGCTATATTGTGCCAAAATTTGAGAGAAAAAATAGATACAGCGAAGCGCCCAAGTAATCCAATCTATGCCGAACTGCATGATGCCATGCATTATGCTTCATTTATAAGTCTTTACTCAAAAAATACCAATTATCAATTTAGAATGATCATTTTAATGTGCCGATAAACTTGACATGTCCGCACTAAATCGTCTATAACGTTTGATCTAGAGCTCAGAATGACAAGAAGTCAATGCCCATGTTAAGCTAGCGAAATTTTCTATATTGTGATCAAATATAAAACTAAAATTCCTTCGACAAGTTCTCCAAGTAATCAAATCTATCCAGAACTACGTGATGTCATGCGTTATGCTTCATTTATATGTCTTTACTCAATTAGCACGAATGAACAATTTAGAATGATCATTTTATCTAGCCAATCGACTTGATATGTCTGCACTAAATCGTACATAACTTTTGATTTATAGCTCATAATGACTCGAATCCAATACCCACGTTTAGCTATCTCAATTTTCTATATTGGACCAAAGTTTGAGACAGAAATAGATACGACAAAGTATCCATTTAATCCAATCTATCCCAAACTGCATGATGCCATCTATTATGATTCATTTATAAACCTTTACTTAATGAGCACCAATGATTAGTTTAGAATGATGACTTTAACTGGCTGATAAACTTGACACATCCGCACTAAATCGTCTGTAACTTTTGATTTAGAGCTCCGAATGACGCAAATCCAATGCCAAGATTAAGGTAGCTAAATTTTCTATGCTGTGACAAAATTTGAGATAAAAATAGATACGACTAAGTGTCCAAGTAATCCAATCTATCCCAAACTGTGTGATGCTCAACATTATGCTTCATTTATAAGCCTTTACTCAATAAGCACCAATGATAAGTTTAGAATGATCATTTTAACTTGCTGATCAACTTGACATGCATGCACTAAATCGTGCATAACTTTTTATTTATAGCTCATACTGACAGGAATCAAATGCCCATATTAACCTAGCTCAATTTGCTATATTATGCCAAACTTTGAAACAAAAATAGATACGGCAAAGCGCCCAAGTAATCCAATCTATCCCAAACTGCGTGATGTCATGCATTATGCTTCGTTTATAAGCCTTTACTCGATGAGCACCAATTATCAGTTTAGAATGATCATTTTAACGTGCCGATAAACTTGACATGTCTGCACTAAATCATCTGTAACTTTTGATTTAGAGCTTAGAATGACACGAATTGAATGCCTAGGTTAAACTAGCTCAGTTTTCTATATTGTGATAAAATTTAAGACTAAAATTGCTTCGACAAGTCCTCCAAGTAATTAAATCTATCCAAAACTTTGTGATGTCATGCATTATGATTCATTTATAAGCCTTTACTCAATGAGCACCAATGATCAGTTTAGAATGATCATTTTAACTGGTTGATCAACTTGACATGTCTGCACTTAATCGTCCATAACTTTTGATTTATAGCTCCTAATGACATGAATCCAATACCCACGTTTAGCTAGCTCAATTTTCTATATAGTGACAAAATTTGAGACAGAAATACATATGACAAAGCATTTAATTAATCCAATCTATCCTTCATACAAGCCTCAAATCAAGGCTGTACGCGCGTGGGCTGTGTGGAGAAGATTAGGTGAGAAACTCGACCTTAGGCTTGTAGATGGGAGTTCTCTGTTTGGTAATGGATGGAAGGGTGAAGTGAACCACACGAGGGGTGATGAACCTCGTGATAAATCACAAACTTAGAAGCTAGGAGGTGTTAATTTAACATCATGATGAGTTACCCGGTTGTAGGCGTATTCATCTCCATCTTCATGATGTCTAGGAAGCATTCTTAGTCTGTGTTGATGACCATAGGGCTTGAAGCCATTGCCTTCTCCTTCTGGTTGCAGTGGAGGTCGTGTTGGTCTAGGGTGATAGCCATGAGGCTGTGCGTCCTCATCTCCATCCAGCTGGGGCTCCTCCTATTCATGCCGTGTCCTAGGGTGCTCAGGACCCTCAGCATGGTCTTGCTCAGCCCTCACGTGCCTTATGGCCTGGAATCTCACCGGCCTCTCCACGCGTTCCAACCTCTCGCCGATTGATGTGAGTTGTGTTTGGAGTGTGGTGAACATGGCCATCATGGCCTCGGTTGCATCCTGATTTCCTTCTGCCATTGTGTGCTACAAAAGAAAGAAACGAGTTATTCTGCTCCTAAAATTCGATTAGGAGGGTCGTCTTTTATAGTTGAAGTAGAAGTTGCAAAAAGGAAAAATTGAAAAGGAAAATTCTAGGAAAAAGGAAAAACAGAAAAATGGAAACTTCTTGACAATTAATGCTAAAGATCCTAGATTCTTTTTTGTCGATTTTCTTGGTAGTTTTCTATATTTTATTTTTTTTGCTTTTTGATTTAACTTAATGGAAATATGCTTTTAATAAAAAGGAAAGACGAAAATAGCAATGCAAGAATGAATCTAAGCCCTAGTGATGCACGTAGAAAGTAGATGCACTCGGTTTGAGTTTTGATGTTATTTTTTTGATTTTTTTTTTGAATGAGACTTAAACTAATGCAAGAACTGGAAACAAGACTAAATAAACGATGGAAACAACCTGGTTTTAGGAGCTTTAAGCTTTGATACCAAAATGATACAAGCCTCGAATCAAGGTTGTATGCGCGTGGGCTGTGTGGAGAAGATTAGGTGAGAAACTCGACCTTAGGCTTCTGGATGGGAGTTTTCTGTTTGGTAATGGATGGAAGGGTGAAGTGAACCACACGAGGGGCGATGAACCTCGTGATAAATCACAAACTTAGAAGCTAGGAGGGATCATCTCAACTAGGGTTCTAAGCGCACAAGTCTCTTGAGAGAAAACTTGTAGAAAGAAAATTCGATCTTTATTAATATCACAATAAGGTTGTCGAACTACAATGCTGAAGGAGTCTTATTAATATGCTCGGCAGCTTGACCATCTAGGGTCGAGTCAATAAAGAAAAAATAGATAACTTACAAAAGTGCACAAATGGAAAAATTACAAAAAGACAATAACCGAAAAAGGACTTCTACCTAAATTGTCTTTGACTCAAAACTGTAAACATTCTAAATCCTACTCTGAATAACAGAAAAGGCAAGTATATAAATTAAAAACTTGCCATTCTTACGTATCGGCCAAGAAATGAAGATGGCCGGCCTTGTGGCATGCACGCATCTTGCTCCTAGTTTTCGACTTGGAGTAGGGTTAGGAATCGTTGGGCCTTGACCTCTCTTGCTACTAAAGCCCAAGTCTCTGAAGTCCCTTGTAGTGTTGAGAAGCCTTTGGACTCTTCCTTGTGCTCTTCGCCCAATGCTCTTTGTCGATCATCCTCTAGGAGCTTGTCGACCCACAAACTGAACTTGTGGAAGAGTACCCTTGATCTCTCCTTGTCATTGCACCCGGTGGCACCACTGGTGTAAAAACTTCATCTAGATGCATGTCTTGAAGCTGGTAGCTTATCTGGTGCGAGTCTCTTTTTGTAGATGATGAAATGGTGGTGCAATCGGCTGGATCGGCTGTACCGGCTGGATTGGCTGTACCAGCTGGACTGTGAGAGGTGCTGGCCGTATTGTCATCGGACCCGGCCAAGTTGATCCCGGAGCCGGTGGCGTCACCAATTGGGCCGGCGGTGTCATCCACGTCGCCGCCAGTTGGGCCAGAAGTTTGGGCCTCTCCGCCAGAAAGATTGATTGGTCCGGCCCGGCTGGTCGTAGGCCCGGCGGTACCGCTTGGGCCGGTAGGCGTGCCAAATGGCCCGGCTGTCTCGGGCAAGCACTCTGGTCGCCCAGATTGATCTGATGCCCTCATCAATCCTGAACTGCGTGATGCCATGCATTATGCTTCATTTATAAACCTTTAATTAATGAGCACCAATGATCAGTTTAGAATGATCACATTAACTGGCCGATCGACTTGACATGTCCGCACTAAATCGTCCATAACTTTTGATTTAGAACTCCGAATAACACGAATCCAATGCCCACATTAAGCTAGCGAGATTTTCTATGTTGTAAAAAATTTGAGAGAAAAATAGATACGACTAAGCATCCAAGTAATCCAATCTATCCCGAACTGCCTGATGCTCAATATTATGCTTTAATAAGCACTAGTGATCAGTTTGGAATGATTATTTTCACTAGCCGATCAACTTGATATGTCTGTACTATACCGCCCATAACTTTGTATTTATAGCTCATAATGATAGAAATCCAATGCCCACGTTAAGCTAGCTCAATTTGCTATATTGTGCCAAAATCTTAGACAAAAATAGATACGACAAAGCGCCTAAGTAATCCAATATATCCCAAAATGTGTGATGCCATGCATTATGCTTCATTTATAAGCCTTTACTCAATGAGAACAAATGATCAGAAGAATCATCATTTTAACCGGCCGATCAACTTGACATGTCCGCACTAAATCGTTTGTAACTTCTGATTTAGAGCTCAGAATGACGTGAATCCAATGCCCACCTTAAACTAGATCAATTTGATATATTGTGCCAAAATTTGAGACAAAAATAGATATGGCAAAGCGCCTAAGTAATCCAATCTATCCCAAATTGTGTGATGCTATGCATTATTCTTCATTTATAAGCCTTTACTCAATAAGAACAAATGATCAGAAGAAACATCATTTTAACAGGTCTATCAACTTGACATGTCCGCACTAAATCGTTTGTTATTTTTGATTTAGAGCTCATAATGACGTGAATCCAATGCCCACGTAAGCTCACTCAAGTTTCTATATTGGGACAAAATTTGAGACAAAAATAGATACGACAAAGCATCCAAGTAATCCAATCTATCCCAAACTGTGTGACGTTATGCATTATTCGTCATTTATAAGCTTTTACTCTATGAGCACCAATGATCAGTTTAGAATTATCATTTCAACTAGCCGATTAACTTGACATGTCCGCACTAAATCATTTGTAACTTTTGAATTAGAGCTCCAAATGACACGAATCTAATGCCCACGTTAAGCTAGCTCAATTTTATATATTGTGAGAAAATTTAAGACTAAAACTGCTTCGACAAGTCCTCCAAGTAACCAAATCTATCCAAAACTACTTGATGTCATGCATTATGCTTCATTTATGAGCCTTTACTCAATGAGCACCAATGATCAGTTTAGAATAATCATATTAACTAACTGATAACCTTGACATGTCCGCCCTAAATCTTATGTAACTTTGATTTAGAGCTCAGAATGACATGAATCCAATACCCACGTTAAGGTAGCTCAATTTTCTATGTTCTCACAAAATTTCAGATAGAAATAGAGACGGCAAAGCATCCAAATAATGCAATATGTCCCGAACTGCATGAGGCCATGTATTATTCTTTATTTATAAGCCTTTACTGAATGAGCACCAATGATCAGTTAAGAATTATAATTTTAACTGGCCGATCAACTTGACATGTACGCACCAAATCGTCTGTAACATTTGATTTAGAGTTCAAAATGCCCGAATCCAGTGCCCACGTTAAGCTAGCTCAGCTTTCCATATTGTGATAAAATTTAAAAATAAATTTGCTTCGACAAGTCCTCCACGTAATCAAATCTATCCCAAACTACATGATGTCAGGAATTATCTTCATTTATAAGCCTTTACTCAATGAGCACCAATGATCACTTTAGAATAATCATTTTAACTAACCGATCAATTTGACATGTCTGCACCAAATTGTCTATAAGTTTTGATTTATACCTCGTAATGACACAAATCCAATGTCCACGTTAAGCTAGCTCAATTTTTTATATTGTGACAAAATTATAGACAGAAATAAAGACGACAAAGCGTCCAAGTAATCCAATATATCCCAAACTGCGTGATGCTATGCATCATGCTTCATTTATAAGCTTTTAATCAGTGAGCACCAATGATCAGTTAGGAATGATCATTTTAACTGGCTGATGAACTTGACATGTCCACACTAAATCGTTCGTAACTTTTGATTTTGACCTCTGAATGACACTAATCCATTCCCCACGTTAAGCTAGTTCAATTTTTAATATTTTGACAAAATTTGTGACAAAAATAGGTACGACAAAACGTCAAAGTAATCCAATCTATACCAAAATGCGTGATACTCTACATGATGCTTCATTTCTAAGCCTTTACTGAATGAGCACCAATGATTAGTTTAGAATGATCATTTGAACTGGCCGATCAACTTGACATGTAAAACACTAATTCGTCCATAACTTTTGATTTTTATCTCATACTGACACGAATCCAATGCCACGTTAATCTAGATCAATTTGATATTGTGACAAAATTCTAGACAGAAATAGATACGACGAAACGTCAAGTAATCCAATCTGTCCCGAACTACATGATGTCATGCATTATGCTTCATATATAAGCTTTTACTGAATGAGCACCAATGATGAGTTAAGAATGATCATTTTAACTTGCCGATCAACTTGACATGTCCACACAAAATCGTCTGTAACATTTGATTTAGAGTTCAGAATGCCCAAATCCGATGCCCACGTTAAGCTAGCTCAGGTTTCCATATTGTGATAAAATTTAAAAATAAAATTGCTTCGACAAGTCCTCCACGTAATCAAATCTATCCAAAACTACGTGATGTCAGCAATTATCTTCATTTATAAGCCTTTACTCAATGAGCACCAATGATCAGTTTAGAATAATCATTTTAACAAACCGATCAATTTCACATGTCTGCACCAAATCGTCTATAAATTTTGATTTATAGCTCGTAAGGACAAGAACCCAATGCCCACATTAAGCTAGCTCAATTTTTTATATTTTAACAAAATTATAGACAAAAATAAATACGACAAACCATCCAAGTAATCCAAGATATCCCAAATTGCGTGATGTCATGCATCATGTTTTATTTATAAGCTTTTAATCAATGAGCACCAATGATCAGTTAAAAATGATCATTTTAACAGGCTGATCAACCTGACATGTCCGCACAAAATCGTTCGTAACTTTTGATTTAGAGCTCTGAATGATTGTAATCCATTCCCCACGGTAAGCTAGCTCAATTTCTTATATTTTGACAAAATTTGAGACAAAAATAGATACGACAAAACGTCAAAGTAATCCATTCTATCCCAAGCTGCGTATACTCTACATGATGCTTCATTTATAAGCCTTTACTCAATGAGCACCAATAACCAGTTTAGAATGATCATTTTAACTGGCTGATCAACTTGACATGTCTACACTAATTCGTCCATAACTTTTGATTTTTATCTCATAATGACACAAATCCAATGTCCACGTTAAGCTAGATCAATTTTCTATATTGTGACAAAATTTGAGACAGAAATAGATACGACGAAGCGTCAAGTAATCCAATCAACCCCGAACTGCATGATGTCATGCATTATGCTTCATTTATAAGCTTTTACTGAATGAGCACCAATGATCAGTTAAGAATTATCATTTAAATTGGCCGATCAACTTGACATGTCCGCACCAAATCGTCTGTAAAATTTGATTTAGAGCTCAGAATGACACGAATCCAATGCCCACGTTAAGCTAGCTAAATTTTCCATATTGTGATTAAATTTAAAACTAAAATTGCTTCGACAAGTCCTCCAAGTAATCAAATCTATCCAAAACTACATGATGTCATGCATTATGCTTCATTTATAAGCCTTTACTCAAAGAGCACCATTGATCAGATTAGAATGATCATTTTAACTAGCTGATCAACTTGACGTGTCTGCACCAAATCGTCTATAAGTTTCGATTTATTACTCGTAATGACACGAATCCAATGCCCATGTTAAGCTAGCTCAATTTTTTGTGACAAAATTATAGACAGAAATAAAGATGACAAAGCGTGCAAGTAATCCAATCTATCCCAAACTGCGTTATTCCATAAGCTTTTACTCAATGAGCACCAATGATCAGTTAAGAATGATCATTTTAACTGTACGATCAACTTGACATATCCACACTAAATCATTCGTAACTTTTGATTTAGAGATCTGAATGACACTAATCCATTCCCCACGTTAAGCTAGCTCAATTTCTTATATTTTGATAAAATTTGAGACAAAAATAGATATGACAAAATGTCAAAGTAATCCAATCTATCTCAAACTGCGTGATACTCTACATGATGCTTCATTTATAAGAGTTTACTCAATGAGCACCAATGATCAGTTTAGAATAACCATTTTAACTGGCCGATCAACTTGACATGCCCACACTAAATCGTCCATAACGTTTAATTTAGAGCTCCGAATGACACAAATCCAATGCCCATGTTAAGCTAGCTTAATGTTGTACATTGTGAAAAAATTATGGACAGAAATAGAGACGATAAAGTGTCAAGTAATCCAATCTATCCCAAACTCCGTGATGCCATGCATTATGCTTCATTTATAAGATTTTAATCAATGAGCACCAATGATAAGTTAATAATGATCATTTTAACTGACCGATCAACTTGGCATGTCCGCAATAAATCGTACGTAACTTATAATTTAGAGCTCAGAATGACACAAATCCAATACCCACGTTAAGCTAGCTCAATTTTCCATATTTTGACAAAATTATAGATAGAGATAGAGACGACAAAGCGTCCAAGTAATTCAATATATCCCAAACTGCATGATGCCATGCATTATCCTTCATTTTTAAGCTTTTAATCAATGAGCAAAAATGATCAGTTAAGAATTATCATTCTAACGGGCTGATCTACTTGACATATCCACACTAAATCATCTGTAACTTTTGTTTTAGAGTGTCAAATGACTTGAATCCAATGCCCACGTTAACCTAGCTCAATTTTCTATATTGTGACGAAATTTGTGATAGAAATATATATGACAAAGCGTCCAAGTAATCTAATCTATCCTGAACTGCGTGATACCAAGCATTAATGCTTCATTTATAAACCGTTACTTAATGAGCACCAATGATCAGTTTAGAATGATGACTTTAACTGGCCGATCAACTTGACATGTACGCAATAAATCATCCGTAACTTTTGATTTAGAGCTCATAATGACACGAATCCATTGTGCACGTTAAGCTAGTTGAATTTTTTATATTGTGACAAATTTTGAGATAGAAATAGATACAACAAAGCGTGCAAGTAATCTAATATATAAAAAACTGCGTGATGTCATGCTTTATACTTCATTTATAATCGTTTACTTAATGAGCACCATTGATCACTTTAAATGTCTGGTCAACTTGACATGTCCGCACTAAATCGTCCATAACTTATGATTTAGAGCTCAGAATGACACGAATCCAATTCCCATGTTAAGCGGGCTAAATTTTTCTATATTGTGACAAAATTTGAGACACAAATAGATTATAGTAATCCAATCTAGCCAAAACTGTGTGATGCCATGCATTATGCTTCATTTATAAGTCTTTACTCAATTAGCACATATGATGAGTATAGAATGATCACATTAACTGGCCGATCAACTTGAAATGTCCGCACTAATTTGTCCGTAACTTTTGATTTAGAGCTTAAAATGACAAGAATCCAATGCCCACGTTAAGCTAGCTCAGTTTTGTATATTGTGAAGAAATCTTAGACACAACTAGATACGACAAAGAGTGCAAGTAATCTAATCTATCACATATTGCGTGATGCCATTCTTTATAATTCATTTATAAGCCTTTACTCAATGGGCACCAATGATAAGTTTAGAATTATCATTTTAACTCGCCAATAACCTTGACATGTTTGCACTAAAACATTTGTAACTTTTTGATTTATAGCTCAGAATGACATGAATCCAATGCCCACGTTAATCTAGCTCAATTATCTATATTGTGTGAAAATTTGAGATAGAATTAGATACGACAAAGCGTCCAAGTAATCCAATTTATCCCAATCCGTGTGATGCTATGCATTATGTTTCATTTATAAGCCTTCAATGAGCCATTTATTAGTTTAGAATGATCATTTTAATCGGCTGATCAACTTGATATGTCTACACTAAATCGTCCAAAACTTTTGATTTATACCTCAGAATGACACAAATCCAATGCCCACGTTAAGCTAGCTCAATTTTCTATATTGTGACAAAATTTGAGATTGAAATAGATATGACAAAGCATCCAAGAAATCCAATCTATCACGAAGTGCGAGATGCCATGCATTATGGTTAATTTATAGTCCTTTACTCAATGAGCACCAATGATCAGTTTAGAATGATCATTTTAACTGGGCATGTCTGCACTAAATCATCTTTAACTTTTGATTTAGAGCTCAGAATGCCACGAATCGAATGCCCACGTTAAGTTAGCTCAATTTTCTTTATTGTGATATAATTTAAGACCAAAATTGCTTCGACAAGTTCTCCTAGTAATCCAATCTATCCAAAACTGTATGATGCCATGCATTATGCTTCATATATAAGCCTTAACTCCATGAGCACCACAGATCAGTTTAGAATGATCATTTTAATTGGCCGATAACCTTGCCATATATGCACTAAAACGTCTGGAACTTTTTATTTATATAGAATGACACGAATCCAGTGCCCACGTTAAGCTAGCTCAATTTTCTATATTGTTTTAAAATTCAAGACTAAAATTCCTTCGACATATCCTCCAAGTAATAAAATCTATCCAAAACTATGTAATGTCATGCACTATGCTTCATTCATAAGTCTTTACTCAATGAGCACCAATGATCAGTTTAGAATGGTCATTTTAACAAGCCAATCAACTTGACATGTCTGCATTAAATCAACTGTAACTTTTGATTTGTAGCTCACAATGACATGAATCTAATGTCCACGTTAAGCTAGTTCGATTTAATATATTGTGACAAAATTTGGGACTGAAATAGAGACGACAAAGCGTTCAAGTAATCACATATATCCAAAACTGCGTGATGCCATGCATTATGCTTCCTTTATAAGTCTTTTCTCATTGAGCACCAATGATCTGTTTAGAACAATCATATGAACTCGCCGATACACTTGACATGTCAGCACTAAATCGTCCATTACTTTTTATTTATAGCTCATAATGACACGAATCCGATGCTCACGTTAAGCTACCTCAATTGTCTATATTTTGACAAAATTTGACACAAAAATAGATATGAAAAAGCATCCAAATAATCCAATCTATCCAGAACAATGTGCTGCCATGCATTATGCTTCATTTACAAGCGTTTTCTCAATGAGCACCAAAGATCATTTGGTGTGATCTCTTTAAAGGGCCGATAACCTTGATATGTCCACACTAAATCAACTGTCACTTTTGATTTGGAGCAACTAAACCACAGATGGGGGGAGAAGAAGGATGCTTTAGCAGATGAATGAACCGATTCCAATGCACACGCTAAGCTAGCTCAATTTATCTCTATTGTGACAAAATTTGAGACAGAAATAGATTCGACAAAGCGCCTAAGTAATCCAAACTATCCAAAACTGCGTGATGCCATGCATTATGCTTCATTTATAAGCCCTTACTCAATGAGCACCAATTATCAGTTTAGAATGATCACCAATTATCAGTTTAGAATGATCACTTTAATTGGCCGATTAACTTGAAATGCCTGCAATAAATCATCTGTAACTTTTCATTTATAGCTCCGAATGACACGAATTCAATGCCCACGTTAAGTTAGCTAAATTTTCTATATTGTGACAATATTTGAGACAAAAATAGAGAGGACAAAGCGTCCAAATAATCCAATCTACCCAAACTGGGTGATGCCATGCATTATGCTTCATTTATAAAC
Source organism: Pugionium cornutum (assembly GCA_018901935.1). Classification (NCBI taxonomy): domain Eukaryota; kingdom Viridiplantae; phylum Streptophyta; class Magnoliopsida; order Brassicales; family Brassicaceae; genus Pugionium; species Pugionium cornutum. The sequence goes on along the minus strand of JAENJI010000013.1, from coordinate 2,046,002 downwards.
CTTTACTCAATGAGCACCAATGATCAGTTTAGAATGATCATATTAACTGGTCAATCAACTTGACATGTCTGCACTAAATCGTCCATAACTTTTGATCTGTACATCATAATGACACGAATCCAATGCCCATGTCAAGCTACCCCAATTGTCTATGTTGTGCCAAAATTCGACACATAAATAGGTATGACAAACCATCCAAGTAATCCAATTTATCCACAATTGCGTGATGTCATGCATTATGTTTCATTTATTATAGGTCTTTACTCAATGAGCACCAAGGACAGTTTATGGTGATCACTTTAAATGGCCGATCAACTTGACATGTCCATATTTAATCATCCATAACTTTTGATTTAGAGCTCATAATGACACGATTCTAATGCACATGTTAAGCTAGCTCAATTTATCTATATGGTGACAAAATTTGAGAAAGAAATAGATACATCAAATCATCCAAGTAATCCAATATATCCAAAACTGTGTGATCCCATTCATTATGCTTCATTTATAAGCCTTTACTCAATGAGCACCAATGGTCAGTTTATAATGATCAATTTAACTAGATAGGACAAAGCGTCCAAGTAACCAATTCAATCCAAAATTGTGTGATGCCATGCATTAAGTTTCATCTATAAGCCTTTACTCAATGAGCACCATGATCAGTTGAGAATAATCATATTAACTAATTGATTAACTTGACATGTCCGCACTAAATCGTCCACGTTAATCTAGCTAAATTTTCTATATTTTAACAAAATTTGAGACAAAATAGAGACGCCAAAGCATCCAAGTAATCAAATCTATCCCAAACTACGTGATGCCATGTTTTATGCTTCATTTATACGCCTTTACTTAATGAGCACCAACGATCAGTTTAAAATGATCACTTTAACTGGCCGATGAACTTGACATGTTCGACTAAATCGTCCGTAACTTTTGATTTAGAGCTCAGAATGACACGAGTCCAATGCCCACATTAAGGTAGCTAAATTTTCTGTGTTGTGATAAAATTTAAGACTACAATTGCTTCGACAAAGCGTCCAAGTAATCCCACCCTTCGAAAACTGCATAATGTCATGCATTATGTTTCATTTATAAGCCTTTACTCAATGATCAGTTTAGAATGATCAACATAATATTTCCACACTAAATCGTCTGTAACTTTTGTTTTATAGCTTAGAATGAGACAAATCCAATGCCCACATTAAGCTAGTTCAATTTTCTATATTGTAACAAAATTTGAGACAAAACTAGATACGACAAAGCATCCAAGTAATCCAGTCTATCCCAAACTAAATGATGTTATGCATTATGCTTCATTTATAAGCTTTTACTCAATGAGTACCAATGATCAGTTTAGAATGATCATTTTAACTGGCTGATCAACTTGACATGTCTGCACTAAATCATCTAATACATTTGATTTATAGCTCATAGTGACACGAATCCAATGCCCACGTTAAGCTAGCTCAATTTTCTATATTGAGACCAAATTTGGGATAAAAATAGATATGACCAAGTGTACAAGTAATCCAATCTATCTCGAAATGCGTGATACCATGCATTATGCTTCATTTATAAGCTTTTAATCAATGAGCACCAGTGATCAATTTAGAATAATCATATTAACTAATCGATACACTTGACATGACCGCACAAAATCAACCATAACTTTTGATTTAGAGCTCATAATGACACGAATCCAATGCCCACGTTAAGCTAGCTCAATTTTTTATATTCTAACAAAATTTGACACAGAATTAGAGATGAGAAATCGTCCAAGTAATCCAATCGATCATAAACAGCGTGATGTCATGCTTTATGCTTCATCTATAAGCCTTTTGCTTATTGAGCACCAATGATAAGTTCAGAATGATCACTTTTATTGGCTGATCAACTTGACATGTGGGCAGTAAATCTCCAGTAACTGCCCACATTATGCTAGCTGTTTATTTAGAGCTCCGAATGACACGAATCCAATGCCCACATTAAGCTAGCTGAATTTTCTATATTGTGATAAAATTTAATACTAAAATTGGTTCGAAAAATACTCCAAGTAATAAAATCTATACAAAACTACGTAATGTCGTGCATTATGCTTCATTTGTAAATGTTTACTGAATGAGCACCAATGATAAGTTTGGAATGATAATTTTAATTAGCTGATCAACTTGACATTTGTGCACTAAATCGCCAGTAACTTTTGATTTATAGCTTAGAATGACACGAATCCAATGCCCACGTTATGCTAGCTTAATTTTCTATATTGAGACAAGGTTTGAGATGTAAAATGATACAACAAAGCGTCCAAGTAATCCAATCTATCAACAAATGTGTGATGTCATGCATTATGCTTCATTTATAATCCTTTACTCAATGAGTACCAAAGATTAGATTAGAATTATCATATTAACAGGCCGATCAACTTGTCATGTCCACAATAAATCGACCGTAACTTTTTATTTAGAGCTCTGAATGACACGATTCCAATGCCCACATTAAGCTAGCTCAATTTTCTATATTTTGTGAAAATTCGAGATAGAACTAGATATGATCAAACATCCAACTAATCGAGTCTATCCCAAACTGGGTGATGTCATGCACTATTTTTCATTTATAAGCTTTTACTCAACGAGCACAAATGATCATTATAGAATAATCGTTTTAACTGGTTAGTCAACTTGACATGTTTGCACTAAATCATACGTAGCTTTTGACTTATAGCTCAGAATGACACGAATCCAACATCCACGTTAAGATAGATAATTTTTCTATATTGAGACAAAGTTTGAGACAGATCTAGATACGACAATGTTTCCAAGTAATCAAATCTATCAAAAACTGTGTGATGTCATGCATTATGCTTCATTTATAAGCCTTTATACTCAATGAGCACCAATGATCAGTTTAGAATAATCATATTAACTATCCGATGAGCTTGACATGTCTTCACTAAATTGTGTATAACTTTTGATTTATAGCTTAGAATGACACAAATCCAATGCCCACGTTAAGCTAGTTCAATTTTCTATATTGAGACAAAATTTGAGATGGAAATAGATACGACAAAGTGTCCATGTAATCCAGTTTATCCCGAATTGTGTTATGCCATGCATTATTCTTCATTTATAAGCTTTACTCAATGAGAACCAATGATCTGTTTAGAGTGATCATTTTAACTAGCCGATCAACTTGACATGTCTGCACTAAATCATCCGTAACTTTTTTATGTATAGCTCAAAATGACACGAATCCAATGCCCACTATAAATTAGCTCAATTTTCTATATTGGGATAAAAGTTAAGACTAAAATTGCTTTGAAAAATCCTCCAAGAAATAAAATCTATCAAAAACTACGTAATGCCATGCTTTATGCTTCACTTATAAGCTTTTACTGAATAAGCACCAATGATTAGTTTAGAATGATCACTTTAACTTTTGATTTAGAGCTCGAAATGACACGAAGTAATCCAAGTAATCCAATCTATCAAAAATTGCGTGATGTCATGCATTATGCTTCATTTATAAGCCTTTACTCAATTAGGACCAATGATTAGTTTAAAATGATCATATTAACTGGCCGATCAACTTAAAATGTCTGCACTAAATTGTCCGTAACTTTTAATTTAGGGCTTCAAATTACACGAATCCAATGCTCCCGTTAAGCTAGGAAATTTTTTTATATTGTGGCAAAATTTGATACAGAAATGGAGACCACAAAGCGTTCAAGTAATCCAATATATCCTAAACTATGTAATGCCATGCTTTATGCTTTATTTAAAAGTTTTTACTCAATGAGCACCAATGATTAGTTTAGAATGATCATTTTAACTGGACCATCAACTTGACATGTCTGCACTAAGTCGCCATAACTTTTGATTTAGAGCTAATAATGACACGAATCCAATGTCCATGTTAAGCTAGTTCAATTTTCTATATTGTGAAAAAATATACGACTAATATTGCTTCGACAAGTCCTCCAAGTAATCAATTCTATCAAAATATTTGTGATTTCATGCATTATGCTTCATTTATAAGCCTTTAATCAATGAACACCAATGATCAGTTTAGAATTATCATTATGACCGGCTGATCAACTTTACATGTCTGCACTAAATTATCTGTAACTTTTGATTTATAGCTCATAATGACACGAATCCAATGACCATGTTAAGCTAGCTCAATTTTCTACATTGTGACAAATTTTAAGATAGAAATAGATACGAAAAAGCATCTAAGTAATTCAGTTTATCCCAAACTACGAGATGCCTTGATTTATGCTTCATTTATAAACCTTTACTCAATGAGCACAAATGATCAGTTTAGAATGATCATTTTAACTGGCCGATCAACTTGACATGTCTCCACTAAATCATCTGTAACATTTGATTTATAGCTCAGAATGACCCGAATCCAGTGCCCACATTAAGATAGCTCAATTTTCTATATTGAGTAAAAATTTGAGACACAAATAGATACGACAAAACTGCTTGATAACGTACATTATGCTTTATTTATAAGTAATCCAATTTATCCTAAACTGCTTGATACCATACATTATGCTTTACTTATAGGTTTTTACTCAGTGAGCACCATGATTAGTTTAGAATGATCATTTTAACTTGCCTATCAACTTGACATGTCTGTACTAAATCGTATGTGACTTTTGATTTATAGTTTATAATGACACGAATCCAATGCCCACGTTAAGCTAGTTCAATTTTCTATATTGAGACCAAATATGAGACAGAAATAGATACGGCAAAGCATTCAAATAATCCAATGTATCCCAAACTGTGTGATGCCATGCACTATGCTTCCTTTATAAGCGTTTACTCAATGAGCACCAATGATACGAATCCAATGCACACGTTAAACTACCTCAATTTTCTATTTTTTGACGAAATTCAAGATAAAAATAGAGAAGAAACGTTGTCCAACTAATGAAATCTATCCCAAACTACGTGATGTTATGCTTTATGCTTCATTGATAAGCCTTTAGTTAATGAGCACCAATGATCAGTTTAGAATAATCACTTTAACAGGCCGATCAACTTGACTTGTCCGCACTAAGTCATCCGTTGGTTTAGAGCTCAGAATGACACGAATCCTATACCCACGTTAAGCTAGCTCAATTATCTATATTGTAACAAAATTTGAGACAAAAATAGATACAAAAAGCGTCCAAGTAATCCAATCTTTCTAAAACTGTATGATGCCATGCATTATGCGTCATTTATAAGCATTTACTCAATGAGCACCAATTTTCAGTTTAGAATGATCACTTTAAGTGGCCAATCAGCTAGATACGTCCGCACTAAATCGTTCGTAACTTTTGACAATGATCTCATAATGACACGAATCCAATGCCCACATTAATCAAAAGTTGAGATAAAAATTGAGAAGAAAAAGCGTCCAAGTAATCAAATCTATCCCAAAGTATGTGATGCCATGTTTTATGCTTCATTTCTAAGCCTTTACTTAAAGGGCATCAATGATCAGTTTAGAATGATCACTTTAACTGGTCGATCAACTTGACATATCCACACTAAATCGTCCATAACTTTTGATTAAAGCGTGCAAGTAATCCAATCTATCCCAAACAACGTGATGGCATGCATTATGCCTCATTTATAAGCTTTTACTCAATAAGCACCAATGATCAGTTTTGAAGTATAATTTTAACAGGCCAATCAGCTTGAAATGTCTGCACTAAATCGTCCGTAACTTTTGATTTGGAGCTCCGAATGACACGAATCCAATGCCCATGTTAAGCTAGCGCAATTTTCTGTATTGTAATAAAATTTCAGACTAAAACTGCTTCGACAAATCCTCCAAGTAATCAAATCTATTCAAAACTGCGTGATGTCATGCCATATGCTTCATTTATAAGCCTTTACTCAATGATCACCAATGATCAGTTTAGAATGATCATTTTAACTCGCATATCCACTTGACATGTTTGCACTAAATCGCCTCTAACTTTTGATTGAAAGTTCCGAATGACACGAATCCAATGCCCACGTTAAACTTGCTCAATTTTCTATATTGTGACAAAATTTAGACATAAATGGATACGAAAAAGCGCCCAAGTAATCCAATCTATCCCAAATTGCATGATGTCATGCGTTATGCTCATTTATAATCCTTTACTCAGTGAGCACCAATGATCAGTTTAAATGGATCATTTTAACTAGCTATCAACTTGACATGTCTGCACTAAATCGTCCTTACTTTTGATTTATAGCTTACAATGACACGAATCGAATGCCGACATTAACCTAATTCAAATTTCTATATTTAGACAAAATTTGAGACAGAAATGGATACGACAAAGCGTCTAAATAATCCAATCTATCCAAAACTGCGTAATTTCATGCATCATGCTTCTTTTATAATCTTTTACTCAATGAGCACCAATGATTAGTTTAGAATGATCATATTAATGGCTGATACTTGATATGTCCCGACTAAATCATCCATAACTTTTAATTTAGAGCTCAGAATAACACGAATCCAATGCACACGTTAAGCTAGCTCATTTTATTCTATTGTGACAAACTTTTAGACAGAAATGGAGACGACAAAGCGTCCAAATAATCCAATCTATCCCAAATTGTGTGATGCCATGCATAATGCTTCATTTATAAGCTTTTATTCAATAAGCACCAATGATCAGTTTTGAATGATAATCTTAACTGGCCAATCAACTTTACATGTCCGCACTAAATCGTCCGTAACTTTTGATTTATAGCTCAGAATGACACGAATTTAGTGTCCACATTAAGCTAGTTCAAATTTCTATATTGAGACAAAATTTGAGATAGAAATAGATACGAAAAAGCATCCAAGTAATCAAATCTATCCAAAACAACATGATGTCATGCATTATGCTTCATTTATAAGGCTTGACTCAAAGGGCACCAATGATTAGTTTAAAATGGTCATATGAATTGGCCGATCAACTTGACATGTTTGCAAGAAATCGCCTGTAACTTTTGATTTAAAGTTCCTGAATGACACGAATCCAATGCCCACGTTAAGGTTGCTCAATTTTCTATATTGTGACAAAATTTAAGACATAAATTGATACGACAAAGCACATAGGTAATCCAATCTATCCCGAACTGCGTGATGCCATGCATTATGCTCATTTATAATCGTTTACTCAATGAGCACCACTGCTCACTTTTGAATAATTATATTAACCGTTCGATCCACTTGACATGTCCGCACTAAATCGTGTGTAAGTTTTGATTTAGAGCTAAGAATGACACGAATCCAATGCCCACGTTACGCTAGCTCAATTTTCTACATTCTAACAAAATTTAAGACTAAATTTGCTTCAAAAAGTCATCCAATTAATCAAATCTATCCTAAACTGTGTGATACCATGCATTATGCTCATTTATAATCCTTTTCTCAATGAGCACCAATGATCAGTTTTGAATAATCATATTAACTAGTCGATCCACTTGACATGTCTGCATTAAATCATGCGTAAATTTTGATTTATAACTCAGAATAACACGAATACAATGCCCACTTTACGCTAGCTTAATTTTCTATATTTAGACAAAATTTAAGACTAAATTTGCTTCGAAAAGTCCTCCAAGTAAACAAATCTATTCATAAATGTGTGATGTCATGCATTATACTTCATTTATAAGCCTTTATTCCATGAGCACCAATGATCAGTTTAAAATAATCAATTTATCTAGCGGATCAATTTGACATATCTACACTAAATCGTCCGTATCTTTTGATCTATAGCTCATAACGACAGAAATCCAATGCCCATGTTAAGCTGGATTAATTTTCTATATTGTGACAAAATTTAAGATAGAAATAGATACAACAAAGCGTCCAAGTAATCCAATTTATCCCAAACCGCGAGATGCCATGCATTCCTTTACTCAATGAGCACCAATGATCATATTAGAGTGATCATTTTAAATTGACGATCATCTTGACATGTCTGCACTAAATCCTCCGTAACTATTGATTTATAGCTTAGAATGACACAAATCCAATGCCCACGTTAAACTAGTTTAATTTTCTATGTTGTGACCAAATTTGAGACATTAATAGATACGACAAAGTGTCCAAGTATTCCAATCTATACAAAAATGCGTGATGCCATGCATTATTCTTCATTTCTAAGACTTTACTCAATGAGCGCCAATGATCAGTTTAGAAAAATCACTTTTACTGGCCGATGAACTTGACAGGTCCACATGAAATCGTCCGTAACTTTTGATTTAGAGCTCAGAATGACACGAATCAAATGCCCACGTTAAGCTAGTTCGATTTTCTATATTGTGATAAATTTTGAGACTGAACTAGATACGATAAAGCGTCCAAGTAATCCAATCTATCCCAAACCTCATGATTCCATAGATTATGATTCATTTATAAGTCATTACTCAATGAGTACCAATGATCATTTTTTAATAATCACGGGTCGATCCACTTGACATGTCCATACTAAATCTTCCGTAAATTTTGACTTAGAGCTCAGAATGATACGAATCCAATGCCCACGTTAAGCAAGCTCAATTTTCTATATTTTGACAAAATTTAAGACTAAATTTGCTTCGAAAAGTCTTCCAAGTAATCAAATCATTTATATCAATTTCATCACACTAAATTTTAATTTTAGAGCTCAGAATAACACGAATCCAATGTCACGTTAAATATAGCTCAATTTATTATATTGACAAAATTTGAGACAAAAATAGACACAAAGCTTCAAGTAATAATCTATCCAAAACTATGTGATGCCATGCATTATACTTCATTTAGAAGCCTTTTCTTAATTAGCACCAATAATCAGTTTAGAATGATCACTTTAACTACCAATAAATTTGACATGTCCGCACTAAATCGTGTATGCGCTCTGAATGACACGAATTCAATAGCTATGTTAAGTTAGCTCAATGTTCTATACTGTGACCTAATTTGAGACATAACTCGATAAGACAAAGCGTCCAAGTAATCCAATCTATCCTAAGCTGTGTGATGCCACGCATTATGATTCATTTATAAGCTTTTACTTAATGAGCACCCGTAATCAGTTTAAAATAATCATATTAACTGGCCGATCAACTTGACATGTACGCACTAAATCCTCCATAAATTTTGATTTAGAGCTCAGAAGGACACGAAACGAATGCCCACGTTAGGCTAGCTCAATCTTCTATACATTGACTAAATTTGAGATAGACATAGATACGACAAAGCGTCTAAGTAATCCAATCTATCCAAACTGCTTGATGTCATGCATTATTCTTCATTTAAAAGCTGTTACTTAATGAGCACCAATGATCAGTTTACAATGATCTTATTAACTTGATAATCAACTAGACATGTCTCCACAAAATCGTCCATAACTTTTGATTTATAAGCCTTTATCAATGAGCACCAATGATCAGTTTAGAATAATCATATTAACTGACCGATCAACTTTACATGCCCGCCCTAAATCGTCAATTAATTTTGATTTAGAGCTCGGAATGACACGAATCCAATGCCCAGGTTAAGTTACCTTAATTTTCAATATTTTGACAAAATTTGAGACATAAATAGGGATGAAAATGTTTCCATGTAATCCAATCTAATCAAACTGCTTGATGTCATGCGTTATGATTTATTTATAAGACTTTACTTAATGAGCACCAATCATCAGTTTAGAATGATCACTTTAACTACCAATCAACTTGACATGTCCGCACTAAATCGTCCGTAATTTTTGATGCGCTCAGAATGACACGAATTGAATACCTACGTTAAGCTAGATCAATGTTTTATATTGTGACCAAATTTTAGACATAACTCGATAAGACAAAGTTTCCAAATAATCCACTCTATCCCAAACTGTGTGATGCCACGCATTATAATTCATATATAAGACTTTACTGAATGAGCACCAATGATCAGTTTAGAATAATCATATTAACTGGCCGATCAACTTGACATGTCCGCACAAAATCCTCCATAAATTTTGATTTAGAGCTCAGAAGGACACGAATCCAATGCCCACATTAAGCTAGCTCAATTTTCTATATATTGAAAAAATTTGAGATAGAAATAGAGATAACAAAGCATATAAGTAATCCAATATATCCAAACTGCATTATTCTTCATTTATAAGCTTTTACTTAATGAGCACCAATGATCAGTTTAGAATGATCATATTAACTTGATAATCAACTTGACATGTCTCCACTAAATCGTCCGTAACTTTTGATTTATAGCTCCGAATGACACGAATCCAATACCCACATTAAGCTAGTTCAATTTTCTATATTGTTGCCAAATTTCAAATAGAACTAGATACGACAAAGTGTTCAAGTAATCCAATCTATCCCAAACTGTGTGATGCCATGCATTATGCTTCATTTATAAGCCTTCACTCAATGAGCACCAATGATGAGTTTAGAATAATCATATCAACTGGCCGATCAACTAGACATGTCCGCCCTAAATCATCCGTAAATTTTGATTTAGAGCTCTGAATGACACAAATCCAATGCCCACGTTAAGCTAGTTCAAATTTCTATAATGAGATGAAATTTGAGATAGAAATAGATACGACAAAGCTTCCAAGTAATCCAATATATCTAAAACTATTTGATGTCATGCATTATGCTTCATTTATAAGCTTTTACTCAATGAATACAAATGATTAGCTTAGAATGATGATATTAACTGGCCGCACTATTTCGTCAATAACTTTTAATTTAGAGCTCAGAATAACACGAATCCCATGCTCACGTTATACTAGCTCAGTTTATTATATTGTGACAAAATTTGAGACAAAAATGGAGACGACAAAGCATTCAAGTAATCTAATCTATCCAAACTGCGTGATGCCATGCATTATACTTCATTTATAAACTTTTACTCAATAATCACCAATGAATAATTTTAACTGCTCAATCAACTATACATGTTCGCACTAAATCGTCTGTAACTTTTGACGTAGAGCTCAGAATCACACGAATCCAATGTCCACGTTATGCTAGCTCAATTTTATATATTGTGATAAAATTTAAGACTAAAATTGCTTCGAAAAGTCCTCCAAGTAATCAAATCTATCCAAAACTATGTGATGTCATGCATTATGCCTCATTTATAAGCCTTGACTCAATGGGCACCAATGATCAGTTTAGAATGATCATTTTAACTGGCCGATCCACTTGACATGTCTGCACTAAATCATCTGTAGCTTTTGATTTATAGCTCATAATAACACGAATCCAATTGCACACGTTAAGCTAGTTCAATTTTCTATATTGAGATAGAATAGATACGACAAAGCGTCAAAGTAATCCAGTCAATCCAAAACTGCGTGATGTCACGCATTATGCTTCATTTATAATCTTTTACTCAATGAGCACCAATGATTAGTTAAGAATGATCATGTTAATGGCTGATCAACTTGATATGTCCCCACTAAATCGTCTGTAACTTCTAATTTAGAGCTGAGAATAACACGAATCCAATGCTTACGTTAAGGTAGCTTAGTTTTATTATATTTTGACAAAATTTGAGACAGAAATGGAGATGACAAAGCGTCCAGTTAATCCAATCTATCCCAAACTGCGTTATGCCATGCATTATGCTTCATTTATAACCTTTTACTCAATAAGCACCAACGATCTGTTTTGATTGATAATTTTAACTGGCCAATAAACTTGAAATATCTGCACTAAATCGTCCGTAACTTTTGATCTGGAGCTCATAATGACACGAATCCATTGCCATGTTAAGCTAGCTCAATTTTCTATATTGTGATAAAATTTAAGACTAAATTTGCTTTTCCAAGTCTCCAAGTAATCAAATCTATCCAAAACTGCTTGATGTCATGCCTTATGTTTCATTTATAAGCATTTACTCAATGAGTACCAATGATCAGTTTAGAATGATCATTTTAACTCGCCGATTCACTTGACATGTTTGCACTAAATTGTCCATAGCTTTTGATTTATAGCTCATAATGACACGAATCAAATGCCCACATTAAGCTAGTTAAAATTTCTATATTGAGACACAATTTGAGACAGTAATGGATATGACAAAGCGTCCAAGTAATCCAATCTATCACAAACTGCGTGATGTAATGCCTTATGCTTCATTTATAAGCATTTACTCAATGAGTACCAATGATCAGTTTAGAATGATCATTTTAACTCGCCGATCCACTTGACATGTCTACACTAAATTGTACGTAACTTTTGATTTATAGCTCAGAATGACACGAATCCAATGCCTACGTTAAGCTAGTTCAAATTTCTATATTGAGACAAAATTTGAGACAGTAATAGATACGACAAAGTATCCAAGTAATCCAATCTATTCAAAACTGCGTTATGTGATGCATTATGCTTCTTTTATAATCTTTTACTCAATGAGCACCAATTATCAGTTTAGAATGATCATATTAACGGCTGCTCAACTTTACATGTTCCCACTAAATCGTCTATAACTTCTAATTTAGAGCTCTGTTTAATATGAATCTAATGCTCATGTTAAGCTAGCTCAGTTTATTATATTGTGACAAAATTCTAGATAGAAATGGAGATGACAAAGCGTCCAAGTAATCTAATCTATCCCAAACTGCGTTATGCCATGCATTATGCTTCATTTATAAGCTTTTACTCAGTAAGCACCAATGATCAGTTTTGAATGATAATTGTAACTGGCCAATGAACTTGACATGTCCGCACTAAATCGTACATAACTTTTGATTTATAGCTCAGAATGTCACGAATCCAATACCCACATTAAGATAGTTCAAATTTCTACATGAGACAAAATTTGAGACAGAAATAGATACGACAAAGCATCCAAATAATCCAATATATCCAAAACTGTGTGATGTCATGCCTTATGCTTCTTTTATAATCTTTTACTCAATGAGCACCGTTAATCAGTTAAGCATGATCATATTAACGGCTGATCAACTTGATATTTCCCCCTTAAATCGTCTGTAACTTCTAATTTAGGGCTCAGAATAACACGAAACCAATGCTCACGTTAAGCTAGGTCAGTTTATTATATTGTGACAAAATTCTAGACAGAAATGGAGACGACAAAGCGTCCAATTAATCTAATCTATCCCAAACTGCGTTATGCCATGCATTATGCTTCATTTATAACCTTTTACTCAATAAGCACCAATGATCAGTTTTGAATGATAATTTTAACTAGCCAATCAACTTGACATGTCCGCACTAAATCGTAAGTAACTTTTAATTTATACCTTGGAATGACACGAATCCAATACCCACATTAAGCTACCTCAATTTTCTATATTGTTGTAAAATTTTAAACTAAAATTGGTTTGAAAAGTCTTCCAAGTAACCAAATCTATCCAAAAATACGTGATTTCATTCATTATGCTTCATTTATAAGCCTTTACTCAATGAGAACCAATGATCAGTTTAGAATGCCATGCATTATGCTTCATTTATAAGCCTTTACTAAATGAGCACCAATGATAAGTTTAAATGATCATTTAACAGCCGATCAAACTTGACATGTCACACTAAATCGTCCATAACTTTTGATTTGAGCTCAGAATGACACGAATCCAATGCCCAGTTAAGTTAGCTCATTTTTCTATATTGTGACAAAATTTGAGAAATAAATAGATATGAAAAAGCGTTCAAGTAATCCAATATATCCCAAACTGCGTGAAGCCATGCATTATTCTTCATTTATAAGCTTTTACTCCATGAGCACCAATGATAAGTTCAGAATGGTCATTTTAAGTGGCCGATAAACTTGACATGGCTTCACTAAATCATTCACAACTTTTGATTTAAAGCTCCGAAACACACGACTCCAATGCCCACGTTAACCTAGCTAAATTTTATATAGTGTAACAAAATTTGAGACAGAAATATATATAACAAAGCGTCCAAGTAATCCAATCTATCAATAACTATGTAATGCCATGCATTATGCTTCATTTCTAAGCTTTTACTAAATGATCACCAATGATCAGTTTAAAATGATTACTTTAACAGTCCGATAAACTTGACATGTCCGCACTGAATCGTCCGTAACTTTTGATTTGGAGCTCAGAATGACACGAATCCAATGCCCACGTTAATCTAGTTCAATTTTTTTATATTGTGACAAAATCTGAGATAGACCTATATACGACAAAGCGTCCAAATAATCCAATCTATCCCAAACAGCATGATGCCATAGATTATGCTTCATTTATAAGCCTTTACTCAATGAGTAGCAATGATCAGTTTAGAATGATCATTTTGACTGGATGATCATCTTGACATGTCTGCACTAAATCGTCCATAACTTTTGATTTATAGCTTAGAATGACACGAATCCAATGCCCACGTTAACCTAGTTAAATTTTCTATATTGAGGCAAAATTTGAGACAAAACTAGATACGACAATGCGTTCAAGTTATCCAAGTTATCCAAAAACGTGTGATGTCATGCATTATGCTTCATTTATAAGCATTTACTCAATGAGCACCAATCATCAGTTTACAATGATCATATCAACTGGTTGATCAACTTGACATGTTTGCACTAAATCGTCCGTAACTTTTATTTAGAGCTCAGAATGAGACGAATCTAGTGCCCACATTTAGCTAGCTCAATTTTCTATATTGTGATAGAATTTTAAAAATAAATAGATACCACAAAACGTCCAAGTAATCCAATCTATCCCAAACTGCGTGAAGCCATGCATTATTCTTCATTTATAAGCTTTTATTCCATGAGCACCAATGGTAAGTTTAGAATGATCATTTTAACCGGCCGATAAACTTGACATGGCTGCAATAAATCGTTCGCAACTTTTGATTTAGAGCTCCGAAACACACGAATCCAATGCCCACGTTAACATAGCTAAATTTGCTATATTGTAACAAAATTTGAGACAAAAATATATATGACAAAGCGTCCAAGTAATCCAATCTATCCATTACTATGTAATGCCATGCAGTATGCTTCATTTCTAAGCCTTTACTAAATGAGCACCAATTATCAGTTTAAAATGATCACGTTCACATGCCGATCAACTTGACATGTCTACACTAAATCGTCCGTTACTTTTGATTTAGATCTCAGAATGACACGAATCAAATGCCTACGTTAAGCTATTTCAATTTTCTATGTTGTGAAAAATTTTGAGACAGAACTAGATATGACAAAGCGTCCAAATAATCCAATCTATCCCAAACATAGTGATGCCATAGATTATGCTTCATTTATAAGCTTTTACTCAATGAGTACTAATGATCAGATTTGAATAATCATATTAACTGGTCATTCCAGTTCACATGTCCGCACTAAATCGGCCATAAATTTCTATTTAGAGCTCAAAATGACACAAATCTAATGACCACGTTAAGCTAGGTAAATTTTCTATAGTTTTACAATATTTAAGACTAAATTTGCTTAAAAAATTCCTCCAATTAATCAATTATATCCAAAACTGTGTAATGTCATACATTATGCTTAATTTATAAGCCTTTACTCAATAAGTACCAATAATCTGTTTTGAATAATCATATTAACTGGTCGATCCAATTGACATGTCGCGCACTAAATTGTTATTAAATTTTGATTTAGAGTTCAGAATGACACGAATCCTATGCCCACTCAATTTTCTATATTTTGACAAAAGTTAAGACTAAATTTGCTTCGAAAGTCCTCCGAGTAACCAAATCTATCCAAAACTGTGTGATGTCATGCATTATCCTTCATTTATAAGCATTTACTCAATGAGCACCAATTATCAGTTTAAAATGATCATTCTAAATAGTCGATCAACTTGACATATCTGCACTAAATCGTCCGTAACTTTTGATTAATAGCTCATAATGACACAAATCCAATGCCCACGTTAAGCTAGCTCAGTTTTCTATACTGTGACAAAATTTAAAACAAATATAGATACGACAAAGCATTCAAGTAATCCAATCTATCCCAAACTGCGAGATGCCATGCATTGCTATACTCAATAAGCATCAATGATCAGTTTAGAGTGATCATTTTAACTGGCTGAGCAACTTGTCATGTATACACTAAATCGTCCGTAACTTTTAATTTATATCTTACAATGACATGAATCCAATGGACACGTTAAACTAGTTCAATTTTCTATATTGTGACAAAATTTGAGACAAAACTAGATACGACAAAGCGTTCAAGTATTATAATTTATCCCAAACTACGTGATGCAATGCATTTTGCTTCATTTATAAGCCTTCACTTAATCAACACCAATGATCAGTTTAGAATAATCATATTAACTGGCCGATCAACTTGAAATTTCCAAACTAAATCGTCCATAACTTTTGATTTATAGCTCAAAATTACACGAATCCAATGCCCACGTTAAGCTAGTTCAATTTTCTGTATTGTTTAAAAATTGAGACCGAAATAGATTCGACAAAGCGTCCAAGTAATCCAATCTATCTCAAACAGCGTGATGCCATGCATTATGATTCATTGATTAACCTTTACTTAATGAGGACCAATGATCAATTTAGAATGATCATTGTAACAGGCCTATCAAAATGACATGGCTACACTAAATCGTCTGTACATTTTGATTTATAGCTCAGAATGACACGAATCCAATGCTCATGTTAAACTAGTTCAATTTTCTTTGCTGTGAAAAAATTTGAGACAGACCTAGATATGAAAAGGCATCGAAGTAATCCAATCTATCCTAAGCCGCGTGATGACATAGATTATGCTTCATTTATAAGCGTTTACTAAATGAGTACCAATGATAAGTTTAGAATAGTAATATTAGCTGGTTGATCCACTTGACATTTACGTACTAAATCATCTCTAAATTTTGATTAGAATTCCGAATGACAAGAATCCAATGCCCACGTTTTAGCTCAATTTTCAATATTTTGACAAAATTTGATACAAAATTAGATATGACAAAGCATTCAAGTAATCCAATCTATCCAAAACTGCGAGATGCCATGCATTATGTTTCATTTATAAACCTTTACACAATGAGTACCAACGATCAGTTTAGAGTGATCATTTTAACTGAGCGATCAACTTAACATTGCAATAAATCGTCCGTAACTTTTGATTTATAGTTTAGAATGACACGAATCCAATGCCCACGTTAAACTAGTTCAATTTTTTATTTTATAAGAAAATTTGAGACAAAACTAGGTTCAACAAAGCATCCAAGAATTCCAATCTATCTCAAACTGCTGATGCCATGCATTATGCTTCATTTATATTCCTTCACTCAATGAGCACCAATGATCAGTTTAGAATAATCATATTAACTAGCGGATCAACTTGACATGTCCGCACTAAATCGTCCGTAACTTTTGATTTATAGCTCAAAATGACACGAATCCAATGGCCACGTTAAGTTAGCTCAATTTTCTATATTGAGAAAATTTTGAGACAAAAATTGATACGACAAAGCGTCCACGTAATCCTATCTATCCCAAACTGCGTGATGTCATGCATTATGCTTCATTGATAAAGCTTTACTCAATGAGCAACAAGGATCAGTTTAGAATGATTGTTTTAACTGCCCAATCAACTTGACATGCTTGCACTAAATCGTCCGGAACTTTTGATTTATAGCTCAGAATGACACGAATCCAATGCCCATGTTAAGCTAGTTCAATTTTCTATATTGTGACAAAATTTGAGACAGAACTAGATACGACAAAGCGTCCATGTAATCCAATATATCCCAAACTGCATGATTGCCATGGATTATGCTTCATTTATATATAAGCCTTTACTTAATGAGCACCCACGATCAGTTTAGAATGATCACTTTAACTAGAAGATCAACTTGATATGTCTGCACTAAATCGTCCATAACTTTGATTTATAGCTCAGAACGACACGAATTTAATGCCCATGTTATGCTAGTTCAATTTTCTATCTTGTGAGAAAATTTAAGACAGAACTAGATACGATAATGCCTCTAAGTAATTCAATCTATCCCAAACTGAGTGATGCCATGCATTCTTCTTTATTTATAAGCCTTTACTCAATGAGCACCAATGATTAGTTTAAAATGATCACTTTAACTGGCCGATCAACTTGACATGTCCGCACTAAAGGGTTCGTAACTTTTGATTTAGTGCACAGAATGACACGAATCCAATGCCGACGTTAAGCTATTTCAATTTTCTATATTGTGAAAACATTTGAGGCAAAACTAGATATGACAAAGCATTCAAATAATCCAATCTATCCCAAACAGCGTGATGCTATAGATTATGCTTCATTTATAAGCCTTTACTGAATGAGTACCAAAGATCAGTTTTGAATAATCATATTAACTTGTCGATCCACTTGACATGTCCACACTAAATCGTTCGTAAACTGTGATTTAAAGCTAAGAATGACATGAATGCAATGCCCACGTTAAGCTAGCTCAATTTTATATATTTTGATAAAATTTTAGACTAAATTTGCTTTGAAAAGTCCTCCAAGTAGTCAAATCTATCTAAAACTGTGTGATGTTATGGATTATGCTTAATTTATAATCCTTTACTCAATGATCACCAATGAACGGTTTTGAATAATCATATTAATTGGTCGATCCACTTGACATGTCCTCACTAAATCGTCCTTCAATTTTGATTTAGAGGTCAGAATGACACAGTTCCAATGCCCACATTAAGCTAGCTCAATTTTCTATATTTTGACAAAATTTAAGACTAAATTTGCTTCTAAAAGTCCTCCAAGTAATCAAATCTATCCAAACTGTGTGATGTCATGCAGTATGCTTCATTTATAAGCCTTTACTCAATGAGCACCAATGATCAGTTTAAAATGATCATTCTAACTTGCCGATCAACTTGACATACCTGCACTAAATCATCCGTAACTATATTTATAGCTCATAATGACACAAATCCAATGCCCAAGTTAAGCTAGCTCAATTTTCTATATTGTGACAAAATTTAAGATAGAAGTAGATACGACAAAGCATCAAAGTAATCCAATCTATCCCAAACTGCGAAATGCCATGCATTCCTTTACTCAATAAGCACTAATGATCAGTTTACAATGATCATTTTAACTGGCCGATCAACTTGACATTTTATCACTAAATCGTCCGTAAGTTTTGATTTATAGCTTAGAATGACACGAATCCAATGCCCACGTTAAACTAGTTCAATTTTCTATATTATAACAAAATTTGAGATAAAACTAGATACGACAAAGCGTACAAGTATGACAATCTATCCCAAACTTATGATGCCATGCATTATACTTTATTTATAAGCCTTCACTCAATGAGCACCAATGATCAGTTTAGAATAATCATATTAACTGGCCGATCAACTTGACCTATCCACACTAAATCGTCTATAACTTTTGATTTATAGCTCAAAATGACATGAATCCAATGCCCACAATAAGCTAGCTCAATTTTTGAAATTGAGAAAATATTGAGACAGAAATAGATAAGACAAAGCGTCCAAATAATCCAATCTATCCCAAACTGCGTGATGCCATGCATTATGCTTCATTGATAAATCTTTTCTCAATGAGCACCAATGATCAGTTTAGAATGACCATTTTAAATGGCCAATGAACTTGACATGGCTACACTAAATCGTCCGTAACTTTTGATTTATAGCTCAAAATGACACGAATCCCATGCCCATGTTAAGCTAGTTCAATTGTCTATATTGTGAAAAAATTTGAGACAGAATTAGATACGAAAAAGCGTCCAAGTAATCCAATATATCTCAAACCACGCGATGCCATAGATTATGCTTCATATATAAGCGTTTACTAAATGAGTATCAATGATCAGTTTAGAATAGTAATATTAACTGGTTGATCCACTTGAGATCTATGCGCTAAATCATCCGTAAATTTTAATTTAGAGCTCAGAATTAAAAGAATCCAACGCCTAGGATTTAGCTTAATATTCAATACTTTGACAAAATTTAAGACAGAACTAGATCTGACAAGGCGTCCAATTAATCCAATCTGTCCAAAACTGCGATATGCCCTGCATTGTTTTTCATTTGTAATCCTTTACACAATAACTACCAACGATCAATTTTGAGTGATCATTTTAACTGGTCGATCAATTTGACATTTCTGCACTAAATCATTCGTAACTTTTGATTTATACCTTTGAATGTCACGAATCCAATGCCCACGTTAAACTAGTTCAATTTTCTATTTTATGACAAAATTTGAGACAAAACTAGATACAACAAAGCGTCGAAGTTTTCCAATATATCTCAAACTGTGTGATGCCATGTATTATGCTTCCTTTATAAGCCTTCACTCAACGAGCACCAATGATCAGTTTAGAAGAATCATTTTAACTGGCCAATCAACTTGTCATCTCTTCATTAAATAGTCCATAACTTTTGATTTATAGCTCAGAATGACACGAATCCAATGCCCACATTTAGCTAGCTCAATTTTCTATATTTTAACAAAATTTGAGACATAAATAAAGACGAAAAAGCATCCAAGTAATCCCAACTATCCCAAAATGCATGATGCCATGATTTATTTTTAATTTTGTAAGGTTTTACTTAAAGAGCACCAATGATCAGCTTAAAATGATCATTTTAACGGGACGATCAACTTGACATGCCTGCACTAAATTGTCCATAACTTTTGATTTATAGCTTGGAATGACACGAATCCAATGCCCACATTAAGCTAGTTCTATTTTCTATATTGTGACAAAATTTGTAACAGAACTAGATACGACAAAGCGTCCAGGAAATCCAATATAACTCAAACTGCATAATGCCATGCATTATGCTTCATTTATAAGCCTTTACTCAATTAGCACCAATGATCAGTTTAGAATGATCATATTAACTGGCCGATCAACTTGACATGTCCGCAAAAAATCGTCCGTAAGTTTTGATTTAGGCTCAGAAACACACGAATCCAATGCCCACGTTAAGCTAGCTCAGTTTTCTATACTTTTACAAAATTTGAGACTGAAATAAAGATGACAAAGTGTCCAAGAAATCCAATCTATCCCACACTGCGTGATCCCATGCTTTATGCTTCATTTATAAGCTTTTACTTAATAAGCACCAATTATCAGTTTAGCATGATCATTTTAACTCGCCGATCAACTTGACATGTCCGCACTAAATCGTCTGTAATTTTTGATTGAAATCTCATAAACACACGAATCCAATGCCCACGTTAAGTTAGCTCAATTTTCTATAGTGTAACAAAATTTGAGACAGAAATAGATATGACCAAGCGTCCAAGTAATCCAATCAATCCAAATCTGTGTGATGACATGCATTATGCTTCATTTATAAGCCTTTACTCAAGTAGCACCAGTGATCAGCTTAAAATGGTCACTTTAACTGCCCGATCAACTTGACATATCCGCAATAAATCGGCAATAACTTTTGATTTAGAGCCCAGAATGATAGGAATCCAATGCCCACACTAAGCTAGATCAATTTGTTTTAATATTTTTACATAATCTGAGACAGAAATAGAGACGACAAAGCGTCCAAGTAATCTAAACTATCCAAAACTGCATGATGCCATGTTTTATGCTTCATTTATAAGCCTTTACTTAATGAGCACCAATGATCAGTTTAGAATGATCATTTTAACTCGTCGATCAAATTGACATGTCCGCACTAAATCTTCCGTAACTTTGTATTTAGAGCTCAGAAACACATGAATCCAATGCCCACATTAAGGTAGCTAAATTTTTTATAGTGTAACAAAATGTGATGCCATGCATCGTCCAAGTAATCCAATCTACCCATAACTGTGTGATGCCATCCATTTTGCTTCACTTATAAGCCTTTACGCAATGATCACCAATGATCAATTTAGAATGATCACTTTAACTAGCCCATCAACTTGACATGTCCACACTAAATCGTCCGTAACTTTTGATTTAGAGCTTAGAATGAAACAAATCCAATTCCCACGTTACACTAGCTCAATTTTCAATATTTTAACAAAATTTGAGACAAAAACAGAGACGAAAAATCCGCCAAGTAATACAATCTATCAAAAACTGTGCGATGCCATGCATTATGCTTCATTTATTAGCCTTTACTAAATGAGCACCAATGATCAGTTTAGAATGATCACTTTAACTGGCCAATCAATTTGACATGTACGCACTAAATTGTCCATAACATTTGATTTATAGCTCATAATGACACTAATCTAATGCCCACAATAAGCTAGTTCAATTTTCTATATTGTGACAAAATTTGAAACAAAACTAGATACGACAAAGCTCCCAAGTAATCCAATATAACCCAAACTGCGTGATGTCATGCATTATGCTTCATTTATAAGCCTTTACTTAATGAGCACCAATGATCAGTTTGGAATGATCATTTTAACTGCCGATCACTTGACATGTCCGTACTAAATCGTCTGTAACTTTTGATTTAGAGCTCACAATGACATGAATCCAATGCCCACATTATCCTAGTTCAATTTTCTATATTGTAATAAATTTGAAACAAAACTAGATACGACAAAGCTTCCAAGTAATCCAATATAGCCCAAACTGTGGGATGCCATTTATTATGCTTCATTTGAAAGCCTTTATTCAATGACACCAATGATCAATTTAAAATGATCATTTTAACTGGCCGATCAACTTGACCTATCTGCACTTCGTCATTAACATTTGATTTTGAGCTCAGAATGATACGAATCCAATGCCCACGTTAAGCTAGCTCAATTTTCTATATTGTAACAAAATTTAGACCAAAATAGATATGACAAAATTTCCAAGTAACCCAACCTATCCAAAACTGTGTGATGCCATGGATTATGATTCATTTATAAGCCTTTACTCAATGAGAACCAATGATTATTTTAGAATAATCATATTAACTGGCCGAACAACTAGACATGTCCACACTAAATCATCCGTAACTTTTGATTTTGTGCTCAGAATGACACGAATCCAATGTCTACGTAAAGCTAGATAAATTTTCTATATTTTGACAAAATTTCTTACAGAAATAGAGACGACAAAGCATCCAAGTAATCCAATCTATCCCAAACTGCGTGATGCCATACTTTATGCTTCATTTATAAGCCTTTACTTAATGAGTACCAATGACCTGTTTAGAATGTTCCCTTTAAATGGCCGATCAACTTGACATGTCTGCACTAAATCGTTCGTAACTTTTGATTTAGAGCTCAGAATGATACGAATCCAATGACCACGTTAAGCTAGCTCAATTTTCTATATTGGGATAAAACTTGAGACACAAATAGATACGACAAAGCATCCAAGTAATCTAGTCCATCCCGAACGGCATGATACCATGCATTATTCTTCATTTATAAGCTTTTTCTCAACGAGCACCAACGATCAGTTTAGAATGATCATTTTAATTGGCCGATAAACTTGACATGTCCGCACTAAATCGTCCGTAACTTTTGATTTAGAGCTCAGAATGACACGAATCCAATACCCATATTAAGCTAGTTCAATTTTCTATATTGTTACAAAATTTTAAACAAAACTAGCTCTATAAAATGTCCCAGTAATCCAATATATCCCAAAATACGTGATGCCATGCATTATTCTTCATTTAGAATCCTTTAGTGACTGAGCACTAAAGATCAGTTTACAATAATCATATTAATTGACCGATCAACTTGAACTGTCCACTCAAAACCGTCCGTAGTTTTTGACTTAGAGCTCAAAATGACACGAATCCAATGCCCACGTTAAGGTAGTTCAATTTTGTATATTGTGACAAAATTTTAGGCAGAAATAGACACAACAAAGTGTCCAAGTAATCCATTCAATCCCGAGCTGCGTGTTGTCATGCATTATGCATCATTTATAGCCTTTACTCAATGAGCACCAATGATCTGTTTAGAATGATCACTTTAACTAGCCAATCAACTTTACATGTCCGCACTAAATCGTCCGTGACTTTTGATTTAGAGCTTCGAATGACACGAATCCAATGCCCAAGTTAAGCTAGCTCAATTTTCTACATTGTGACAAAATTTGAGACAGAAATAGATATGACAAAAGTAATCCAGTCCTTCCAAACTGCGTGATGGCATGCATTATTCTTCATTTATAAGCTTTTAATAAGTGAGCACCAATGATCAGTTTAGAATGATCATTTTAACTGGCCGATCAACATGACATGCACTAAATTGTCCATAACATTTGATTTATAGCTCATAATGACACTAATTCAATGCCCAAAATAAGCGAGTTCAATTTTCTATATTGTGACAAAATTTGAAACAAAACTAGATACGACAAAGCTGCCAGGTAATCCAATGTAACCCAAACTGCGTGATGTCATGCATTATGCTTCATCTATAAGCCTTTACTTAATGAGCACCAATGATCAGTTTGGAATGATCACTTTAACTGCCGATCACTTGACATGTCCGTACTAAATCGTCTGTAACTTTTGATTTAGAGCTCACAATGACACGAATCCAATGCCCACATTATGCTAGTTCAATTTTCTATATTGTAATAAATTTTAAACAAAACTAGATACGACAAAGCTTCCAAGTAATCCAATATAACCTACACTGTGAGATGCCATGCATTATGTTTCATTTGAAAGCCTTTATTCAATGACACCAATGATCAATTTTGAACGATCACTTCAACTAGCCGATCAACTTGATCTGTCCGCACTTCGTCATTAACATTTGATTTTGAGCTCAGAATGATACGAATCCAATGCCCACGTTAAGCTACCTCAATTTTCTATATTGTAACAAAATTTAGACCAAAATAGATATGACAAAATTTCCAAGTAACCCAACCTATCCAAAACTGTGTGATGCCATGGATTATGAATCATTTATAAGCCTTTACTCAATGAGAACCAATGATTATTTTAGAATAATCATATTAACTGGCCGAACAACTTGACATCTCCACACTAAATCATCCGTAACTTTTGATTTTGTGCTCAGAATGACACGAATCCAATGTCTACGTAAAGCTAGATAAATTTTCTATATTTTGACAAAATTTCTTACAGAAATAGAGACGACGAAGCATCCAAGTAATCCAATCTATCCCAAACTGCGTTATGCCATACTTTATGCTTCATTTATAAGCCTTTACTTAATTAGTACCAATGACCTGTTTAGAATGTTCCCTTTAAATGGCCGATCAACTTGACATGTTTGCACTAAATCATTCGTAACTTTTGATTTAGAGCTCAGAATGACACGAATCCAATGACCACGTTAAGCTAGCTCAATTTTCTATATTGGGATAAAACTTGAGACACAAATAGATACGACAAAACATCTAAGTAATCTAGTCCATCCCAAACGGCATGATGCCATGCATTATTCTTCATTTATAAGCTTTTACTCAACGAGCACCAACGATCAGTTTAGAATGATCATTTTAAATGGCTGATCAACTTGACATGTCCGCACTAAATCGTCCGTAACTTTTGATTTAGAGCTCAGAATGACACGAATCCAATACCAACATTAAGGTAGTTCAATTTTCTATATTGTTACAAAATCTGAAACAAAACTAGCTCGATAAAATGTCCCAGTAATCCAATATATCGCAAAATACGGATGCCATGCATTATTCTTCATTTAGAATCCTTTAGTGACTGAGCACTAATGATCAGTTTAGAAAAATCATATTAACTGACCGATCAACTTGAACCGTCCACTCTAAATCGTCCGTAATGTTTGACTTAGAGCTCAGAATGACACGAATCCAATGCCCACGTTAAGCTAGATCAATTTTCTATATTTTTACGAAATCTAATACATAAATAGAGACGACAAACCGTCCAAGTAATCCAATCTATATGCCATGCATTATGCTTTATTATAAGCATTTACTTAATGAGCACCAATGATCTTTTTAGAATTATCATTTTAAATGGCCACTCAACCTGACATGTCCGCACAAAATCGTACGTAACTTTTGATTTAGAGCTTAGAATGACACAAATACAATGCCCACATTAAGCTAGTTCAGTTTTCTATATTTTGACAAAATTGAAGAAAAAATAGAGATGACAAAGCGTCCATGTAATTCAATCTATCCAAACTACTTGATCCCATGCTTTATGTTTCATTTATAAGCCTTTACTTAATGAGCACCAATGATCTGTTTAGAATGATCACTTTGACTAGCCACTCAATTTGACATGTCCAAACTAAATCGTGCCTAACTTTTGATTGAAGGCTTAGAATGACACGAATCCAATGCCCACGTTAAGCTACATCAGTTTACTATATTGTAACAACATTTGATACATAAATAGATACGACAAAGCATCCAAGTAATCTAGTCCATCGCAAACGGCGTGATGCCATGCATTATTCTTCATTTATAAGCTTTTACTCAACGAGCACCAACGATCAGTTTAGAATGATCATTTTAAATGGCCGATAAACTTGACATGTCCGCACTAAATCGTCTGTAACTTTTGATTTAGAGCTCAGAATGACACGAATCAATACCCACATTAAGCTAGTTCAATTTTCTATATTGTTACAAAATTTGAAACAAAACTAGCTCGATAAAATGTCCCAGTAATCCAATATATCCCAAAATACGTGATGCCATGCATTATTCTTCATTTAGAATCCTTTAGTGACTGAGCACTAATGATCAGTTTAGAATAATCATATTAATTGACCGATCAACTTGAACTGTCCACTCAAAATCGTCCGTAATTTTTGACTTAGAGCTCAAAATGACACGAATCCAATGCCCACGTTAAGCTAGTTCAATTTTCTATATTGTGACAAAATTTTAGGCAGAAATAGATACAACAAGGTGTCCAAGTAATCCATTCAATTCCAAGCTGCGTGTTGTCATGCATTATGCATCATTTATAGCCTTTACTCAATGAGCACCAATGATCTGTTTAGAATGATCACTTTAACTAGCCGATCAACTTTACATGTCCGCATTAAATCGTCCGTGACTTTTGATTTAGAGCTCCGAATGACACGAATCCAATGCCCAAGTTAAGCTAGCTCAATTTTCTACATTGTGACAAAATTTGAGACAGAAATAGATATGATAAAGCATCCAAGTAATCCAGTCTTTCCAAACTGCGTGATGGCATGCATTATTCTTCATTTATAAGCTTTTAATCAGTGAGCACCAATGATCAGTTTAGAATGATCATTTTAACTGGCCGATCAACATGACATGCACTAAATTGTCCATAACATTTGATTTATAGCTCATAATGACACTAATCCAATGCCCACAATAAGCAAGTTCAATTTTCTATATTGTGACAAAATTTGAAACAAAACTAGATACGACAAAGCTGCCAGGTAATCCAATATAACCCAAACTGCTTGATGTCATGCATTATGCTTCATTTATAAGCCTTTACTTAATGAGCACCAATGATCAGTTTGGAATGATCACTTTAACTGCCGATCACTTGACATGTAACTTTTGATTTAGAGCTGACAATGCCACGAATCCAATGCCCACATTATGCTAGTTCAATTTTCTATATTGTAATAAATTTGAAACAAAACTAGATACGACAAAGCTTCCAAGTAATCCAATATAACCTAAACTGTGGGATGCCATGCATTATGCTTTGTTTAAAAGCCTTTATTCAATGACACCAATGATCAATTTAGAATGATCATTTCAACTGGCCGATCAAATTTACCTGTCCACACTTCGTCATTAACATTTGATTTTGAGCTCTGAATGATACGAATCCAATGCCCACGTTAAGCTAGCTCAATTTTCTATATTGTAACAAAATTTAGACCAAAATAGATATGACAAAATTTCCAAGTAACCCAACCTATCCAAAACTGTGTGATGCCATGGATTATGATTCATTTATAAGCCTTTACTCAATGAGAACCAATGATTATTTTAGAATAATCATATTAACTGGCCGAACAACTTGACATGTCCACACTAAATCATCCGTAACTTTTGATTTTGTGCTCAGAATGACACGAATCCAATGTCTACGTAAAGCTAGATAAATTTTCTATATTTTGACAAAATTTCTTACAGAAATAGAGACGACAAAGCATCCAAGTAATCCAATCTATCCCAAACTGCGTGATGCCATACTTTATGCTTCATTTATAAGCCTTTACTTAATGAGTACCAATGACCTGTTTAGAATGTTCCCTTTAAATGGCCGATCAACTTGACATGTCTGCACTAAATCGTTCGTAACTTTTGATTTAGAGCTCAGAATGATACGAATCCAATGACCACGTTAAGCTAGCTCAATTTTCTATATTGGGATAAAACTTGAGACACAAATAGATACGACAAAGCATCCAAGTAATCTAGTCCGTCCCAAACGGCGTGATGCCATGCATTATTCTTCATTTATAAGCTTTTACTCAACGAGCACCAACGATCAGTTTAGAATGATCATTTTAAATGGCCGATCAACTTGACATGTCCGCACTAAATTGTCCGTAACTTTTGATTTAGAGCTCAGAATGACACGAATCCAATACCCATATTAAGCTAGTTCAATTTTCTATATTGTTACAAAATTTGAAACAAAACTAGCTCGATAAAATGTCCCAGTAATCCAATATATCCCAAAATACGTGATGCCATGCATTATTCTTCATTTAGAATCCTTTAGTGACTGAGCACTAATGATCAGTTTAGAATAATCATATTAATTGACCGATCAACTTGAACTGTCCACTCAAAATCGTCCGTAATTTTTGACTTAGAGCTCAAAATGACACGAATCCAATGCCCACGTTAAGCTAGCTCAATTTTCTATATTGTGACAAAATTTAGGCAGAAATAGATACAACAAAGTGTCCAAGTAATCCATTCAATCCCGAGCTGCGTGTTGTCATGCATTATGCATCATTTATAGCCTTTACTCAATGAGCACCAATGATCTGTTCAGAATGATCACTTTAACTAGCCGATCAACTTTACATGTCCGCACTAAATCGTCCGTGACTTTTTATTTAGAGCTTCGAATGACACGAATCCAATGCCCAAGTTAAGCTAGCTCAATTTTCTACATTGTGACAAATTTGAGACAGAAATAGATATGATAAAGCATCCAAGTAATCCAGTCCTTTCAAACTGCGTGATGGCATGCATTATTCTTCATTTATAAGCTTTTAATCAGTGAGCACCAATGATCAGTTTAGAATGATCATTTTAACTGGCCGATCATAATGACATGCACTAAATTGTCCATAACATTTGATTTATAGCTCATAATGACACTAATCCAATGCCCACAATAAGCGAGTTCAATTTTCTATATTGTGACAAAATTTGAAACAAAACTAGATACGACAAAGCTTCCAGGTAATCCAATATAACCCAAACTGCGTGATGTCATGCATTATGCTTCATTTATAAGGCTTTACTTAATGAGCACCAATAATCAGTTTGGAATGAAGCATTTACTAAATCGTCCGTAACTTTTGATTTAGAGCTCAGAATGACACGAATCCAATACCAACATTAAGGTAGTTCAATTTTCTATATTGTTACAAAATCTGAAACAAAACTAGCTCGATAAAATGTCCCAGTAATCCAATATATCGCAAAATACGGATGCCATGGATTATTCTTCATTTAGAATCCTTTAGTGACTGAGCACTAATGATCAGTTTAGAATAATCATATTAACTGACCGATCAACTTGAACTGTCCACTCTAAATCGTCCGTAATGTTTGACTTAGAGCTCAGAATGACACGAATCCAATGCCCACGTTAAGCTAGCTCAATTTTCTATATTTTGACAAAATCTAATATATAAATAGAGACGACAAACCGTCCAAGTAATCCAATCTATATGCCATGCATTATGCTTTATTATAAGCATTTACTTAATGAGCACCAATGATCTGTTTAGAATTATCATTTTAAATGGCCACTCAACCTGACATGTCCGCACAAAATCGTACGTAACTTTTGATTTAGAGCTCAGAATGACACGAATACAATGCCCACATTAAGCTAGTTCAGTTTTCTATATTGTGACAAAATTGAAGAAAAAATAGAGATGCCAAAGCGTCCATGTAATCCAATCTATCCAAACTACTTGATCCCATGCTTTATGCTTCATTTATAAGCCTTTACTTAATGAGCACCAATGATCTCTTTAGAATGATCACTTTGACTAGCCACTCAATTTGACATGTCCAAACTAAATCGTGCGTAACTTTTGATTGAAAGCTTAGAATGACACGAATCCAATGCCCACGTTAAGCTACCTTAGTTTACTATATTGTAACAACATTTGATACATAAATAGATACGACAAAGCGTCCGAGTAATCCAATCTATCCAAAAATTTGTGATGCAATTCATTATGGTTCATTTATAAGTATTTACTCATCTTGAACTTTCCACTCTAAATCTTCCGTAACTTTTGACTTAGAGCTTAGAATGACACGAATTCAATACCCACGTTAAGCTAGCTCAATTCTCTATATTTTGAAAAAATCTGAGACAGAACTACATACGACAAAACGTTCAAGTAATCCCATCTATCCTAAACTGCAGGATGCCATGCATTATGCTTCATTTATAAGCCTTTACTCAATGACCACCAATGATCAGTTTAGAATAATCATATTAACTGACCGATCAATTTAAGATGTCCACACTAAATAGTCCGTAACTTATGATTGACACGAATCCAATACCCACGTTAAACTAGCTCAATTTTCTATATTTTGACAAAACTTGAGACAGAAACAGAGACGACAAAGCGTCCAAGTAATCCAGTCTATCCAAACAACTTGATGCCATGCTTTATGCTTGATTTATAAGGATTTACTTAATGAGCACCAATTACCTGTTTAGAATGATCACTTTAACTAGCCACTCAACTTGACATGTCCACACTAAATCGTTCGTAACTTTTATTTTGAGTTCAGAATGACACGAATCCAATGCCCACGTTAAGCTAGCTCAATTTTCTATATTTTGACAAAATTAAAGGCAAAATCGAGATGAACAAACGTCCCAGTAATCCAATTTATCCAAACTACTTGATGCCATGCTTTATGTTTCATTTATAAGCCTTTAGTTAATGAGCACCAATGATTTGTTTAGAATGATCACTTTAACTAGCCATTCAATTTGAAATGTCCAAACTAAATCGTGCGTAACTTTTGATTTAAAGCTTAGAATGACACGAATCCAATGCCCACGTTAAGCTACCTCAATTTTCTATATTGTAACAAAATTTGATACATAAATAGATATGACAAAGCCTCCAAATAATCCAATCTATCCAAAAATGTGTGATGCCATTCATTATGGTTCATTTATAAGTATTTACACAATAAAAAGCAACGATCAATTTAGAATGATCATTTTACGAGATCGATCAACTAGACATTTTTGCACTAAATCATCCATAACTTTTTGATTTATTGCTGAGAATTACACGAATCCAATGTCCACATTAAGCAAATTCAATTTTCAACATTGTGCCAAAATTTGAAACAAAACTAGATACGAAAAAGCGTCCAAGTAATCCGATCTATCCAAAACTGTGCGATACTATGCATTATGCTTCATTTATAAGCCATTACTCAATGAGCACCAACGATCATTTTTGAATGATGACTTTAACTACGTGATCAACTTGACATGGCTGCAGTAAATCATCCATAACTTTTGATTATAGCTCAGAATGACACGAATCCAATTCCCACTTTAAGCTAGCTCAATTTTCTATATTGTGACAAAATTTGAGATAGAAATAGATTTGACAAAGCGTTCAAATAATACAATCCATCCCAAACTGAGTGATTCCATGCATTATTTTTTTATTTATGTTTTTACTAAATAAGCACCAACAATCAGTTTAGAATGATCATTTTAACTGACATATCAACTTGACATGTATGCACTATATCGTCCATAACTTTTGATTTATAGTTCAGAATGACACGAATCAATTGCCCACGTTATGCTAGTTCAATTTTCTATATTGTGACAAAATTTGAGAAAGAACAAGATACGAGAAAGCGTCCCAGTAATTCAATCTATCCCAAACTATGATATGCCATGCATTATGCTTCAGTTAAAAGCCTTTACTTAATGAGCACCAATGATCAGTTTAGAATGATCACCTTACCTAGCCGGTAAACTTGACATATCTGTAAAATGATCACTTTAACTAGCTGATAAACTTAACATGTCTGCACTAAATCGTCCATAACTTTTGATTTAGAGCTCAGAATGACACAAATCCAATGCTCACGTCAAGCTAGTGAGAAAATTTGAAATAGAAATACATTCGACAAAGCGTCCAAGTAATCCAATCCATCCCAAACTGTGTGATGTCATGCATTATTTTTCATTTATAAGTTTTTACTCAATGAGCACCAATGATCAGTTTAGAATGATCATTTTAACTGGCTGATCAACTTGACATGTGTACACTAAGTTTTCCATAACTTTTGATTTATAGCTCACAATGACACGAATCCAATGCCCACATTAAACTAGTTCAATTTTCTATATTGTTACAAAATTTGAGACACAACTAGATATGACAAAGCGTCCAAGTAATCCAATTTATCCCAAACTGCGTGATGCCATGACTTATGCTTCATTTATAAGCCTTTATTTAATGAGCACGAATAATCAGTTTCGAATGATCACTTTAAATGGCGGATAGAGTAAACATGTCCGCACTAAATCGTCCGTAATTTCTTATTTAGAGCTCAGAATGACACGAATGCAATGCCCACATTAAGCTAGTTCAGTTTTCTATATTGTTACAAAATTGAAGAAAAAATAGAGATGCCAAAGCGTCCATGTAATCCAATCTATCCAAACTACTTGATCCCATGCTTTATGCTTCATTTATAAGCCTTTACTTAATGAGCACCAATGATCTGTTTAGAATGATCACTTTGACTAGCCACTCAATTTGACATGTCCAAACTAAATCGTGCGTAACTTTTGATTGAAAGCTTAGAATGACACGAATCCAATGCCCACGTTAAGCTACCTCAGTTTACTATATTGTAACAACATTTGATACATAAATAGATACGACAAAGCATCCGAGTAATCCAATCTATCCAAAAATTTGTGATGCAATTCATTATGGTTCATTTACAAGTATTTACTCATCTTGATCGTTCCACTCTAAATCTTCCGTAACTTTTGACTTAGAGCTTAGAATGACACGAATTCAATACCCACGTTAAGCTAGCTCAATTCTCTATATTTTGAAAAAATCTGAGACAGAACTACATACGACAAAACGTTCAAGTAATCCCATCTATCCTAAACTGCAGGATGCAATGCATTATGCTTCATTTATAAGCCTTTACTCAATGACCACCAATGATCAGTTTAGAATAATCATATTAACTGACCGATCAATTTAAGATGTCCACACTAAATAGCCCGTAACTTATGATTGACACAAATCCAATACCCACGATAAACTAGATCAATTTTCTATATTTTGACAAAACTTGAGACAGAAACAGAGACGACAAAGCGTCCAAGTAATCCAGTCTATCCAAACTACTTGATGCCATGCTTTATGCTTGATTTATAAGGATTTACTTAATGAGCACCAATTACCTGTTTAGAATGATCACTTTCACTAGCCACTCAACTTGACATGTCCACACTAAATCGTTCGTAACTTTTGACTTTGAGCTCAGAATGACACGAATCCAATGCCCACGTTAAGCTAGCTCAATTTTCTATATTTTGACAAAATTAAAGGCAAAATCGAGAGTGACAAACGTCCCAGTAAGCCAATTTATCCAAACTACTTGATGCCATGCTTTATGTTTCATTTATAAGCCTTTAGTTCTTGAGCACCAATGATTTGTTTAGAATGATCACTTTAACTAGCCATTCAATTTGATATGTCCAAACTAAATCGTGCGTAACTTTTGATTTAAAGCTTAGAATGACACGAATCCAATACCCACGTTAAGCTACCTCAATTTTCTATATTGTAACAAAATTTGATACATAAATAGATATGACAAAGCCTCCAAATAATCCAATCTATCCAAAAATGTGTGATGCCATTCATTATGGTTCATTTATAAGTATTTACACAATGAAAACCAACGATCAATTTAGAATGATCATTTTACGAGATCGATCAACTAGACATTTTTGTACTAAATCATCCATAACTTTTTGATTTATTGCTGAGAATTACACGAATCCAATGCCCACATTAAGCAAATTCAATTTTCTACATTGTGACAAAATTTGAAACAAAACTAGATACGAAAAAGCGTCCAAGTAATCCAATCTATCCAAAACTGTGCAATACTATGCATTATGCTTCATTTATAAGCCATTACTCAATGAGCACCAATGCTCATTTTTGAATGATGACTTTCACTACGCGATCAACTTGACATGTCCGCAGTAAATCATCCATAACTTTTGATTTATAGCTCAGAATGACACGAATCCAATTCCCACTTTAAGCTAGCTCAATTTTCTATATTGTGACAAAATTTGAGATAGAAATAGATTTGACAAAGCGTTCAAATAATACAATCCATCCCAAACTGAGTGATTCCATGCATTATTTTTTTATTTATGTTTTTAGTAAATAAGCACCAACGATCAGTTTAGAATGATCATTTTAACTGACATATCAACTTGACATGTATGCACTATATCGTCCATAACTTTGGATTTATAGTTCAGAATGACACGAATCAATTGCCCACATTATGCTAGTTCAATTTTCTATATTGTGACAAAATTTGAGCAAGAACAAGATACGAGAAAGCATCCCAGTAATTCAATCTATCCCAAACTATGATATGCCATGCATTATGCTTCAGTTAAAAGCCTTTACTTAATGAGCACCAATGATCAGCACTAAATTAACTTTTGATTTAGAGCTCAGAATGACAAAATCCAATGCCCACGCAAGCTCTCAATTTTATATATTGTGACAAAATTTGAGACACAAAATAGACAAAAGCGTCCAAGTAATCCAATCTATCCCAAACTGTGTGATGTCATGCATTATGCTTCATTTATAAGTTTACTCAATGAGCACCAATGATCAGTTTAGAATGATCATTTTATCAACTTGACATGTGTGCACTAAGTTTTCCATAACTTTTGATTTATAGCTCACAATGACACGAATCCAATGCCCACATTAAACTAGTTCAATTTTCTATATTGTTACAAAATTTGAGACACAACTAGATATGACAAAGCGTCCAAGTAATCCATTTTATCCCAAACTGCGTGATGCCATGACTTATGCTTCATTTATAAGCCTTTATTTAATGAGCACAAATAATCAGTTTCGAATGATCACTTTAAATGGCGGATAGAGTAAACATGTCCGCACTAAATCGTCCGTAATTTCTTATTTAGAGCTCAGAATGACACGAATGCAATGCCCACATTAAGCTAGTTCAGTTTTCTATATTGTGAAAAAATTGAAGAAAAAATAGAGATGCCAAAGCGTCCATGTAATCCATTCTATCCAAACTACTTGATCCCATGCTTTATGCTTCATTTATAAGCCTTTACTTAATGAGCACCAATGATCTGTTTAGAATGATCACTTTGAATAGCCACTCAATTTGACATGTCCAAACTAAATCGTGCGTAACTTTTGATTTAAAGCTTAGAATGACACGAATCCAATGCCCACGTTAAGCTACCTCAATTTTCTATATTGTAACAAAATTTGATACATAAATAGATATGACAAAGCCTCCGAATAATCCAATCTATCCAAAAATGTGTGATGCCATTCATTATGGTTCATTTATAAGTATTTACACAATTGAAAAGCGATCAATTTAGAATGATCATTTAACGATCAACTAGACATTTTTGCACTAAATCATCCATAACTTTTGATTTATTGCTCTGAATGATTACGAATCCAATGTCCACATTAAGCAAATTCAATTTTCATTGTGACAAAATTTGAAACAAAACTAGAATCTGAAAAAGCGTCCAAGTAATCCAATCTATCCAAACTGGCGTATGCATTATGCTTCATTTATAAGCCATTACTCAATGAGCACCAATGATCATTTTTGAATGATGACTTTAACTGGCGATCAACTTGACATGTCCGTAGTAAATCATCCATAACTTTTGATTTATAGCTCAGAATGACACGAATCAATTCCCACTTTTCAATTTTCTATATTGTGACAAAATTTGAGATAGAAATAGATTTGACAAAGCGTTGAAATAATACAATCCATCCCAAACTGAGTGATTCCATGCATTATTTTTATTTATAAGTTTTTACTAAATAAGCACCAACGATCAGTTTAGAATGATCATTTAACTGACATATCAACTTGACATGTCTACACTATATCGTCCATAACTTTTGATTTATAGTTCAGAATGACACGAATCAATTGCCCACGTTATGCTAGTTCAATTTTCTATATTGTGAAAATTTGAGACAGAACAAGATAGAAAGCGTCCAGTAATCAATCTATCCCAAACTGTGATGCCATGCATTATGCTTCATTTAAAAGCCTTTACTTAATGAGCACCAATGATCAGTTTAGAATGATCACCTTAACTAGCGATCAACTTCATATCTGTAAAATGATCACTTTAACTTTTGATAAACTTCAGAATGACACTAAATCCAATAACTTTTGATTTAGAGCTAGAATTTCTATATGCTCACGTCAAGCTAGTGAGAAATTTGAAATAGAAATACATTAAAAAGCGTCCAAGTAATCCAATCCATCCCAAACTGCGTGATGTCATGCATTATTTTCATTTATAAGTTTTACTCAATGAGCACCAATGATCAATTTAGAATGATCATTTTAACTGGCGATCAACTTGACATGTGTGCACTAAGTTTTCCATAACTTTTGATTTATAGCTCACAATGACACGAATCCAATGCCCACATTAAAGCTAGTTCAATTTTCTATATTGTGACAAAATTTGAGACAAAATAGATATGATAAAGCGTCCAAGTAATCCTATCCCAAACTGCGTGATGCCATGCATTATTCTTCATTTATAAGCCTTTACTCATGAGCACCAATGATCAGTTTAGAATGATCACTTTAACTGGCGATCAACATGACATGTCCACTAAATTGTCCGTAACTTTTGATTTAGAGCTCAGAATGACATCAATGCCACATTAAGCTAGTTCAATTTCTATTGTTATGAAAATTTTGAAAAATAGAGATGACAAAGCGTCCAAGTAATCCAATATACCCAAACTGCTTGATGCCATGCATTATGCTTCATTTATAAGCCTTTACTTAATGAGCACCAATGATCAGTTAGAATGATCACTTTAACTGCCATCAACTTGACATGTCCTAAACTAAATGGTCCATAACTTTTGATTTAGAGCTCCGAATGACACGAATCCAATGCCCACATTAAGCTAGCTCAATTTTCTATATTGTACAAAATTTGAACAAAATAGATAATGACAAAGCATCCAAGTAATCCAATATCCCAAAAACTGTGATGTGATGCTTCATTTATAATTATTATGAGCACCAATTCATTTAGAAGATCATTTAACTGGCCGATCTTGACATGTCCACTAAATCGTCCGTAACTTTTGATTTTGAGCTCAGAATGACGAATCAATGCCCACGTTAAGCTAGCTCAATTTCTATATTTTGACAAAATTGAGACAAAATACATACGACAAAAATTCAAGTAATCCAATCTATCCCAAACTGTGATGCCATGCATTATGCTTCATTTATAAGCCTTTACTCAATGAGCACCAATGATCAGTTTAGAATAATCATATTAACTGGCCGATCAACTGACATATGTCTACACTAAATATCGTCGTAACTTTTGATTTTGACATGAATCCAATCCCACGTTAAGCTAGATCAATTTTCTATATTTTGACAAAATTTGACAAAAATAGATACGACAAAGCATCCAAGTAATCCAATCTATCCCAAACTGTGATGCCATGCATTATGCTTCATTTATAAGCCTTTACTTAATGAGCACCAATGACCTGTTTAGAATGATCACTTTGACATGGCGATCAACTTGACATGTCCGCACTAAATCGTTGTAACTTTTGATTTAGAGCTCAGAATGACACGAATCCAATGCCCACATTAAGCTAGCTCAATTTTCTATATTTTGACAAAATTTGAGACAAAAAATAGATCGACAAAGCGTCCAAGTAATCCAATCTATCCAAAACGTGATGCCATGCATTATTATTCATTTATAAGCCTTTTTCTGAGCACCAATGATCAGTTTAGAATGATCATTTTAACTGGCCGATCAACTTGATATATCCACTAAATCGTCGTAACTTTTGATTTGAGCTCAGAATGACATCCAATCCAATACCCACGTTAAGCTAGCTCAATTTTCTATATTGTGACAAAATTTGAACACAAAATAGATCGAGACAAAGTCCGATAATCAATCTATCCAAAATGTGTGATGCCATGCATTATGCTTCATTTATAAGCCTTTACTCAATGAGCACCAATGATCAGTTTAGAATGATCATTTAACTGACGATCAACTTGAACTGACATGTCCGCACTAAATCTAAATCTGTAACTTTTGATTTAGAGCTCAAAATGACACGAATCAATGCCCACGTTAAGCTAGCTCAATTTTCTATATTGTGACAAAATTTGAGAATAAAATAGATACGACAAAGCGTCCAAGTAATCCAATCTATCCAAAACTGTATGCCATGCATTATGCTTCATTTATAAGCTTTTACTCAATGAGCACCAATGATCAGTTTAGAATGATCATTTTAACTGGCGATCAACTTGACATGTCCCACTAAATCATCCATAACTTTTGATTTAGAGCTCAGAATGACACGAATCCAATGCCCACATTAAGCTAGCTCAATTTTCTATATTGTGACAAAATTTGAGACAAAATAGAGATGACAAAGCGTCCAAGTAATCAATCTATCCCAAACTGTGATGCCATGCATTATGCTTCATTTATAAGCCTTTACTCAATGAGCACCAATGATCAGTTTAGAATGATCATTTAACTGGCGATCAACTTGACATGTCACACTAAATCGTGTAACTTTTGATTTAGAGCTCAGAATGACACGAATCCAATGCCCACGTTAAGCTAGCTCAATTTTCTATATTGTGACAAAATTTGAGACAAAATAGAGACAAAGCGTCCAAGTAATCCAATCTATCCCAAACTCCGTGATGCCATGCATTATGCTTCATTTATAAGCCTTTACTTAATGAGCACCAATGATCAGTTTAGAATGATCATTTTAACTGGCCGCAACTTGACATATGTCACTAAATCGTCCGTAACTTTTGATTTAGAGCTCAGAATGACACAAATCCAATGCCACGTTAAGCTAGCTCAATTTTCTATATTTGACAAAATTTGAGACAAAAATAGAAAAAGTCCAAGTAATCCAATCTATCCCAAACTCGTGATGCCATGCTTATGCTTCATTTATAAGCCTTTACTCAATGAGCACCAATGATCAGTTTAGAATGATCATTTAACTGGCCGATCAACTTGACATGTTCACTAAATCGTGTAACTTTTGATTTAGAGCTCAGAATGACACGAATCCAATGCCCACGTTAAGCTAGCTCAATTTTCTATATTTTGACAAAATTTGAGACAAATAGAGATGACAAAGCGTCCAAGTAATCCAATCTATCCCAAACTGCGTGATGCCATGCATTATGCTTCATTTATAAGCCTTTATTTAATGAGCACCAATGATCAGTTTAGAATGATCATTTAACTGGCGATCAACTTGACATGTCCCACTAAATCGTTGTAACTTTTGATTTAGAGCTCAGAATGACACGAATCCAATGCCCACGTTAAGCTAGCTCAATTTTCTATATTTTGACAAAATTTGAAGAAAATAGAGATGACAAAGCATCCAAGTAATCCAATCTATCCAAACTATTGATGCCATGCTTTATGCTTCATTTATAAGCCTTTTACTGAGCACCAATGATGAAGATCACACCAATTTGAATGTCCACTAAATCGTGTAACTTTTGATTTAGAGCTCAGAATGACACGAATCCAATGCCCACGTTCTAGCTAATTTTCTATATTGTAACAAAATTTGCCAAAGATCCAAGTAATCCAATCTATCCCAAACTGTGATGCCATGCTTCTTCATTTATAAGCCTTTACTAATAAGCACCAATGATCAATTTAGAATGATCATTTTAACTGGAGATCAACTTGACATGTCCACACTAAATCGTCTAACTTTTGATTTAGAGCTCAGAATGACACGAATCCAATGCCCACGTTAAGCTAGCTCAATTTTCTATATTGTGACAAAATTTGAGACAAAATAGATGACAAAGCGTCCAAGTAATCCAATCTATCCCAAACTGATGCTATGCATTATGCTTCATTTATAAGCCTTTACTTAATGAGCACCAATGATCAGTTTAGAATGATCACTTTAACTGGCCGATCAACTTGACATGTCCACTAAATCGTCCTGTAACTTTTGATTTAGAGCTCAGAATGACACGAATTCAATGCCACGTTAAGCTAGCTCAATTTTCTATATTGTGACAAAATTTGAGACAGAAATAGATACGACAAAGCGTCCAAGTAATCCAATCTATCCCAAACTGCGTGATGCCATGCATTATGCTTCATTTATAAGCTTTTACTCAATGAGCACCAATGATCAGTTTAGAATGATCACTTTAACTGGCCGATCAACTTGACATGTCGCACTAAATCGTCCGTAACTTTTGATTTAGAGCTCAGAATGACACGAATCCAATGCCCACGTTAAGCTAGCTCAATTTTCTATATTTTGACAAAATTTGAGACAAAAATAGATATGACAAAGCGTCCAAGTAATCCAATCTATCAAACTGTGTGATGCCATGCATTATGCTTCATTTATAAGCCTTTACTTAATGAGCACCAATGATCAGTTAAGA
The DNA here is from genome assembly GCA_018901935.1 of Pugionium cornutum. Classification (NCBI taxonomy): domain Eukaryota; kingdom Viridiplantae; phylum Streptophyta; class Magnoliopsida; order Brassicales; family Brassicaceae; genus Pugionium; species Pugionium cornutum. The sequence goes on along the minus strand of JAENJI010000013.1, from coordinate 2,005,054 downwards.
ATGATCATTTTAACTGCCGATCAACTTGACATGTCCACTAAATCGTCCATAACTTTTGATTTAGAGCTCAGAATGACACGAATCCAATGCCACGTTAAGCTAGCTCAATTTTCTATATTGTGACAAAATTTGAGACAAAATAGATGAACAAAGCTGTCAAGTAATCCAATCTATCCCAAACTGATGATGCCATGCATTATGCTTCATTTATAAGCCTTTACTCAATGAGCACCAATGATCACTTTAGAATGATCATTTTAACTGGCGATCAACTTGACATGTCCACTAAATCGTTCATAACTTTTGATTTAGAGCTCAGAATGACACGAATCCAATGCCCACATTAAGCTAGTTCAATTTTCTATATTGTGACAAAATTTGAGACAAAATAGATACGACAAAGCGTCCAAGTAATCCAATCTATCCCAAACTGCGTGATGCCATGCATTATGCTTCATTTATAAGCCTTTACTCAATGAGCACCAATGATCAGTTTAGAATGATCATTTTAACTGGCCGATCAACTTGACATGTACGCACTAAATCGTCCATAACTTTTTGATTTAGAGCTCACAATGACACGAATCAGATGCCCACGTTAAGCTACCTCTGTTTTCTATATTGTGACAAAATTTGAAGACAAAATAGAGATACAAAGCTCCAAGTAATCCAATCTATCCAAACTGTGATGCCATGCATTATGCTTCATTTATAAGCCTTTACTCAATGAGCACCAATGATCAGTTTAGAATGATCACTTTAACTGGCCGATCAACTTGACATGTCCGCACTAAATCGTCCGTAACTTTTGATTTAGAGCTCAGAATGACACGAATCAATGCCCCGTTAAGCTAGCTCAATTTTCTATATTGTGACAAAATTTGAGACAAAATAGATCGACAAAGCGTCCAAGTAATCAATCTATCCAAACTGTGTGATGCCATGCATTATGCTTCATTTATAAGCCTTTACTCAATGAGCACCAATGATCAGTTTAGAATGATCATTTTAACTGGCCGATCAACTTGACATGTCCACTAAATCGTCCATAACTTTTGATTTAGAGCTCAGAATGACACGAATCCAATGCCCACGTTAAGCTAGCTCAATTTTCTATATTGTGACAAAATTTGAGACAGAAATAGATACGACAAAGCGTCCAAGTAATCCAATCTATCCCAAACTGTGTGATGCCATGCATTATCTTCATTTATAAGCCTTTACTTAATGAGCACCAATGATCAGTTTAGAATGATCATTTAACTGGCCGATCAACTTGACATGTCCGCACTAAATCATCTGTAACTTTTGATTTAGAGCTCAAATGACGAATCCAATGCCCACATTAAGCTAGTTCAATTTTCTATATTTTGACAAAATTTGACAAAATAGAGATGACAAAGCGTCCAAGTAATCCAATCTATCCCAAACTGTTGATGCCATGCATTATGCTTCATTTATAAGCCTTTACTTAATGAGCACCAATGATCAGTTTAGAATGATCACTTTAACTGGCCGATCAACTTGACATGTCACTAAATCGTTTGTAACTTTTGATTTAGGCTCAGAATGACACGAATCCAATGCCACGTTAAGCTAGCTCAATTTTCTATATTTTACAAAATTTTAGACAAAATAGATATGACAAACCGTCCAAGTAATCCAATCTATCCCAAACTGCGTGATGCCATGCATTATGCTTCATTTATAAGCCTTTACTCAATGAGCACCAATGATCAGTTTAGAATGATCATTTAACTGGCCGATCAACTTGACATGTCTAAACTAAATCGTAACTTTTGATTTAGCTCAGAATGACACGAATCCAATGCCCAACGTTAAGCTAGCTCAATTTTCTATATTTTGACAAAATTTGAGACAGAAATAGAGCGACAAAGCGTCCAAGTAATCCAATCTATCCAAACTGCGTGATGCCATGCTTATGCTTCATTTATAAGCCTTTAATTAATGACACCAATGATCAGTTTAGAATGATCATTTTAAGCCGATCAACTTGACATGCACTAAATCATCATAACTTTTGATTTAGAGCTCAAATGACACGAATCCAATGCCCACGTTAAGCTAGCTCAATTTTCTATATTGTGACAAAATTTGAGACAAAATAGATACGACAAAGCGTCCAAGTAATCCAATCTATCCCAAATGCGTGATGCCATGCATTATGCTTCATTTATAAGCTTTACTCAATGAGCACCAATGATCAGTTTAGAATGATCATTTAACTGGCCGATCAACTTGACATATCCGCACTAAATCATCCGTAACTTTTGATTTAGAGCTCAGAATGACACGAATCCAATGCCCACATTAAGCTAGTTCAATTTTCTATATTGTTACAAAATTTGAGACAAAACTAGATCGACAAAGCTCCCAAGTAATCAAATCTATCCCAAACTGTGTGCCATGCATTATTCTTCATTTATAAGCCTTTTACTCAATGAGCACCAATGATCAGTTTAGAATGATCATTTAATCAACTTGACATGTCCACTAATCGTCCGTAACTTTTGATTTAGAGCTCGAATGACATGAATCCAATGCCCACATTAAGCTAGTTCAATTTTCTATATTGTGACAAAATTTGAGACAAAATAGATACGACAAAGCCTCCAAGTAATCCAATCTATCCCAAACTGTGTGATGCCATGCATTATGCTTCATTTATAAGCCTTTACTCAATGAGCACCAATGATCAGTTTAGAATGATCACTTTAACTGCGATCAACTTGACATGTCCGCACTAAAATCGTTCATAACTTTTGATTTAGAGCTCGAATGACATGAATCCAATGCCCATTAAGCTAGCTCAATTTTCTATATTTGACAAAATTTGAGACAGAAATAGATACGACAAAGCATCCAAGTAATCCAATCTATCCCAAACTGCGTGATGCCATGCATTATTCTTCATTTATAAGCCTTTACTTAATGAGCACCAATGATCAGTTTAGAATGATCTTTTAACTGGCCATCAACTTGACATGTCCACTAATCGTCCATAACTTTTGATTTATAGCTCAGAATGACACGAATCCAATGCCCACGTTAAGCTAGTTCAATTTTCTATATTGACAAAATTTGAGACAAACTAGATATGACAAAGCGTCCAAGTAATCCAATGCCATGGATTATCCCAAACTACTCAGTTTGATGCCATGCTTATGCTTCATTTATAAGCCTTTATTTGAGACAAAATGAGCACCAATGCCTTTACTCAATGTGCACCAATGATCAGTTTAGAATGATCACTTTGAATGAATGGCGTTAAACTATCAACTTGACATGTCCAAGAAATCCAATCTAAATCGTGCCGTAACTTGAGCACCAATTCAGTTTAGATTGCCTCAACTTGACATATCACTAATTCATTCCATAATGACACATGAATCCAATCCAATGCCCAAATTAAGCTAGATCAATTTTCATTTATATTGTGACAAAATTTGACATAGAAAAATAGAGCTCAGATACGACAAAGCGTCCAAGTAATCCAATCTATCCAAACTACATTTATTAGATGAGCACCATGCATTATGCTTCATTTATAAGCCTTTACTGAATCCAAATGAGCACCAATGATCGTCAAGTTTAGAATGATCACTTTGACTAGAATGCTTTTAACTAGCCAATCAACTTGATATGCACTAATTCATTCATAACTTTTGATTTATATCTCTAAATCCAATGTAGTTCAATTTTCTATAACTTTTGATTTGCCATGGAATGCTTCATTTACAAGCTTTGAATGACATCAATTTAGAATGAATCCAATGCCCACGTTAAGCTACCTCAATTTTCTATATTGTGACAAAATTTGAGACAAAATAGATACGACAAAGCGTCCAAGTAATCCAATCTATCCCAAACTGTGATGCCATGCATTATGCTTCATTTATAGCTTTGACTCAATGAGCACCAATGATCAGTTTAGAATGATCATTTTGGCCAACTCAACTTGATCAACTAAACATTCATTAACTTTTGATTTAGAGCTTCAGAATGAGAATCCAATGCCCACGTTAAGCTAGCTCAATTTTCTATATTTGACAAAATTTGAGACAAAATAGAGATACAAAGCGTCCAAGTAATCCAATCCAATCCCAAACTGCTGATGCCATGCATTATGCTTCATTTATAAGCCTTTTACTCAATGAGCACCAATGATCAGTTTAGAATGATCTTTAACTGGCCGATCAACTTGACGTCTGCACTAAATGTTAACTTTTGATTTAGAGCTCAGAATGACACGAATCCAATGCCCACGTTAAACTAGCTCAATTTTCTATATTTTGACAAAATTTGAGACAAAATAGATACGACAAAGCGTCCAAGTAATCCAATTCTATCCCAAACTGCGTGATGCCATGATTATTCTTCATTTATAAGCTTTTACTCAATGAGCACCAATGATCAGTTTAGAATGATCACTTTAACTAGCCGATCAACTTGACATGTCACACTAAATCCATAACTTTTGATTTTATCTCGAATGACACGAATCCAATGCCCACATTAACCTAGTTCAATTTTCTATATTTTGACAAAATTTGAGACAGAAAGAGATAGACAAAGCGTCCAAGTAATCCAATCTATCCCAAACTGTGTGATGCCATGGATTATGCTTCATTTAGCTTTGACTCAATGTGCACCAATGATCAGTTTAGAATAATCATATTAACTAGCCAATCAACTTGACATATCCGCACTAAATCATTCGTAACTTTTGATTTAGGGCTCAAATGACATGAATCCAATGCCCACGTTAACTAGCTTCAATTTTCTATATTTTGATAAAATTTGAGACAAAGAAATAGATACGACAAAGCATCCAAAGTAATCCGATCTATCCAAACTGCATGATGCCATGCATTATTCTTCATTTATAAGCTTTACTCAATGAGCACCAATGATCAGTTTAGAATGATCCTTTTAAATTGCCAATCAACTTGACATATCTGCACTAATTTGTCCATTAACTTTTGATATATGCTCAGAATGACATGAATCCAATGCCCACATTAACCTAGTTCAATTTTCTATACAAAAAATTTGAGACCAAAACTAGATAGACAAGCGTCCAAGTAATCCAATTTATTCCCAAATGTGTGATGCCATCATTATGCTTCATTTACAAGCTTTGACTCAATGAGCACCAATGATCAATTTAGAATAATCCTTTTAACTGCCGTTCAACTTGACATATCCCACTAAATCGTCCATAACTTTTGATTTAGAGCTCAGAATGACACGAATCCAATGCCCACATTAACCTAGTTCAATTTTCTATATTTTGACAAAATTTGAGACAGAAATAGAGACGACAAAGCGTCCAAGTAATCCAATCTATCCCAAACATGATGCCATGCTTTCTGTTCATTTATTAGCCTTTACTCAATGTGCACCAATGATCAGTTTAGAATGATCACTTTAAACAATCAACTTGACATATCCGCACTAAATCATTCAGTAACTTTTGATATAGCTCAGAATGACACGAATCCAATGCCCACGTTAAACTAGCTCAATTTTCTATATTTTGAAAAATTTGAGACAGAAATAGACGACAAAGCATCCAAGTAATCCAATCCATCCCAAACTGCGTGATGCCATGCATTATTCTTCATTTATAAGCTTTTTACTCAATGAGCACCAAATCATTTAGAATGATCCTTTAACTTGCCAATCAACTTGATATCATATCTGCACTAATCATTCATAACTTTTGATTTATATCTCAGAATGACACGAATCCAATGCCCACATTAACTAGTTCAATTTTCTATATTTTGACAAAATTTGAGACAAAATAGATACAAAGCGTCAAAGTAATCCAATCCATCCCAAACTGCGTGATGCCATGATTATGCTTCATTTATAAGCTTTTCAATGAGCACCAATGATCAATTTAGAATAATCATATTAACTGGCCGATCAACTTGACATATCGCACTAAATCATTCCATAACTTTTGATTTAGAGCTCAGAATGACACGAATCCAATGCCCACGTTAACCTAGTTCAATTTTCTATATTTTGACAAAATTTGAGACAGAAATAGATACGACAAAGATCCAAGAAATCCAATCTATCCAAACTGCTTGATGCCATGCTTCTGCTTCATTTATTAGCCTTTACTCAATGAGCACCAATGATCAGTTTAGAATGATCACTTTAACAACATATCCGCACTAAATCATTCGTAACTTTTGATATAGGGCTTAAAATGACATGAATCCAATGCCCATGTTAACCTAGTTCAATTTTCTATATTTTGATAAAATTGAGACCAAAATAGATACGACAAAGCATCCAAGTAATCCAATCTATCCAAACTGCGTGATGCCATGCATTATTCTTCATTTATAAGCTTTTACTCAATGAGCACCAATGATCAGTTTAGAATGATCACTTTACTAGCCAATCAACTTGACAGGTCCGCACTAAATCATAACTTTTGATATAGGGCTCAGAATGACATGAATCCAATGCCCACATTAACCTAGTTCAATTTTCTATATTTTGATAAAATTTGAGACAAAATAGATCTGACAAAGCGTCAAGTAATCAATCATCCCAAAAATGTGATGCCATGCATTATGCTTCATTTACAAGCTTTTACTCAATGAGCACCAATGATCAATTTAGAATAATCATATTAATGAACTTGACATATCCGCATCAAATCATCCATAACTTTTGATTTAGAGCTCAGAATGACATGAATCCAATGCCCATGTTAACCTAGTTCAATTTTCTATATTTTGACAAAATTTGAGACAGAAATAGAGACGACAAAGCATCAAGTAATCCAATTTATCCAAACTGCTTGATGCCATGCTTTATGCTTCATTTATAGCTTTACTCAATGTGCACCAATGATCAATGATCACTTTAACAGTTTGACATATCCGCACTAAATCATTCGTAACTTTTGATTAGGGCTCAAAATGCGAATCAATGCCCACTTAAACTAGCTCAATTTTCTATATTTTGATAAAATTTGAGACCAAAATAGATACGACAAAGCATCAAAGTAATCCAATCCATCCCAAACTGCATGATGCCATGCATTATTCTTCATTTATAGCTTTTTACTCAATGAGCACCAATGATCAGTTTAGAATGATCCTTTTAAATTGCCGATCAACTTGACATATCTGCACTAATTCGTCCATAACTTTTGATTTATATCTCAGAATGACACGAATCCAATGCCCACATTAACCTAGTTCAATTTTCTATATTTTGACAAAAGTTGAGACAAAATAGATAGGACAAGCGTCCAAGCTCAATTTTCTATATTGTGACAAAATTTGAGACAAAATAGACGACAAAGCGTCCAAGTAATCCAATCTATCCCAAACTACTTGATGCCATGCATTATTGCTTCATTTATAAGCCTTTACTTAATGAGCACCAATGATCAGTTTAGAATGATCATTTAACTGGCCATCAACTTGACATCCGCGCACTAAATCGTCCATAACTTTTGATTTAGAGCTCAGAATGACACGAATCAATGCCCACTTTAAGCTAGCTCAATTTTCTATATTGTGACAAAATTTGAGACAAAATAGATCGACAAAGCATCCAAGTAATCCAATCTATCCCAAACTGCGATGCCATGCATTATTCTTCATTTATAAACCTTTACTCAATGAGCACCAATGATCAGTTTAGAATGATCACTTTAACTGGCCGATCAATTTGACATGTTATATAAATATCCAATAACTTTTGATTTATAGCTCAGAATGACACGAATCAATGCCCACATTAAGCTAGTTCAATTTTCTATATTGTGACAAAATTTGATAGACATAGATACAAGCGTCCAAGTAATCCAATCTATCCCAAAACTGTGTGATGCCATGCATTATGCTTCATTTATAAGCCTTTACTCAATGAGCACCAATGATCAGTTTAGAATGATCATTTAACTGGCGATCAACTTGACATGTGTCACTAAGTCCATAACTTTTGATTTATAGGTCACAATGACACGAATCCAATGCCCACATTCTAGTTCAATTTTCTATATTTTGACAAAATTTGAGACACAACTAGATATGACAAAGCGTCCAAGTAATCCAATCTATCCAAAACTGCGTGATGCCATGCATTATGCTTCATTTATAAGCCTTTATTTAATGAGCACCAATGATCAGTTTAGAATGATCACTTTAACTTCGATCAATAAACATGTCCACACTATATCAGTAATTTTGATTTAGAGCTCAGAATGACAAGAATCAATGCCCACATTAAGCTAGTTCAATTTTCTATATTGTGACAAAATTTGAAGAAAAATAGAGATGCCAAAGCGTCCAAGTAATCCAATCTATCCAAACTACTTGATGCCATGCTTTATGCTTCATTTATAAGCCTTTACTCAATGAGCACCAATGATCTCTTTAGAATGATCACTTTTCTAGATCAACTTGACATGTCCAAACTAAATCGTGTAACTTTTGATTTAGAGAGCTTAGAATGACACGAATCCAATGCCCACGTTAAGCTAGTTATTTCTATATTGACAAAATTTGATACATAAATAGATACGACAAAGCGTCCAAGTAATCAATCTATCCAAAATGTGATGCATGCATTATGCTTCATTTATAAGCCTTTACTCACCAATGATCAGTTTGAATTTCCACTCTAAACTTCTAAATATCCGTAACTTTTGATTTAGAGCTTAGAATGACACGAATCAATGCCCACGTTAAGCTAGCTCAATTTTCTATATTTTGACAAAATTTGAGACAGAATAGATGACAAAGCGTTCCAAGTAATCCCATCTATCCAAAACTGATGCCATGCATTATGCTTCATTTATAAGCCTTTACTCAATGAGCACCAATGATCAGTTTAGAATGATCATTTAACTGCCGATCAATTTGACATGTCACTAAATAGTCCGTAACTTATGAGCTCAGAATGACACGAATCAATGCCCACGTTAGCTAGCTCAATTTTCTATATTTGACAAAATTTGAGACAGAATAGATCGACAAAGCGTCCAAGTAATCAATCTATCCAAACAACTTGATGCCATGCATTATGCTTCATTTATAAGCTTTTACTTAATGAGCACCAATGATATGTTTAGAATGATCACTTTAACTAGCCATCAACTTGACATGTCCACACTAAATGGTTGTAACTTTTGATTTGAGCTCAGAATGACAGAATCCAATGCCCACGTTAAGCTAGCTCAATTTTCTATATTTTGACAAAATTTAAACAAAATAGATGAACAAAGTCCAAGTAATCCAATCTATCCAAACTACTTGATGCCATGCATTATGCTTCATTTATAAGCCTTTACTCAATGAGCACCAATGATCAGTTTAGAATGATCACTTTAACTAGATCAATTTGACATGTCCACTAAATAAATCGTAACTTTTGATTTAAAGCTCAGAATGACAGAATCAATACTTACGTTAAGCTAGCTCAATTTTCTATATTGTAACAAAATTTGAGACATAAATAGATGTACAAAGCATCCAAGTAATCCAATCTATCCCAAAAATGTGTGATGCCATGCATTATGGTTCATTTATAAGCCTTTACTCAATGAAAACCAATGATCAGTTTAGAATGATCATTTTAACTGCGATCAACTTGACATTTTTGCACTAAATCATCCATAACTTTTGATTTATTCAGAATGACACGAATCCAATGCCCACATTAAGCTCAATTTTCTATATTGTGACAAAATTTGAGACAAAATAGATCTGACAAAGCGTCCAAGTAATCCAATCTATCCCAAAACTGTGATAATATGCATTATGCTTCATTTATAAGCCTTTACTCAATGAGCACCAATGATCAGTTTAGAATGATCACTTTAACTTCGATCAACTTGACATGTACTAAATCATCCATAACTTTTGATTTATAGCTCAGAATGACACGAATCCAATGCCCACTTTAAGCTAGCTCAATTTTCTATATTGTGACAAAATTTGAGACAGAAATAGACACAAAGCGTCCAAGTAATCAATCCATCAAACTGAGTGATGCCATGCATTATTTTCATTTATAAGTTTTTTTACTAAATAAGCACCAATGATCAGTTTAGAATGATCATTTTAACTGACATATCAACTTGACATGTATGCACTATATATCCATAACTTTTGATTTATAGCTCAGAATGACACGAATCAATGCCCACATTAAGCTAGCTCAATTTTCTATATTGTGACAAAATTTGAGAAAAAACAAGATACAAAGCGTCCAAGTAATCCAATCTATCCCAAACTGTGATGCCATGCATTATGCTTCATTTATAAGCCTTTACTCAATGAGCACCAATGATCGTTTAGAATGATCACCTTATGATAAACTTGACAATTGATCACTTTAACTAGCGATATGACATGCGCACTAAATCTTCCATAACTTTTGATTTAGAGCTCAGAATGACCTAAATCCAATGCTCACGTCATAGCTATTGAGAAAATTTGAAATAGAAATACATTGACAAAGCGTCCAAGTAATCCAATCTATCCCAAACTGTGTGATGCCATGCATTATTTTTCATTTATAAGCTTTTTGCTCAATGAGCACCAATGATCAGTTTAGAATGATCATTTTAACTGGCGATCAACTTGACATGTGTGCACTAAATTTCCATAACTTTTGATTTATAGCTCACAATGACACGAATCAATGCCCACATTAAACTAGTTCAATTTTCTATATTGTGACAAAATTTGAGACACAATAGATATGACAAAGCGTCCAAGTAATCCAATTTATCCCAAACTGTGATGCCATGCATTATGCTTCATTTATAAGCCTTTACTCAATGAGCACCAATGATCAGTTTAGAATGATCACTTTAAATGGCGATCAACTTGACATGTCCGCACTAATCGTTAAATAATTTTTGATTTAGAGCTCAGAATGACAGAATCCAATGCCCACGTTAAGCTAGCTCAATTTTCTATATTGTAAATGACAATAAATTTGAGACAAAGCGTCCAAGTAATCAAATCTATCCCAAACTTTGCTATATTATGACATTTGCTATATTGTGACAAAATTTGAAACATCCATCAAACTGTGATGCCATGCATTATTTTCATTTATAAGCCTTTACTCAATGACCACCAATAATCAGTTTCTATATTGTGACAAAATTTGAGACAAAAATAGATCTGACAAAGCGTCCAAGTAATCCAATCCATCCCAAACTCGTGATGCCATGCATTATCTTCATTTATAAGCTTTACTCAATAAGCACCAATGATCAGTTTAGAATGATCATTTTAACTGGCCGATCAACTTGACATGTTTGCATAAATCGTCCATAACTTTTGATTTATAGCTCAGAATGACACGAATCAATTGCCCACATTAAGCTAGTTCAATTTTCTATATTGTGACAAAAATTTGAGATGAAGATAAGACAAAGCGTCCAAGTAATCCAATCTATCCCAAACTGTGATGCCATGCATTATGCTCCATTTATAAGCCTTTACTTAATGAGCACCAATGATCAGTTTAGAATGATCACTTTTAGTCGATCAACTTGACATGTCCACTAAATCGTTTTAACTTTTGATTTAGAACTCAAAATGACAGAAATCCAATGCTCACGTTAATCTAGTTCAATTTTCTATATTGTCACAAAATTTGAAACAAAAATAGATCGACAAAGCATCCAAGTAATCCAATCTATCCCAAACTACGTGATGCCATGCATTATACTTTATTTATAAGCCTTTACTCAATGAGCACCAATGATCGGTTTAGATTGATCACTTTAACTGGCCGATCAACTTGACATATCCGCATTAAATCATTTGTAACTTTGATTTAGATCTCGGAATGACAGAATCCAATGCCCACGTCAAGGTAGCTCAATTTTCTATATTGTGACAATATTTGAGACATTAATAGATACGACAAAAGCATCCAAGTTATCCACTCATCCCAAACTTGATGCCATGCATTATTCTTCATTTATAAGCCTTTACTCAATGAACACCAATGATCAGTTTAGAATGATCATTTTAACTGGACGATTGACATGTCCCATAAATGTCCATAACTTTTGATTTAGATCTCAGAATGACAAAATCCAATGCCCATTAAGCTAGCTTAATTTTCTATATTGTTGACAAAATTTGAGACAAAATAGAGGCGACAAAGCGTCCAAGTAATCCAATCTATCCAAACTACTTGATGCCATGCTTTATGCTTCATTTATAGGCCTTTAATTAATGAGCACCAATGATCTGTTTGAATGATCATTTTTGGCCACTCAACTTGACATGTCCGCACTAAATCGTCCGTAACTTTTGATTTAGATCTCAAAATGACACGAATCCAATGCCCACTTTAATCTAGCTCAATGTTCTATATTGTAACAAAATTTGAGACAGCATTAGATACAACAAAGCGTCCAAGTAATCCAGTCCATCCCAAACTGCGTGATGCCATGCATTATTCTTCATTTATAAGCTTCTACTCAATAAGCACAAGCGATTAATTTAGAATGATCATTTTAACTGGTCGATCAATTTGACATGTCTGTAGTACAATATCCATAACTTTCGATTTATAGCTCAGAATGACACGAATCAATTGCCCACATTATGCTAGTTCAATTTTCTATATTGTGACAATAGTTGTGACAGGACAAGATACGACAAAGCGTCCAAGTAATCCAATCTATCCAAAACTGTATGATGCCAGGCATTATGCTCCATTTATAATCATTTGCTCAACGAGCACCAATGATCAGTTTAGATAGATCACTTTAACTAGTCGATCGACTTGACATGTCCACACTCGTTCGTAACTTTTGATTTAGAACTCAAAATGACAGAAATCCAATGCTCACGTCAATCTAGTTCAATTTTATATATTGTCACAAAATTTGAAACAGAACTAGATACGACAAAGCATCCAAGTAATCCAATCTATCCCAAACTACGTGATGCCATGCATTATACTTTATTTATAAGCGTTTACTCAATGAGTACCATTGATCAGTTTAGATTGATCACTTTAGCTGACCGATCAACTTGACATATCCGCATTAAATCGTTTGTAACTTTAGATTTAGATCTCGGAATGACAAGAATCCAATGCCCGCGTCAAGGTAGCTCAATTTTCTATATTGTCACAATATTTGAGACATTAATAGATACAACAAACCGTCCAAGTTATCCACTCCATCCCAAACTGCGTGATGCCATGCATTATTCTTCATTTATAAGCCTCTACTCAATGAACACCAATGATCAGTCTAGAATGATTATTTTAACTGGACGATCAACTTTACATGTCCATAACTTTGTATTTAGATATCAGAATGACAAAAATCCAATGCCCACGTTAAGCTAGCTTAATTTTCTATGTTTTGACAAAATTTGTTACAAAATAAGAGACGACAAAGCGTCCAAGTTATCCAATCTATCTAAACTACTTGATGCCATGCTTTATGCTTCATTTATAGGCCTTTAATTAATGAGCACCAATGATCTGTTTTGAATGATCACTTGATTTGGCCACTCAACTTAACATGTCCGCACTAAATCGTCCGTAACTTTTGATTTAGAGCTCAAAATGACACGAATCCAATGCCCACTTTAATCTAGCTATATTTTCTATATTGTGACAAAATTTAAGACAGCAATGGATACGACAAAGCATCCAAGTAATACAGTCCATCCCAAACTGCGTGATGCCATGCATTATTCTTCAATGATCTTTAAATCAATTTGACAGTAGTATAATATCCATAACTTTTGATTTATAGCTCAGAATGACACGAATCAATTGCCCCCATTATGCTATTGTGACAATATTTGAGTCAGGATAAGATACGACAAAGCGTCCAAGTAATCCAATATATCCCAAACAGCGTGATGCCATGCATTATGCTCCATTTATAATCCTTTACTTAATGAGCACCAATGACCAGTTTAGATAGATCACTTTAACTAGTCGATCAACTTGACATGTCCGCACTAAATCGCTCATATCTTTTGATTTAGAACTCAAAATGACTAAAATCCAAAGCTCACATCAATCTAGTTCAATTTTATATATTGTCACAAAATTGAAACAAAACTAGATACGACAAAGCATCCAGTAATACAATCTATCCCAAACTACGTGATGTCATGCATTATACATTATTTATAAGCCTTTACTCGATGAGCACCAATGATCGGTTTAGATTGATCACTTTATCTTGCCGATCAACTTGACATATCCGCATTAAATCACTTGTTACGTTAGATTTAGATTTCGGAATGACAAGAATCCATTGCCCACGCCAAGGTAGCTCAATTTTCTATATTGTGACAATATTTGAGACATTAATAGATACAACAAACCGTCCAAGTTATCCACTCCATCCCAAACTGCGTGATGCCATGCATTATTCTTCATTTATAATCCTTTACTCAATGAACACCAATGATCAGTCTAGAATGATTATTTTAACTGGACGATCAACTTGACATGTCCATAACTTTGTATTTAGATATCAGAATGACAAAAATACAATGCCCACGTTAAGCTAGCTTAATTTTCTATATTTTGACAAAATTTGTTACAAAATAAGAGACGACAAAGCTTCCACGTTATCCAATCTATCCAAACTACTTGATGCCATGCTTTATGCTTCATTTATAGGCATTTAATTAATGAGCACCAATGATCTGTTTTGAATGATCACTTGATTTGGCCACTCAGCTTGACATGTCCGCACTAAATCGTCCGTAACTTTTGATTTAGATCTCAAAATGACACGAATCCAATGCCCACTTTAATCTAGCTCAATGTTCTATATTGTAACAAAATTTGAGACAGCATTAGATACAACAAAGCGTCCAAGTAATCCAGTCCATCCCAAACTGCGTGATGCCATGCATTATTCTTCATTTATAAGCTTCTACTCAATAAGCACAAGCGATTAATTTAGAATGATCATTTTAACTGGTCGATCAATTTGACATGTCTGTAGTACAATATCCATAACTTTCGATTTATAGCTCAGAATGACACGAATCAATTGCCCACATTATGCTAGTTCAATTTTCTATATTGTGACAATAGTTGTGACAGGACAAGATACGACAAAGCGTCCAAGTAATCCAATCTATCCAAAACTGTGTGATGCCAAGCATTATGCTCCATTTATAATCCTTTGCTCAGTGAGAACCAATGATCAGTTTAGATAGATCAATTTAACTAGTCGATCGACTTGACATGTCCGCACTAAATCGTCCATAACTTTTGATTTAGAACTCAAAATGACAGAAATCCAATTCTCACGTCAAGCGAGTTCAATTTTATATATTTGACAAACTTAGAAACAGAACTAGATACGACAAAGCGTCCAAGTAATCCTATCCATCCCAAACTACGTGATGCCATGCATTATACTTCATTTATAAGCCTTTACTAAATGAGCACCAATGATCAGTTTAGATTGATCACTTTAGCTGGCCTATCAGCTTGACATATCTGCATTAAATAGTTTGTAACTTTAGATTTAGATCTCGGAATAACGAGAATCCAATGCCCACGTCAAGGTAGCTCAATTTTCTATATTGTGACAATATTTGAGACATTAATAGATACAACAAACCATGTAAGTAATCCACTCCATCGCAAACTGCGTGATGCCATGCATTATTCTTCATTTATAAGCCTTTACTCAATGAACACCAATGATCAGTCTAGAATGATTATTTTAACTGGACGATCAACTTAACATGTCCATAAATTTGTATTTAGAGCTTAGAATGACAAAATCCAATGCCCACGTTAAGCTAGCTTAATTTTCTATATTTTGACAAAATTTGTTACAAAATAAGAGACGTTAAAGCGTCCAAGTTATCCAATCTATCCAAACTACTTGATGCCATGCTTTATGCTTCATTTATAGGCCTTTAATTAATGAGCACCAATGATCTGTTTTGAATGATCACTTGATTTGGCCACTCAACTTGACATGTCCGCACTAAATCGTCCGTAACTTTGGATTTAGAGCTCAAAATGACACGAATCCAATGCCCACTTTAATCTAGCTCAATTTTCTATATTTTGACAAAATTTGAGAAAGCAATAGATACGAAAAAGCGTCCAAGTAATCCAGTCCATCCCAAACTGCGTGATGTCATGCATTATTCTTCATTTCTAAGCTTCTACTCAATAAGCACAAGCGATCAATTTAGAATGATCCTTTTAATTGGTCGATCAATTTGACATGTATGTAGTATATCATCCATAACTTTTGACTTATAGGTCAGAATGACACGAATCAATTGCCCACATTATGCTAGTTCAATTTTCTATATTGTGACAATATTTGTGACAGGACAAGATACAACAAAGCGTCCAAGTAATTCAATCTATCCAAAACTGTGTGATTCCAAGCATTATGCTCCATTGATAATCCTTTGCTCAATGAGCACCAATGATCAGTTTAGATTGATCACTTTAACTGGTCGATCAACTTGACATGTTTGCCCTAAATCGTCCATAACTTTTGATTTAGAACTCAAAATGGCAGAATTCCAATTATCACGTCAAGCTAGTTCAATTTTATATATTTGACAAAATTAGAAACAGAACTAGATACGACAAAGCATCCAAGTAATCCTATCCATCCCAAACTACGTGATGCCATGCATTATACTTCACTTATAAGCCTTTACTCAATGAGCACCAGTGATCAGTTTAGATTGATCACTTTAACTGGCCGATCAACTTGACATATCCGCATTAAATCGAATTTTGATTTAGATCTCGGAATGACAAGAACTCAATGCCCACGTCAAAGTAGCTTAATTTTCTATATTGTGACAAAATTGGAGACATAAATAGATACAACAAACCTTCCAAGTAATCCACTCCATCCCAAACTGTGCGATGCCATGCATTATTCTTCATTTATAAGCCTTTACTCAATGAACACCAATGATCAGTCTAGAATGATTATTTTCACGGGCCGATCAACTTGACATGTCCGTAACTTTTGATTTAGAGCTCAGAATGACACAAATCCAATGCCCACATTAAGCTAGCTAAATTTTCTATATTATGACAAAATTTGTTACAAATAAGAGACGACAAAGCATCCAAGTTATATAATCTATCCAAACTACTTGATGCCATGCTTTATGCTTCATTTATAAGCCTTTACTTAATGAGCACCAATGATCTGTTTTGAATGATCACTCTAACTGGCCACTCAAATTTACGTGTCCGCACTAAAACGTCCGTAACTTTTGATTTATAGCTCAGAACGACCCACCTTGCACAATGGGCTTCTACTGTCCTCTTTATGTGTGGCCAATAGAAGTGCTCCTTGACCACTGCTAGTGTCTTGTCAACACCAAAGTGGCCCAAAAGACCTCCTCCATGAGCTTCTCGGGTGATAAGCTCTCATAGAGATCCTTGTGGTATGCACAAACTTCTCTCCCAGAACAAGAACACATCATGGATTTAGAACTTGCCATGACTCGCTGTGCCACACTCCTTGTAGCTCTCAGCAAAGTCAGGATCATCCTTATACAAGTCCTTGATGTGCTCAAATCCTAAGACCTTTGCTTCCATTGTAGATATCAAGGCAAACCTCCTTGATAGTGCATCGGCTACCACATTATCCTTGCTTTTCTTGTACTTGATGACGTAAGGGAAGGTTTCTATGAACTCCATCCACCTAGCATGTCTTCTCTTGAGGTTGGTTTGCCCTCTAAGGTGTTTGAGAGTCTCGTGATCAGTGTGGATCACAAACTCCTTGGACAACAAGTAATGTTGCCAAGTCTCCAAAGCTCGGACTAGGGCATAGAGCTCCTTGTCATAGGTGGGGTAATTCAGTGAGGCCCCACCTAACTTCTCACTGAAGTATGCCACTGGCCTTCCTCCTTGGGTTCGCACTGCTCCTATGCATATTCCAGAGGCATCACACTCTACTTCAAACGTCTTGTTAAAGTCGGGCAAGACTAGCACTGGTGCATGCATTAGGCTGTCCTTCAAGGCCTGGAACCTTCTCTTGAGCTTCTCCATAGCTAAACCCCACATTCTTCTTCACTACTGCCGTCAATGGTGAGGCAATGCTTCTGAAGTTGGGCACAAGTCCCCTGTAGAAGCTGGCCAGGCTGTGAAAGCTTCTTACTTGGCTGATGTTGCTCGGTGTTGGTCATTCTTGTATGGCTCGAATCTTTTCTTCATCAACCTGCAAGCCCTGTGAACTCACAAAAAAGCCTAAGAAAACAAGCTCAGTACAAAAGGTGCACTTCTTGAGTTTGGCATAAAGCTTTTCTTGTCGAAGGGTTTTAAGAACCATCGCAAGATGTGTAAGATGTTCCCGAAGGCATTTACTGTAAACAAGTATGTCATCAAAGTATACTACTACAAACTTACTGATGTACGCCCTAAGAAATTGGTTCATAAGGCGCATGAAGGTGCTTGGGGCATTAGTCAAGCCGAATGGCATGACTGTCCACTCGTAGGGCCCTTGCTTTGTCTTGAAAGCAGTCTTCCACTCATCACCCTCTTTCATTCTGACCTGCTGGTATCCACTCTTGAGATCTATCTTGGAGAAGACCGTGGCTCCACTCAGCTCATCCAGCATGTCAGCCAGCCATGGTATAGGGTGCCGGTACTCGACTGTGATGTTGTTGATGGCTCGGCAGTCTACACACATTCACTAAGTCTCATCCTTCTTGGGGACAAGCAACACCGGTACGGCACATGGACTGAGGCTTTCTCGAACATAACCATTCTCCAGGAGCTCCTTAACCTGCTTTTCAAGCTCTTTGGACTCCTCTGGACTCATCCGGTAGGCTGTTCGATTAGGCAAGGCTGCTCCGGGCAGGAGGTCGATCTGATGCTCTATGCCGCGTAAGGGAGGCAATCCTGCTGGTATCTCCTCAGGGAATCCATCCTGGAACTTGTTGAGCAGGGCTGCTACTTCAGGAGGTAGCTCCACCTGTTCCTTTTCTACACTCAAAATTTCTTTAAAAACCATTAGTAACATTAAGTTCTTTGAGGCTAAAGCTCTCCGAACATGACTCGGTTGAATGAGAAAATTAGATTTAATGAGTTTCTTTTCCTTAATCATTTGTTGTTGTAACTCATGTACCTGGGCAGATGTGAGAGGGGCTACGCTGACCTTTCTCTTATCGTGCACAAAGGTGTATAGATTGGTCCGGACATCATGCCTTGTCTCCTTGTCGAATTTCCATGGTTTTCCTAGAAGAAGATGGCCAGCTTGCATGGGTACCACGTCACAAACTACCTGGTCTTGGTATCTGCCCACACTGAATGGCACAGTTACTTGCGCATAGATTTTGACCTCCACCTTGTCATCTAGCAATCTCAGTCGATATGGCCTGGGGTGCTTTGTCTTCTCTAGACCTAACTTATCAACCATATATGCACTAGCCACGTTAGTACAAGAACCACCATCTATGATGAGGTTACATACCCTGCCCTTGATGGTGCACTGGCTGTGGAAGATGTTCTCCTTTTGATTGGTCTCGAAGGGATCTACCATTGCACTGAGGATGCGTCTAGTGACCAGTACTTCTCCCACATCAGGGTACTCTATGTCTCCGTATTTTGCTTCAGGTTCGAAGTCCTCTTCATCTTGAGACTCATATTCTCCAGCTTCCGTGATCAGCATGACCCAGTTGTTGGGTCACTCCCTTGAGATGTGACCGCGACCCCTACACTTAAAGCAAGTGATATCACGTGATCTCTGAGGGTTAGAAGACTTACTCTTGAACCATTCAGGAGGCTTGCTCTTGAACCGTGATTCTATCTCTATGCTCTTGCCTTTGTCTATGGGCTTGGTGCTATTGCTTGGTGCCCAAGGCGTCTTAGGTTTGTTGCGTATGTCTTGGCTCTTACGCTTCATGTGCTGTTCAGCCTGGACAGAGAGGTGGAACAAGTCTTTGAAATCATTGTAGATTTTTCTCTCCATTTTGTGGTTGATTCTTTCTTGCAATCCATCCAAGAACTGAGCCATCAATGCTTCTTCATCGTCATTGAGCTCCAGCCTGTTCCTTAGCCTCTCAAACTCCTCATAGTACTCCTCTACTGATCTTGTGACCTGTTTAAGAGTACGAAAATGGTGTTGCGAATCTCTATGGAAATAAGGTGGGACAATCCTTTGTCTCATGAGATCCTTCATGTCGACCTAAGAATCTACGGGTCTCAGTCTCCTTCTCCTACGGTCCGAAGCCTCACGATCCCACCAGATGAGGGCATTATCCGTGAGTTGTGTTACTGCCATGGAGCCTCTTCTAGGGCCTGGTTGGTTGTAATGGTCGAAGATGTGATCTAGATAGGCCTCGGGGTCTACTTTTCCTGCAAAACTAGGAGGTGTTAGCTTGACATCGTGACTGTTTACCCGATTGTAGGCGTAGTCATCTACATCCTCATGATGTCTAGGGGGCATCCTTGGTCTGTGGTGATGACCATAGGGTTCGTAGCCATTGCCCTCTACTTCTGGTTGCGGTGGAGGTCCTCTCGGCCTAGGGTGATAGCCGTGAGGCTGTTGGCCCTCATCTCCATCCCGCTGAGGTTCCTGTTCTGGCCGTGTCCTTGGGTGATCAGGACCTTCAGCAGGTTCTTGGTCAGCCCACACGTGCCTTATGGCCTGGAATCTCACCGGCCTCTCCACACGCTCCAGCCTCTCGCCGATTGATGCGAGTTGTGTTTGGAGAGTGGTGAACATGGCCATCATGGTCTCGGTGGCGTCTTGATTTCCTCCTTCAGCCATCGTGTGCTACAAGAAGAAAAGAAGGTTAGTTGCTCCTAAGAATTCTTTAGGAGGGTTTTCTTTTATAATAGGAGAAGACTCAAAAAAAAGGAAAGTAGAAAAAAAGGAAAAAAATATAGTAATTAATGATGCAAATCTTAGCAATTAATGGTGCAATCTCCTAGATTTTTTTTTGATCAATTTTTCTTGATTTTCTTGTTTCTTTTTTTGATTTAACTTAAATAATAATGGAAAATATGCTTTAACAAAAAGGAAAAAAGAAGTTGCAAGGAAAAGGATGAATCTAGTGATGCACGTAGGAGCTAGATGCACTCGGTTTGATTTTTATGTGTTATTATTTTTTTTTTGAATTAAACTTAAACTAATGCACGAACTGGAAATAAGACTAAAGTAAAGGATAGAAAAAACCTGGTTTTAGGAGCTTAAGCCTTCAATCATTGCCTTCACTCGCGGCTGGTTGGAGAAAATTGGGCGAGAAACTCGGCCTTAGGCTTCTTCATAGGGGCTTTCTGATGGGTATTGGGTGGTGGGGTGAAGTGAACCACACGAGGGGTGATGAACCTCGTGATAAATCATAACTTAGAAGCTAGGAGGGCTGGTCTCAACTAGGGTTCTAAGCAATAGAGTTTTAGGAGAAAAACTCGTAGGAAAAAGTGCTCTCTTTATTAATAATCAAAAAGTTATCGAAATACAATGCTGAAGGAGCCTTATTAATATTCTTGGCAGCTTTGACCTTCTAGGATCGACCCAAAATAAAAATGGAAAAGATACAAAAGTGCATAAGAAAAATTACAAAAAGGAAATAACCAAAAAAAGAAAACTACCGAAATTGTTCTTGACTCAATAAATGGAAAACTACTAATTCCTACCCTGTAAAACAGAAAAGGCAAGTATATAATTGAAAACTTACCTTTCTTACCTTTCGGCCAAGAAATGGAAGGTGGCCGACCTTGTGGCTTGCACGCGCCTAGCTCCTAGTCTTCAACTTGGAGTAAGGTTACAAAATGTTGGGCCTTGACCTCTTTTGACACGAGAGCCCAAGTCTCTAAAGTCCCTTGAGATGTTGAGAAGCCCTTAGATTCGTCCTTGTACTCTTGGCCCAATGCTCCTTGTCGTTGGCCTTCTAGGAGCTTTTATACCAACAAGCTGAACTTGTGGAAGAGTGCCCTTGTTCTGCTCCTTGTCATGGCTCCTGGTGGCACCACTGGTGTAGAGACTTCATCTAGGTTCATGCCTTGGATCTGGTAGCTGACTTGATCCGAGTCTCCTTGTGTAGAGGTGGAAATGGGGGTGCTATCGCTTGACCCGCTGGATTGTGCGTGGAGCTGGCCGAATTGAGATCGGAGCCGGACATATCAATTTGTGAGCCAGGGCGCCACCAGTTGGGACGGCGGTGTTGTTCACATTGCCGCCAGTTGGGCCGGAGGTTTGGGCCTCGCCGCTGGAGAAGTTGGTCGGTCCAGCCCGGCTGATCATAGGGCCGGCAGTACCGCTTGGCCCGGCAAACGCGCTAAATGGCCCGGCTGTCTCGGGCAAGTCTTCTGGTCGGCCATTTTGGTCTTCTGGCCGGCCAGATGATCTGATGTCCTCATTAGTGCATCACTTGCAAGAAGGCGAAGTCCCGAGTGCACCCTCATGGGTTGTATCTCCCTCTGCCCATACCTACACATCCATGGGCAGAAATCTCCATGGACTTCGTTCTAGGTCTGCCCAACATCAACCACAAAGATGCTATCTTTGTAGTGGTGGACCGATTTTATAAGATGGCATATTTCATACTGTGTGCCAATGTTAATGATGCTACGCAAACGGCAGAACTGTTCTTCAGGGAGGTAGTATGACTTCATGGAGTGCCAAGGACAATCGTGTCAGATAGAGACACCAAATTCCTCAGCCACTTCTGGAGGACCCTCTGAAGAAATCTAGGCACGAAGCTGCTCTTCTCTACCACATGACACCCCCAAACCGATGGCCAAGCTTAAGTGGTCAACCGGACATTGTCAACTCTTCTCAGCACCACACTTGTGTCAACTGGACATTGTTTAACACATTCAATGTGACTGATTTAGCTCCTTTCCTTGCAAATGAACCAGTTTTGAGGTCAAAACCTACTGAAAGGGGAGGGGATGATGAGGACAGCAGATCATCTCACCGGCCAAAAGACCAAAATGGCCGACCAGAAGGCTTGCCCGAGACAGCCGGGCCATTTGGCGCATCTCCCGGGCCAAGCAGTACTGCCGGCCCTACGATCAGCCTGGCCGGGCCGACCAACTTCTCTGGCGGAGAGGCCCAAACTTCCAGACCAAATGGCGGTGACGTGTCTAACACCGCCGGCCCAGCTGGTGACTCCGCCAGCCCACAAATCAATCTGGCCGGGTCCGATCTCAACTCGGCCAGCTCTACAGACGGTCCAGCCGGCTCAAGCGATCACACCACCGTTTCCACCTCTACACAAGGAGACTTGGATCAAATCAGCTACCAGGTTCAAGGCATGAGCCTAGATGAAGTTTCTACACCAGTGGTGCCAACAGGAGCCATGACAAGGAGCAGAACAAGGACACTCTTCCACAAGTTCAGCTTATGGGTAGACAAGCTCCTAGAAGACCAACGACAAGGAGCATTGGGCCAAGAGTACAAGGATGAGTCCAAGGGCTTCTCAACATCTCAAAGGACTCCAGAGACTTGGGCTCTCGTGGCAAAAGAGGTCAAGGCCCAACATTTCGTAAACCTACTCCAAATTGAAGAATAAAGCGCATGTGACAAAGGTCGGCCACCTTCCATTTCTTGGCCGAATGGTAAGTAGGTAAGTTTTCAATTATAAACTAGCCTTTTCTATTTTGCAGGACAGGAATTAGTAGTTTTCTATTTATTGAGTCAAGAACATTTAAGTAGAATTTCTTTTTTGGTTATTCCCTTTTGTAATATTTCCTTTATGCACTATTGTAATCTTTCCTTTTCTTTTTGGGTCGACCCTATAAATTCAAAGGTACTGAGCATATTAATAAGGCTCCTTTCAGCATTGTAGTTTGACATGTTTTAGATTATTAATAAAGAGAGCACTTTTTCTTAGAGTTTCCCTCACAAAACTCTATTGCTTAGAATCCTAGTTGAGACCAGCCCTCCTAGCTTCTAAGATTGTGATTTATCATGAGCCTTTCCATCCCTCGTGTGGTTCACCTCACCCCACCACACAATATCCACCAGAAAACCATATCTCAGAAGCCTAAGGCCGAGTTTCTCGTCTAATCTATTCAAAACTGTATGATGCCATGCATTATGCTTCATTTATAAGTCTTTACTCAATGACCAAAAATGATTAGTTTAAAATGATCACTTTAACTGGCCGATCAACTTCACATATCCGCACTAAATCGTCTATAACTTTTGATTTAGAGCTCATAATGAAAAGAATTCAATGCTCACGTTAATCTTGCTCAATTTTCTAAATTTTAACAAAATTTAAGACTGATATAGAGACGACAAAGCGTCCATGTAATCGAATCCATCCAAACAGCTTGATGTCATGCATTATGCTTCATTTATAAGCCTTTGCTTAATGAGCACCAATGATCAGTTTAGAATGATCTCTTTAAATGGATGATAACCTTGACATGTCCACACTAAATCGTCTGTAACTTATGATTTAGAGCTCAGAATGACACGAATCCAATGGCCACTTAAGCTAGCTCAATTTTCTATATTTTAACAAAAATTGGAACAGAAATAGAGATGACAAAGCGCCCAAGTACTCAAATCTATCCCAAATTGTGTGATGTCATGCCTTATGTTTCATTTATAAGCCTTCACTTAATAAGCACCAATGATCAGTTTAGAATTCTCACTTTAACTACCCGATCAATTTGACATGTCTGCACTAAATCATCCGTAACTTTTTAGTTAGAGCTCGGAAACACACGAATCTAATGCTCATGTTAATATAGCTCAATTTCTATTGTAACTAAATTTGAGACAGAAATAGATATGACAAATTGTCCAAGTAATCCAATCTATCCAAAACAGTGTGATGCCATGCATTATGCTTCATTTATAAGCCTTTACTCAGTGAGCACCAATGATCAGTTTAGAATGATCACTTTTAGTGGCCGATCAACTTGACATGTCCGTACTAAATCGTCCGTAACTTTTGATTTAGAGCTCAGAATGACATGAATCCAATGGCCACTTAACCTAGCTCAATTTTCTATAGTTTAACAAAATTCAGAACAGAAATAGAGACGACAAAGCGCCCAAGTACTTGAATCTATCCCAAACTGTGTGATACCATGCTTTATACTTCATTTATAAGCCTTTACTTAAGGAGCACCAATGATCATTCTAAAATGATCATTTTAACTGGCCGATCAACTTGACATGTCCGAACTAAATCGTCTAAACTTTTTATTTAGAGCTCATAATGACACGAACCCAATGCCCACTTAATGTAGCTCAATTTTCTATATTTTGACAAAATTGGGAACAAAAATAGAGACGACAAACCATCCAAGTAATCCAATCTATCCCAAATTGTGTGATGCCATGCTTTATGCTTCATTTATTAGCCTTTACTTAATGAGCACCAATGATCAGTTTAGAATTATCAGTTTAACTACCCGATCAACTTTACAAGTCTGTACTAAATCGTCTGTAACTTTTGATTTAGAAATCGGAAACACACGAATCCAGTGCCCACGTTAATATAGCTCAATTTCTATTGTTACCAAATTTGAGACAGAAATAGATATAACAAAGCGTCCAAGTAATCCAATATATCCAAACCTGTGTGATGCCATGCATTATGCTTCATTTATAAGCCTCTACTCAATGAGTACCAATGATCAGTTTAAAATGATCACTTTTAGTGGCCGATCAACTTGACATGTCCGCACTAATTCATTCGTAACTTTTGATTTAGAGCTCAGAATGACACGAATCCAATGGCCACTTAAGCTAGCTCAATTTTCTATATTTTTAACAAAATTTGGAACAGAAATAGAGACGACAAAGCGCCGCAGAACTCGAATCTATCCCAAATTGCGTGATGTCATGCCTTATGTTTCATTTATAAGCCTTCACTTAAGGAGCCCCAATGATCAGTTTAGAATGATCACTTTATCTGGCCGATCAACTTGACTTATCCGCACTAAATCGTCTATAGGTTTTAATTTAGAGCTCAGCATAACCCGAATTCAATGCCCACGTTAAGATAGCTCAATTTTCTATATTGTGACAAAGTTTGAGATGCCATAGCGTACAAGTAATCCAATTTATCTCAAACAGCGTGATGCCATGTTTTATGCTTCATTTATAAGCCTTTACTCAATGAGCACCAATGATCAGTTCAGAATGATCACTTTTATTGGACGATCAACTTGACATGTCCGCACTAAATCATCCGTAACTTTTGATTTAATGCTCAGAATGAAACAAATCCAATAGCCACTTAAGCTAGCTCAATTTTCTATATTTTAACAGAATTTGGAACAGAAATAGTGATGATAAAGCGCCCAAGTACTCGAATCTATCCCAAATTGCGTGATGTCATGCCTTATGTTTCATTTATAAGCCTTCATTTAAAGAGCACCAATGATCAGTTTAGAATGATCATTTTATCGGGCCGATTAACTTGACTTGTCCGCACTAAATCGTCTGTAGGTTTCGATTTAGAGCTCAGAATAACGCGAATCCAATGCCCACGTTAAGATAGCTCAATTTTCTATATTGTGACAAAATCTATGGCAAAAATAGAGATGACAAAGCATCCAAGTAATCCAATCTATCACCAACTATGTGATGTCATGCATTATGCATCACTTATAAGCCTTTTCTTAATGAGCACCAATGATCAGTTTAGAATGATCACTTTAACTGTCCGATCAACTTGACATGTCTGCACTAAATCGTTCTTAACTTTTGATTTAGAGCTCACAAAAACACGAATATAATACCCACGTTAAGCTAGCTCAATTTTCTATATCATAACGAAATTTGAGACAGAAATAGATATGACAAAGCGTTTAAGTAATCCAATCAATTCAAATCTGTATTATGACATGCATTATGCTTCATTTATAAGCCTATACTCAATGAGCACCAATGATTAGTTTAGAATGATCACTTTAACTGGCCGATCAACTTCACATATCCACACTAAATCATCCGTAACTTTTGATTTAGAGCTCATAATGACACGAATCCAATACCCACATTAACCAGCTCAATTTTCTATCTTTTGACAAAAATTTAAGACTAATATAGAGACGAAAAAGCATCAAAGTAATCGAATCCATCCAAACAGCTTGATGTCATGCATTATGCTTCATTTTTAAGCCTTTACTTAATGAGCACCAATGATTTGTTTAGAATTATCTCTTTAAATGGCTAATAACCTTGACATGTCCGCACTAAATCGTCCATAACTTTTGACTTAGAGATTAGAATGACATGAATCCAATGGCCACGTTAAGCTACCTCAGTTTTATATATTATAGAATATTTGAGATAGAAATAGATACGAAAAAGCATCCAAGTAATCCAATCTACCGAAAACTGTTTGATGCCATGCATTATGTTTCATTTATAAGCTTTTACTCAATGAGCCCTAGTGATCAGTTTATAATGATCACTTTAACTTGCCGATCAACTCTACATGTACGCATTAAATCACCCGTATCTTTTGATTTTGAGCCTAAAAACACATGAATCAAATGCCCACGTTAAGATAGCTCAATTTACTTTATTGTAACAAGAATTGATACTGAAATAGATACGACAAAGCATCCAAGTAATCTAATCTATCATAAAACTGTGTGATGTCTTGCATTATGCTTCATTTATACGCCTTTACTCAAAGAGCACTAATGATCACTTTAGAATGATCCCTTTAACTGGCCGATGAACTTGACATGTCCACACCAAATCATCCATAAGTTTTGATTTAGAACTCCAAATTACATGAATCCAATGCCCGCGTTAAGCTAGCTCAGTTCTCTATTTTTTGACAAAATGTGAGACAGAAATAGGGAACACAAAGCATCCAAGTAATCCAATCTATCCCAAACAGCTGAATGCCATGCATTATGCTTCATTTATAAGCCTTTATTTAATGAGCACCAATGATCAGTTTAGAATGATCACATTAACAGGCCGATCAACTTGACATGTCCGCACTAAATCATCTGTAACTTTTTTTAGAGCTCGGAATGACACGAATATAGTGCCCACGTTAAGCTAGCTCTATTTTCTATATTGTGACAAAATTTATGACAAAAATAGAAACGACAAAGCGTCAACTAATCCAATCTATCACAAACTATGTGATACCATGCATTATGCAACATTTATAAGCCTTTTCTTAATGAACACCAATGATCAGTTTAGAATGATCATTTTAACTGGCCGATCAACTTGACATGTCTGCACTAAATCGTTTGTAACTTTTGATCTAGAGCTCACAAACACACGAATATAATGCCCACGTTAAGCTAGCTCAATTTTATATATCATAACAAAATTTGAGACAGAAATAGATATGACAAAGCGTCTAAGTAATCCAATCTATTCAAAACTGTATGATGCCATGCATTATGCTTCATTTATATGCCTTTACTCAATAAGCACCAATGATTAGTTTAGAATGATCACTTTAACTGGCCGATCAACTTCACATATTCGCGCTAAATCGTCCGTAACTTTTGATTTAGAGCTCATAATGACACGAATCCAATTCCCACGTTAAGCTAGCTCTATTTTCTATATTTTGACAAAATTTAAGACTGATATAGAGACGACAAAGCGTCCAAGTAATCGAATCCATCCAAACAGCTTGATGTCATGCATTATGTTTCATTTATAAGCCTTTACTTAATGAGCACCAATGATTTGTTTAGAATGATCTCTTTAAATGGCTAATAACCTTGACATGTCCGCACTAAATCGTCCATAACTTTTGATTTAGAGCTTAGAATGACACGAATCCAATGGCTAGGTTAAGCTACCTAAGTTTTATATATTATAAAAATTTGAGATAGAATTAGATACGATAAAGCGTCCAAGTAATCCAATCTACCGAAAACTTTTTGCTGCCATGAATTATGCTTCATTTATAAGCGTTTACGCAATGATCCACAATGATCAGTTTATAATGATCACATTAACTGGGCGATCAACTCTACATGTATGCATTAAATAGTCTGTATCTTTTAATTTTGAGATTAAAAACATATGAATCCAATGCCCACGTTAAGATAGCTCAATTTACTATATTGTAACAAGAATTGAGACTGAAATAGATACGAAAAAGCATCTAAGTAATCTAATCTATCGTAAAACTGTGTGATGCCATGCATTATGCTTCATTTATACGCCTTTACTCAAATAGCACTAATGATCACTTTAGAATGATCTCTTTAACTGGCCGATCAACTTGACATGTCCACACCAACTCATCCATAAGTTTTGATTTAGAGCACATAATTACATGAATCCAATGCCCACGTTAAGCTAGCTCAGTTCTCTATTTTTTGACAAAATGTGAGACAGAAATGGGGACGACAAAGCGTCCAAGTAATCCAATCTATCCCAAACAGCTTTATGCCATGCATTATGCTTCATTTATAAGCCTTTATTTAATGAGCACCAATGATCAGTTTAGAATGATCACATTAACTGGCCGATCACCTTGACATGTCCACACTAAATCATTCGTAACTTTTTATTTAAAGCTTGGAATGACACGAATACAATGCCCACGTTAACCTAGCTCAATTTCCATATTTTGACTTAATTCGAGACAGAAATAGAGACGAAAAAGTGTCCAACTAATCCAATCAATCCAAACATCTTGATGCCAATGTATTATACTTAATTTATAAGCGTTTATTTAATGAGCACCAATGATTAGTTTAAAATGATCACTTTAACTGGCCGATCAACTTGACATGTTTGCACTAAATCGTCCATAACTTTTGATTTAAAGCTCCGAAACACACGAATCAAATTCTCACGTTAATCTAGCTCACTTTTCTATATTGTAATAAACATTGAGACGAAATAGATATGAGAAAGCGTCCAAGTAATCACTTTAACTGGCCGATCAACTTGATATATCCGCAATAAATCGTTCGTAAATTTTGATTTAGAGCTCGGAATGACACGAATCTAGTGCCCACATTAAGCTAGCTCAATTTTCAATATTGTGACAAAGTTTAAAACAGAGATAGATACGAGAAAGCGTCCAAGTAATCCAATCCATCTCAAACTCCATGATGCCATTCTCTAGGCTTCATTTATGACTCTTTACTTAATGAGCGTCAATGATCACTTTTGAATGATCACTTTAACAGGCTGACCAACTTGACATGTCCACAGTAAATCGTCGTAACTTTTGATTTAGAGCTTGTAATGACCGGAATCTAGTGCCCACATTAAGTTAGCTCAATTTCTATATTGTCAAAAAGTTTGAGAGGGAAATAGATACGACAAAGCGTGCAATTAATCCAATCCATCCCAAACTGCGTGATGCCATCCTTTAGGCTTCATTTATTAGCCTTTGCTTAATGAGCATCACTAATCAGTTTTGAATGATCACTTTTTCTGGCCAATCAACTTGACATGTCTCCACTAAATCATTCGTAACTTTTTATTTAGAGCTCAGAATGACATGAATCCAATGTCAATGTTAAGCTAGCTCAATTCTCTATTTCTTAACAAAATTTGAGATAGAAATAGAGATGACAAAGCGTCCAAGTAATCAAATCTATTCCAAACTACGTGATGCCATACTTTATGCTTCATTTATAAGCCTTTTACTTAATGAGCACCAATGATCAAATTAGAATGATCACTTTAACTGGCCGATCAACTTGACATGTACGTACTAAATCATACGTAACTTTTGATTTAGAGCTCAGAAACACACGAATCAAATCCCCACATTAATATAACTCAATTTTCTATATTGCAACAAAATTTGAAACAGAATGAGAGATGACAAGGCGTCCAAGTAATCTAAGCTATCCCAAAATGCGTGATGTCATGCTTTATGCTTCATTAATAAGCTGTGACTTAATGAGCAACATTGATTAGTTTAGAATGATAACTTTAACTGGTCAATGAACTCAACATGTACGCACTAAATCATCCGTAACTTTTGATTTAGAGCTTAGAAACACATGAATCCAGTGCCCACGTTAAGCTAGCTCAATTTTCTATATTGTAACAAAAATTTGAGACAGAAATAGATACGGCAAAGTGTCCAAGTAATCCAATCAATCCAAAACTGTGCGATGCCATGTATTATGCTTCATTTATAAGCCTTTACTCAATGAGCAATAATGATCAATTAAGAATGATCACTTTATCTCGCTGATCAACTTGACATGTCCACACTAAATCATCCATAACTTCTGATTTAGAGCTCAGAATGACACGAATCCAATGCCCACGTTAAGTTAGCTTAATTTTCTGTATTTTAACTTAATTGGAGACAGAAATAGAGATGACAAAGCGTCCAAGTAATATATAAACTGCTTGATGTCATGCATAATGCTTTATTTATAAGCCTTTATTTAATGAGCACCAATGATCACTTTATAATGATAACTTTAACTGGGCGATCAATGTGGCATGTATGCACTAAATCGTCTGTAATTTTTGATTTAGAACTCAGAAACACAAGAATCAGATGCTTACGTTAAGCTAGCTACATTTTCTATATTGTAACAAAATTTGAGATGAAATAGATTCGACAAAGCGTTCAATTAATCCAATCTATCCAAAACTGTGTGACCATGCATTATGCTTCATTAATAAGCCTTTTCTCAATGAGTACCAATGATCAGTTTAGAATGATCACTTTAACTGGCTGATGAACTTGACATGTCCGCATTAAAGCATCCATAACTTTTTATTTAGAGCTCCGAATGACACGAATCCAATGCCCACGTTAAGCTAGCTGAATTCTCTATTTTTGACAAAATGTGAGACAGAAATAGGGATGACAAAGCGTCCAAGTAATCCAATCTATCCCAAACTGGTTGATGCCATGCATTATACTTCATTTATAAGTATTTATTTAATGAGCACCAATTATCAGTTTAGAATCATCACTTTAACAAGTCGATCAACTTGACATGTCCGCACTAAATCGTCTGTAACTTTTGATTTAGTGCTCAGAATGACACGAATAAAGTGCCCACGTTAAGCTAGCTCAATTTTCTTTATTGTGACAAAATTTGAGACCAAAATAGATACGACAAAGCGTACAAGTAATCCAATCCATCCCTACCTGCGTGATGCCATTCTTTAGGCTTCATTTATAAGCTTTTACTTAATGTGCACCAATGATCAGTTTTGAAAGATCACTTTAACAGGCCGATCAACTTGACATGTCCGTACTAAAGCGTCCGTAACTTTTTATTTAGAGCTCAAAATGACACGAATCCAATGCCCACATTAAGCTATGTCAATTCTCTATTTTTTGACAAAATTTGATTCAAATATAGAGATGACAAAGCATACAAGTAATCCAATCTATCCCAAATTGTGTGATGCCATGCTTTATACTTCATTTATAAGCCTTTACTTAATGAGCACCAATGATCAGTTTAGAATAATCACTCTAACAGGCCGATAAACTTGACACGACCATATAAAATTTTCCATAACTTTTGATTTAGAGCTCAGAATGACATGAATCCAATGCCCAAGTTAAGCTAGCTCAATTCTCTATATTTTGAAAAAATTTGAGATAGAAATATAGACGACAAAGCATCCAAGTAATCCAAATTATACCGAACTGCGTGATGCCTTGCTTTACGCTTCATTTATAAGCCTTTACTTTTTGAACCCAGTGATCAGTTTAGAATGATCACTTTAACTGGCCGATCAACTTGACACGTACGCACTAAATTGTCCGTAACTTTTGATTTAGATCGCAGATACACACGAATCAAATGCCCACGTTAAACTAGCTCAATTTTCTATATTATAACAAAATTTGAAACAAAAATAGATACGACAAAGCGTCCAAGTAATCAATCTATCCAAAATTGTGTGATTCCATGCATTATGCTTCATTTATAAGCCTTTAATCAATGAGCACGAATGATTAGTTTAGAATGATCACTTTAACTGGCCGATCAACTAGACATGTCCACACTAAATCATCCATAACTTTTGATTTAGAGCTTAGAATGACACGAATCCAATGCCCACGTTAACCTACCTCAATTTTCTATATTTTGATTTAATTTGAGACAGAAATAGAGATGAAAAAGTGTCCAACTAATCCAATCAATCCAAACATCTTGATGCCATGCATTATACTTAATTTATAAGCGTTTATTTAATGAGCACCAGTGATTAGTTTAAAATGATCACTTTAACTGGCCGATCAACTTGACATGTTTGCACTAAATCATCCATAACTTTTGATTTAAAGCTCCGAAACACACGAATCAAATGCTCACGTTAATCTAGCTCAAATTTCTATATTGTAACAAAAATTGAGACAAAATAGATATGAGAAAGCGTCCAAGTAATCACTTTAACTAGCCGATCAACTTGATATGTCCGCACTAAATCGTTCGTAAATTTTGATTTAGAGCTCGGAATGACACGAATCTAGTGCCCACATTAAGCTAGCTCAATTTTCAATATTGTGACAAAGTTTAAAACAGAGATAGATACGACAAAGTGTCCAAGTAATCCAATCCATCTCAAACTCCATGATGCCATTCTCTAGGCTTCATTTATGACTCCTTACTTAATGAGCGTCAATGATCACTTTTGAATGATCACTTTAACAGGCTGACCAACTTGACATGTCCGCAGTAAATCGTCGTAACTTTTGATTTAGAGCTCGGAATGACCGGAATCTAGTGCCCACGTTAAGCTAGCTCAATTTCTATATTATGAAAAAGTTTGAGAGGGAAATAGATATGACAAAGCGTGCAATTAATCCAATCCATCCCAAACTGCGTGATGCCATTCTTTAGGCTTCATTTATTAGCCTTTGCTTAATGAGCATCAATGATCAGTTTTGAATGATCACTTTCTCTGGCCAATCAACTTGACATGTCTGCACTAAATCATCCGTAACTTTTGATTTAGAGCTCAGAATGACACGAATCCAATGTCAATGTTAAGCTAGCTCAATTCTCTATTTCTTAACAAAATTTGAGATAGAAATAGAGATGACAAAGCGTCCAAGTAATCCAATCTATTCCAAACTACGTGATGCCATGCTTTATTCTTCATTTATAAGCCTTTTACTTAATGAGCACCAATGATCAAATTAGAATGATCACTTTAACTGGCCGATAAACTAAATCATACGTAAATTTTTATTTATAGCTCAGAAACATACGAATCAAATCCCCACAATAATATAGCTCAATTTTCTATATTGCAAC
The DNA here is from genome assembly GCA_018901935.1 of Pugionium cornutum. Taxonomy (NCBI): domain Eukaryota; kingdom Viridiplantae; phylum Streptophyta; class Magnoliopsida; order Brassicales; family Brassicaceae; genus Pugionium; species Pugionium cornutum. The sequence continues at coordinate 1,970,839 of JAENJI010000013.1, read as the reverse complement.
AAAATTTGAAACAGAATGAGAGACGACAAAGCGTCCAAGTAATCTAAGCTATCCCAAAATGCGTGATGTCATGCTTTATGCTTCATTTCTAAGCCTTGACTTAATGAGCAACATTGATTAGTTTAGAATGATAACTTTAACTGGTCGATGAACTCTACATGTACGCACTAAATCGTCCGTAACTTTTGATTTAGAGCTTAGAAACACATGAATCCAGTGCCCACATTAAGCTAGCTCAATTTTCTATATTGTAAAAAAAAATTGAGACAGAAATAGATACGGCAAAGTGTCCAAGTAATCCAATCAATCAAAAACTGTGCGATGCCATGCATTATGCTTCATTTATAAGCCTTTACTCAATGAGCACTAATGATCAATTTAGAATGATCACTTTATCTCGCTGATGACCTTGACATGTCCACACTAAATCATCCATAACTTTTGATTTAGAGCTCAGAATGACACAAATCCAATGCCCACGTTAAGTTAGCTTAATTTTCTGTATTTTAACTTAATTTGAGACTGAAATAGAGATGACAAAGCGTCCAAGTAATATATAAACTGCTTGATGTCATGCATAATGCTTTATTTATAAGCCTTTATTTAATGAGCACCAATGATCACTTTATAATGATAACTTTAACTGGGCGATCAACGTGGCATGTATGCACTAAATCGTCTGTAATTTTTGATTTAGAACTTAGAAACACAAGAATCAGATGCTTACGTTAAGCTAGCTATATTTTCTATATTGTAACAAAATTTGAGATGAAATAGATTCGACAAAGCGTTCAATTAATCCAATCTATCCAAAACTGTGTAACCATGCATTATGCTTCATTAATAAGCCTTTTCTCAATGAGTACCAATGATCAGTTTAGAATGATCACTTTAACTGGCTGATCAACTTGACATGTCTGCACTAAAGCATCCATAACTTTTTATTTAGAGCTCCGAATGACACGAATCCAATGCCCACGTTAAGCTAGCTCAATTCTCTATTTTTTGACAAAATGTGAGACAGAAATAGGGATGACAAAGCGTCCAAGTAATCAAATCTCTCCCAAACTGGTTGATGCCATATATTATGCTTCATTTATAAGCATCTATTTAATAAGCACCAATGATCAGTTTAGAATCGTCACTTTAACAAGTCGATCAACTTGACATGTCCGCACTAAATCCTCTGTAACTTTTGATTTAGTGCTCAGAATGACACAAATACAGTGCCCACGTTAAGCTAGCTCAATTTTCTTTATTGTGACAAAATTTGAGACCCAAATAGATACGACAAAGCGTCCAAGTAATCCAATCCATGCCTACCTGCGTGATGCCATTCTTAAGGCTTCATTTATAAGCCTTTACTTAATGTGCACCAATGATCAGTTTTGAAAGATCACTTTAACACGCCGATCAACTTGACATCTCCGCACTAAATCGTCTGTAACTTTTGATTTAGAGCTCAAAAATGACACGAATCCAATGCCCACGTTAAGCTAGGTAAATTCTCTATTCTTTGACAAAATTTGATTCAAATATAGAGACGACAAACCGTACAAGTAATCCAATATATCCCAAATTGTGTGATGCCATGCTTTATACTTCATTTATAAGCCTTTACTTAATGAGCACCAATGATCAGTTTAGAATAATCACTCTAACAGGCCGATAAACTTGACATGACCATATAAAATTTTCCATAACTTTTGATTTAGAGCTCAGAATGACATGAATCCAATGCCCAAGTTAAGCTAGCTCAATTCTCTATATTTTGAAAAAAAATTGAGATAGAAATATAGATGACAAAGCATCCAAGTAATCCAAATTATACCGAACTGCGTGATGCCTTGCTTTACGCTTCATTTATAAGCCTTTACTTTTTGAACCCAATGATCAGTTTAGAATGATCACTTTAACTAGCCGTTCAACTTGACATGTACGCACTAAATCGTCCGTAACTTTTGATTTAGATCTCAGATACACACGATTCAAATGCCCACGTTAAACTAGCTCAATTTTCTATATTGTAACAAAATTTGAAACAAAAATAGATACGACAAAGCGTCCAAGTAATCCAATCTATCCAAAATTGTGTGATTCCATGCATTATGCTTCATTTATAAGCCTTTACTCAATGAGCACTAATGATTAGTTTAGAATGATCACTTTAACTAGCCGATCAACTAGACATGTCCACACTAAAGCATCCATAACTTTTGATTTAGAGCTTAGAATGACACGAATCCAATGCCCACGTTAACCTAGCTCAATTTTCTATATTTTGACTTAATTTGAGACAGAAATAAAAACGAAAAAGTGTCCAACTAATCCAATCAATCCAAACATCTTGATGCCTTGCATTATACTTAATTTATAAGCGTTTATTTAATGAGCACCAATGATTAGTTTAAAATGATCACTTTAACTGGCCGATCAACTTGACATGTTTGCACTAAATTGTCCGTAACTTTTGCTTTAAAGCTCTGAAACACACGAATCAAATGCTCACGTTAATCTAGCTCAATTTTCTATATTATAACAAAAATTGAGACGAAATAGATATGAGAAAGCGTCCAAGTAATCACTTTAACTGGCCGATCAACTTGATATGTCTGCACTAAATCGTTCGTAAATTTTGATTTAGAGCTCGGAATGACACGAATCTAATGCCCACATTAAGCTAGCTCAATTTTCAATATTGTGACAAAGTTTAAAACAGAGATAGATACGACAGAGCCCCAAGTAATCCAATCCATCTCAAACTCCATGATGCCATTCTCTAGGCTTCATTTATGACTCTTTACTTCATGAGCGTCAATGATCACTTTTGAATGATCACTTTAACAGGCTGACCAACTTGACATGTCCACTGTAAATCGTCGTAACTTTTGATTTAGAGCTCGGAATGACCGGAATCTACTGCCCACGTTAAGCTAGCTCAATTTCTATATTGTGAAAAAGTTTGAGAGGGAAATGGATACGACAAAGCTTGCAATTAATCCAATCCATCCCAAACTGCGTGATGCCATTCTTTAGGCTTCATTTATTAGCCTTTACTTAATGAGCATCAATGATTAGTTTTGAATGATCACTTTATCTGGCCAATCAACTTGACATGTCTGCACTAAATCATCCGTAACTTTTGATTTAGAGCTCAGAATGACACGAATCCAATATCAATGTTAAGCTAGCTCAATTCTCTGTTTCTTACCAAAATTTGAGATAGAAATAGAGATAACAAAGCGTCCAAGTAATCCAATATATCCCAAACTATGTGATGCCATGCTTTATTCTTCATTTATAAGCCTTTTACTTAATGAGCACAAATGATCAATTTAGAATGATCACTTTAACTGGCCGATCAACTTGACATGTACGTACTAAATCATACGTAACAATTTATTTAGAGCTCAAAAACACACGAATCAAATCCGCACATTAATATAGCTCAATTTTCTATATTGTAACAAAATTTGAAACAGAATTAGAGACGACAAAGCGTCCAAGTAATCTAATGTATCCCAAAATGCGTGATGTCATGCTTTATGCTTCATTTATAACCCTTGACTTAATTAGCAACATTGATTAGTTTAGAATGATAACTTTAACTGGTCGATGAACTCTACATGTACGCACTAAATCGTCCGTAACTTTTGATTTCGAGCTTAGAAACACATGAATCCAGTGCCCACATTAAGCTAGCTCAATTTTCTATATTGTAACAAAAATTTGAGACAGAAATAGATACGGCAAAGTGTCCAAGGAAATCCAATCAATCCAAAACTGTGTGATGCCATGCATTACGCTTCATTTATAAGCCTTTACTCAATTCGCACTAATGATCAATTTAGAATGATCACCTTATCTCGCTGCTCAACTTGACATGTCAACACTAAATCATCCATAACTTTTGATTTAGAGCTCAGAATGACACGAACCCAATGCCCACGTTAATTTAGCTTAATTTTCTATATTTTAAATTTATTTCAGAAAGAAATAGAGATGACAAAGCGTCCAATTAATATCTAAACTGCTTGATGTCATGCATAATGCTTTATTTATTAGCCTTTATTTAATGAGCACCAATGATCACTTCATAATGATAACTTTAACTGGGCCATCAACGTGGCATGTATGCACTAAATCGTCCGTAATTTTTTATTCAGAACTCAGAAACACAAGAATCAGATGCTTACGTTAAGCTAGCTAAATTTTTTTCTATATTGTAACAAAATTTGAGATGAAATAGATTCGACAAAGCGTTCAATTAATCCAATCTATCCAAAACTGTGTGACCATGCATTATGCTTCATTAATAAGTCTTTTTCTCAATGAGTACCAATGATCAGTTTAGAATGATCACTTTAACAGGCTGATCAACTTGACATGTCCGCACTAAAGCATCCATAACTTTTTATTTAGAGCTCTGAATGACACGAATCCAATGCCCACGTTTAGCTACCTCAATTCTCTATTTTTGACAAAATGTGAGACAGAAATAGGGATGACAAAGCGTCCAAGTAATCAAATCTATCCCAAACTGGTTGATGCCATATATTATGCTTCATTTATAAGCATCTGTTTAATGAGCACCAATGATCAGTTTAGAATCGTCACTTTAACAAGTCGATCAACTTGACATGTCCGCACTAAATCGTCTGTAACTTTTGATTTAGTGCTCAGAATGACACGAATACAGTGCCCACGTTAAGCTAGCTCAATTTTCTTTATTGTGACAAAATTTGAGACCCAAATAGATACGACAAAGCGTCCAAGTAATCCAATCCATGCCTACCTGCGTGATGCCATTCTTTAGGCTTCATTTATAAGCCTTTACTTAATGTGCACCAATGATCAGTTTTGAAAGATCACTTTAACACGCCGATCAACTTGACATCTCGGCACTAAATCGTCCGTAACTTTTGATTTAGAGCTCAAAAATGACACGAATCCAATGCCCACGTTAAGCTAGGTAAATTCTCTATTCTTTGACAAAATATGATTCAAATATAGAGACGACAAACCGTACAAGTAATCAAATATATCCCAAATTGTGTGATGCCATGCTTTATACTTCATTTATAAGCCTTTACTTAATGAGCACCAATGATCAGTTTAGAATAATCACTCTAACAGGCCGATAAACTTGACATGACCATATAAAATTTTCCATAACTTTTGATTTTGAGCTCAGAATGACATGAATCCAATGCCCAAGTTAAGCTAGCTCAATTCTCTATACTTTGAGAAAAAAATTGAGATAGAAATATAGATGACAAAGCATCCAAGTAATCCAAATTATACCGAACTGCGTGATGCCTTGCTGTACGCTTCATTTATAAGCCTTTACTTTTTGAACCCAATGATCAGTTTAGAATGATCACTTTAACTAGCCGTTCAACTTGACACGTACGCACTAAATCGTCCGTAACTTTTGAATTAGATCTCAGATACACACGATTCAAATGCCCACGTTAAACTAGCTCAATTTTCTATATTGTAACAAAATTTGAAACAAAAATAGATATGACAAAGCATCCAAGTAATCCAATCTATCCAAAATTGTGTGATTCCATGCATTATGCTTCATTTATAAGCCTTAACTCAATGAGCACTAATGATTAGTTTAGAATGATCACTTTAACTGGCCGATCAACTAGACATGTCCACACTAAATCATCCATAACTTTTGATTTAGAGCTTAGAATGACACGAATCCAATGCCCATGTTAACCTAGCTCAATTTTCTATATTTTGACTTAATTTGAGACAGAAATAAAGACGAAAAAGTGTCCAACTAATCCAATCAATCCAAACATCTTGATGCCATGCATTATACTTAATTTATAAGCGTTTATTTAATGAGCACCAATGATTAGTTTAAAATGATCACTTTAACTGGCCGATCAACTTGACATGTTTGCACTAAATCGTCCGTAACTTTTGCTTTAAAGCTCCGAAACACACGAATCAAATGCTCATGTTAATCTAGCTCAATTTTCTATATTATAACAAAAATTGAGACGAAATAGATATGAGAAAGCGTCCAAGTAATCACTTTAACTGGCGATCAACTTGACATGTCTGCAGTAAAACATCGTAACTTTTGATTTAGAGCTCGGAATGACTGGAATCTAGTGCCCACGTTAAGCTAGCTCAATTTCTATATTGTGAAAAAGTTTGAGAGGGAAATAGATACGACAAAGCGTGCAATTAATCCAATCCATCCCAAACTGCGTGATGCCATTCTTTAGTGTTCATTTATTAGCCTTTACTTAATGAGCATCAATGATCAGTTTTGAATGATCACTTTATCTGGCCAATCAATTTGACATGTCTGCACTAAATCATCCGTAACTTTTGATTTAGAGCTCAGAATGACACGAATCCAATGTCAATGTTAAGCTAGCTCAATTCTCTATTTCTTAACAAAATTTGAGATAGAAATAGAGATGACAAAGCATCCAAGTAATACAATCTATCCCAAACTACGTGATTCCATGCTTTATGCTTCATTTATAAGCCTTTTAATCAATGAGCACCAATGATCAATTTAGAATGATCACTTTAACTGGCCGATCAACTTGACATGTACGTACTAAATCATACGTAACTATTGATTTAGAGCTCAAAAACACACGAATCAAATCCCCACATTAATATAGCTCAATTTTCTATATTGTAACAAAATTTGAAACAGAATTAGAGACGACAAAGCGTCCAAGTAATCTAATCTATCCCAAAATGCATGATGTCATGCTTTATGCTTCATTTATAAGCCTTGACTTAATGAGCAACATTGATTAGTTTAGAATGATAACTTTAACTGGTCGATGAACTCTACATGTATGCACTAAATCGTCCGTAACTTTTGATTTAGAGCTTAGAAACACATGAATCCAGTGCCCACATTAAGCTAGCTCAATTTTCTATATTGTAACAAAAATTTGAGACAGAAATAGATACGGCAAAGTGTCCAAGTAATCCAATCAATCCAAAACTCTGTGATGCCATGCATTATGCTTCATTTATAAGTCTTTACTCAATGAGCACTAATGATCAATTTAGAATGATCACTTTATCTCGCTGATCAACTTGACATGTCAACACTAAATCATCCATAACTTTTGATTTAGAGCTCAGAATGACATGAATCCAATGCCCATGTTAAGTTAGCTTAATTTTCTATATTTTAACTTAATTTGAGACAGAAATAGAGATGAAAAAGCGTCCAAGTAATATATAAACTGCTTGATGTCATGCATAATGCTTTATTTATAAGCCTTTATTTAATGAGCACCAATGATCACTTTATAATGATAACTTTAACTGGGCAATCAACGTGGCATGTATGCACTAAATCTCTGTAATTTTTGATTTAGAACTCAGAAACACAAGAATCAGATGCTTACGTTAAGCTAGCTAAATTTTCTATATTGTAACAAAATTTGAGATGAAATAGATTCGACAAAGCGTTCAGTTAATCCAATCTATCCAAAACTGTGTGACCATGCATTATGCTTCATTAATAAGCCTTTTCTCAATGAGTACCAATGATCAGTTTAGAATGATCACTTTAACTAGCTGATCAACTTGACATGTCCGCACTAAAGCATCCATAACTTTTTATTTAGAGCTTCGAATGACACGAATCCAATGCCCACGTTAAGCTAGCTCAATTCTCTATTTTTTGACAAAATGTGAGACAGAAATAGGGATGACAAAGCGTCCAAGTAATCCAATCTATCCCAAACTGGTTGATGCCATGCATTATGCTTTATTTATAAGCATGTATTTAATGAGCACCAATGATCAGTTTAGAATCATCACTTTAACAAGTCGATCAACTTGACATGTCCACACTAAATCGTCTGTAACTTTTGATTTAGTGCTCAGAATCTCACGAATACAGTGCCCACGTTAAGCTAGCTCAATTTTCTTTATTGTGACAAAATTTGAGACCGAAATAGATACGACAAAGCATCCAAGTATTCTAATCCATCCCTACCTGCGTGATGCCATTCTTTAGGCTTCATTTATAAGCCATTACTTAATGTGCACCAATGATCAGTTTTGAAAGATCACTTTAACAGGCCGATCAACTTGACATCTCCGCACTAAATCGTCCGTAACTTTTGATTTAGAGCTCAAAATGACACGAATCCAATGCCCACGTTAAGCTAGGTCAATTCTCTATTCTTTGACAAAATTTGATTTAAATTTAGAGACGAAAAAGCGTACAAGTAATCCAATCTATCCCAAATTGTGTGATGCCATGCTTTATACTTCATTTATAAGCCTTTACTTAATGAGCACCAATGATCAGTTTAGAATAATCACTCTAACAGGCCGATAAACTTGACATGACCATATAAAATTTTCCATAACTTTTGATTTAGAGCTCAGAATGACATGAATCCAATGCCCAAGTTAAGCTAGCTCAATTCTCTATATTTTGAAAAATTTGAGATAGAAATATAGACGACAAAGCATCCAAGTAATCCAAATTATACCAAACTGCGTGATGCCTTGCTTTACGCTTCATTTATAAGCCTTTACTTTTTTAACCCAGTGATTAGTTTAGAATGATCACTTTAACTGGCCGATCAACATGACAGATACGCACTAAATCGTCCGTAACTTTTGATTTAGATCTCAGATACACACGAATCAAATGCCCACGTTAAACTAGCTCAATTTTCTATATTTTAACAAAATTAGAAACAAAAATAGATACGACAAAGCGTCCAAGTAATCCAATCTATCCAAAATTGTGGGATTCCATGCATTATGCTTCATTTATAAGCCTTTAATCAATGAGCACTAATGATTAGTTTAGAATGATCACTTCAACTGGCCGATCAACTACACATGTCCACACTAAATCATCCATAACTTTTGATTTAGAGCTTAGAATGACACGAATCCAATGCCCACGTTAACCTAGCTCAATTTTCTATATTTTGACTTAATTTGAGACAGAAATAGAGACGAAAAAGTGTCCAACTAATCCAATCAATCCAAACATCTTGATGCCATGAATTATACTTAATTTATAAGCGTTTATTTAATGAGCACCAATGATTAGTTTAAAATGATCACTTTAACTGGCCGATCAACTTGACATGTTTGCACTAAATCGTCCATAACTTTTGATTTAAAGCTCCGAAACACACGAATCAAATGCTCACGTTAATCTAGCTCAATTTTCTATATTGTAACAAAATTTGAGACGAAATAGATATGAGAAAGCGTCCAAGTAATCA
>JAENJI010000013.1:1913667-1961073 GCA_018901935.1 Pugionium cornutum | reverse complement strand
AAACTACTTGATCCCATGCTTTATGCTTCATTTATAAGCCTTTACTTAAAGAGCACCAATGATCTGTTTAGAATGATCACTTTGACTAGCCACTCAATTTGACATGTCCAAACTAAATCGTGCGTAACTTTTGATTGAAAGCTTAGAATGACACGAATCCGATGCCCACGTTAAGCTACTTCAATTTACTATATTGTAACAACATTTGATACATAAATAGATACAACAAAGCGTCCAAGTAATCCCAATCTTTCCAAAAATGTGTGATGCAATTCATTATGGTCATTTATAAGTATTTACTCATCTTGAACTTTCCACTCTAAATCTTCCATAACTTTTGACTTAGAGCTCAGAATGACACGAATTCAATACCCACGTTAAGCTAGCTCAATTTCTATATTTTGAAAAAATCTGAGACAGCACTAGATACAACAAAACGTTCAAGTAATCCCATATATCCTAAACTGCAGGATGCCATGCATTATGCTTCATTTATAAGCCTTTACTCAATGACCACCAATGATCAGTTTAGAATAATCATATTAACTGACTGATCAATTTAAGATGTCCACACTAAATAGTCCGTAACTTATGATTGACACGAATCCAATACCCACGTTAAAATAGCTCAATTTTCTATATTTTGACAAAACTTGAGACAGAAACAGAGATGACAAAGTGTCCAAGTAATCCAGTCTATCCAAACTACTTGATGCCATGCTTTATGCTTGATTTATAAGGCTTTACTTAATGAGCACCAATTACCTGTTTAGAATGATCACTTTAACTAGCCACTCAACTTGACATGTCCACACTAAATCGTTCGTAACTTTTGATTTTGAGCTCAGAATGACACGAATCCAATGCCCACGTTAAGGTAGCTCAATTTTCTATATTTTGACAAAATTAAAGGCAAAATCGAGATGAACAAGCGTCCAAGTAATCCAATTTATCCAAACTACTTGATGCCATGCTTTATGTTTCATTTATAAGCCTTTACTTAATGAGCACCAATGATTTGTTTAGAATGATCACTTTAACTAGCCATTCAATTTGAAATGTACAAACTAAATCGTGCGTAACTTTTGATTTAAAGCTTAGAATGAAACGAATCCAATGCCCACGTTAAGCTACCTCAATTTTCTATATTGTAACAAAATTTGATACATAAATAGATATGACAAAGCCTCCAAATAATCCAATCTATCCAAAAATGTGTGATTAAGCAAATTCAATTTTCTACATTGTGACAAAATTTGAAACAAAACTAGATACGACAAAGCATCCAAGTAATCCAATCTATCCAAAACTGTGTGATACTATGCATTATGCTTCATTTATAAGCCATTACTCAATGAGCACCAATGATCATTTTTGAATGATGACTTTAACTACGCGATCAACTTGACATGTCCGCAGTAAATCATCCATAACTTTTGATTTATAGCTCAGAATGACACGAATCCAATTCCCACTTTAAGCTAGCTCAATTTTCTATATTGTGACAAAATTTGAGACAGAAATAGATTTGACAAAGCGTTCAAATAATACAATCCATCCCAAACTGAGTGATGCCTTGCATTATTTTTTATTTATAAATTTTTTCTGAATAAGCACCAACGATCAGTTTAGAATGATCATTTTAACTGACATATCAACTTGACATGTCTGCACTATATCGTCCATAACTTTTGATTTATAGTTCAGAATGACACGAATCAATTGCCCACATTATCCTAGTTCAATTTTCTATATTGTGACAAAATTTGAGACAGAACAAGATACGAGAAAGCGTCCCAGTAATTCAATCTATCCTAAACTGTGATATGCCAAGCATTATGCTTCAGTTAAAAGCCTTTACTTAATGAGCACCAATGATCAGTTTAGAATGATCACCTTAACTAGCCGGTAAACTTGAAATATCTGTAAAATAATCATTTTAACTAGCTGATAAACTAAACATGTCTGCACTAAATCGTCCATAACTTTTGATTTAGAGCTCAGAATGACACAAATCCAATGCTCACGTCAAGCTAGTGAGAAAATTTGAAATAGAAATACATTCGACAAAGCGTCCAAGTAATCCAATCCATCCCAAACTGTGTGATGTCATGCATTATTTTTCATTTATAAGTTTTTACTCAATGAGCACCAATGATCAGTTTAGAATGATCATTTTAACTGGCCGATCAACTTGACATGTGTGCACTAAGTTTTCCATAACTTTTGATTTATAGCTCACAATGACACGAATCCAATGCCCACATTAAACTAGCTCAATTTTCTATATTGTTACAAAATTTGAGACACAACTAGATATGACAAAGCGTCCAAGTAATCCAATTTACCCAAACTGCATGATGCCATGACTTATGCTTCATTTATAAGCCTTTATTTAATGAGCACAAATAATCAGTTTCGAATGATCACTTTAAATGGCGGATAGAGTAAACATGTCCGCACTAAATCGTCCGTAATTTCTTATTTAGAGCTCAGAATGACACGAATCCAATGCCCACGTGAAGCTAGCTCAATTTTTTATATTGTTGGTAAATAGAGACATAAATAGAGACATAAATAGAGACGACAAAGCTTAGAAGTAATCTGGTGCATCCCAAATTTGCTATATTTTGACAGAATTTGAAATAGAACTATATTGTGACAAAAATTTCTATATTGTGACAAAATTTGAAACCGAACTAGATATATAACCCAAACTATGTGATGCCATGCATTATGTTTCATTTATAAGCCTTTACTCAATGACCACCAATAATCGGTTTAGTATGATCACTTTAACTGGCCGATTGACTTGACATGTCTGCACTAAAACGAATCCAATGCCCACTTTAATCTAGCTCAATTTTCTATATTGTGACAAAAGTCGAGACAGAAATAGTTACGACAAAGCGTCCAAGTAATCCAGTCCATCCCAAATTGCGTGATGCCATGCATTATTCTTCATTTATAAGCATTTACTCAATAAGCAAAAGCGATTAATTTAGAATGATCATTTTAATTGGCCGATCAATTTGACATGTCTGCAGCATATTGCCCATAACTTTTGATTTACAGCTCAGAATGACATGAATCAATTGCCCCCATTATGCTATTGTGACAATATTTGAGACAGGATAAGATACGACAAAGCGTCCAAGTAATCCAATCTATCCCAAACTGTGTGATGCCATGCATTATGCTCCATTTATAATCCTTTACTTAATGAGCACCAATGACCAGATCACTTTAACTAGTCGATCGACTTGACATGTCCGCACTAAATCGTTCGTAACTTTTGATTTAGAACTCAAAATGACTGAAATCCAAAGCTCACGTCAATCAAGTTCAATTTTATATATTGTCACAAAATTGAAACAAAACTAGATACGACAAAGCATCCAGTAATCCAATCTATCCCAAACTATGTGATGTCATGCATTATACTTTATTTATAAGCCTTTACTCAATGAGCACCAATGATCGGTTTAGATTGATCACTTTATCTGGCCGATCAACTTGACATATCCGCATTAAATCGTTTGTTACTTTAGATTTAGATCTCGGAATGACAAGAATCCAATGCCCACGTCAAGGTAGCTCAATTTTCTATATTGTGACAATATTTGAGACATTAATAGATACAACAAACCGTCCAAGTTATCCACTCCATCCCAAACTGCGTGATGCCATGCATTATTCTTCATTTATAAGCCTTTACTCAATGAACACCAATGATCAGTCTAGAATGATTATTTTAACTGGATGATCAACGTTACATGTCCATAACTTTGTATTTAGAGATCAGAATGACAAAAATCCAATGCCCACGTTAAGCTAGCTTAATTTTCTATATTTTGACAAAATTTGTTACAAAATAAGAGACGACAAAGCATCCAAGTTATCCAATCTATCCAAACTACTTGATGCCATGCTTTATGCTTCATTTATAGGCCTTTAATTAATGAGCACCAATGATCTGTTTTGAATGATCACTTGATTTGGCCACTCAACTTGACATGTCCGCACTAAATCATCCGTAACTCTTGATTTAGAGCTCAAAATGACACGAATCCAATGCCTACTTTAATCTAGCTCAATTTTCTATATTGTGACAAAATTTGAGACAGCAATAGATACGACAAAGCGTCCAAGTAATCCAGTCCATCCCAAATTGCGTGATGCCATGCATTATTCTTCATTTATAAGCTTCTACTCAATAAGCACAAGCGATTAATTTAGAATGATCATTTTAACAGGTCGATCAATTTGACATGTCTGTAGTATAATATCCATAACTTTTGATTTATAGCTCAGAATGACACGAATCAATTGCCCACATTATGCTAGTTCAATATTCTATATTGTGGCAATAGTTGTGACAGGACAAGATACGACAAAACGTCCAAGTAATCCAATCTATCCAAAACTGTGTGATGCCAGGCATTATGCTCCATTTATAATCATTTGCTCAATGAGCACCAATGATCAGTTTAGATAGATCACTTTAACTAGTCGATCGACTTGACATGTCCACACTCATTTGAAACAAAACTAGATACGACAAAGCATCCAAGTAATCCAATCTATCCCAAACTACGTGATGCCATGCATTATACTTTATTTATAAGCCTTTACTCAATGAGCACCAATGATCAGTTTAGATTGATCACTTTAGCTGACCGATCAACTTGACATATCTGCATTAAATCGTTTGTAACTTTAGATTTAGATCTCGGAATGACAAGAATCCAATGCCCACGTCAAGGTAGCTCAATTTTCTATATTGTGACAATATTTGAGACTTTAATAGATACAACAAACAGTCCAAGTTATCCACTCCATCCCAAACTGTGTGATGCCATGCATTATTCTTCATTTATAAGCCTTTACTCAATGAACACCAATGATCAGTCTAGAATGATTATTTTAACTGAACGATCAACTTTACATGTCCATAACTTTGTATTTAGAGATCAGAATGACAAAAATCCAATCCCCACGTTAAGCTAGCTTAATTTTCTATGTTTTGACAAAATTTGTTACAAAATAAGAGACGACAAAGCATCCAAGTTATCCAATCTATCCAATTTATTTGATGCCATGCTTTATGCTTCATTTATAGGCTTTTAATTAATGAGCACCAATGATCTGTTTTGAATGATCACTTGATTTGGCCACTCAACTTGACATGTCCGCACTAAATCGTCCGTAACTTTTGATTTAGAGCTCAAAATGACACGAATCCAATGCCCACTTTAATCTAGCTCAATTTTCTATATTGTGACAAAATTTGAGACAGCAATAGATACGAAAAAGCGTCCAAGTAATCCAGTTCATCCCAAACTGCGTGATGCCATGCATTATTCTTCATTTATAAGCTTTTTCTCAATAAGAAGAAGCGATCAGTTTAAAATGATCATTTTAACTGGCCGATCAATTTGACATGTCTGCAGCATATCGTCCATAACTTTTGATTTATAGCTCAGAATGACACGAATCAATTGCCCCCATTTTGCTATTGTGACAATATTTGAGTCAGGATAAGATACGACAAAGCGTCCAAGTAATCCAATCTATCCCAAACTGCGTGATGCCATGCATTATGCTCCATTTATAATCCTTTACTTAATGAGCACCAATGACCAGTTTAGATAGATCACTTTAACTAGTCGATCGACTTGATATGTCCGCACTAAATCGTTCGTAACTTTTGATTTAGAACTCAAAATGACTGAAATCCAAAGCTCACATCAATCTAGTTCAATTTTATATATTGTCACAAAATTGAAACAAAACTAGATACGACAAAGCATCCAGTAATCCAATCTATCCCAAACTACGTGATGTCATGCATTATACTTTATTTATAAGCCTTTACTCAATGAGCACCAATGATCGGTTTAGATTGATCACTTTATCTTGCCGATCAACTTGACATATCCGCATTAAGTCATTTTGTTACTTTAGATTTAGATCTCGGAATGACAAGAATCCATTGCCCACGTCAAGGTAGCTCAATTTTCTATATTGTGACAATATTTGAGACATTAATAGATACAACAAACCGTCCAAGTTATCCACTCCATCCCAAACTGCATGATTCCATGCTTTATTCTTCATTTATAAGCCTTTACTCAATGAACACCAATGATCAGTCTAGAATGATTATTTTAACTGGACGATCAACTTGACATGTCCATAACTTTGTATTTAGTGATCAGAATGACAAAAATCCAATGCCCGCGTTAAGCTAGCTTAATTTTCGATATTTTGACAAAATTTGTTACAAAATAAGAGACGACAAAGCGTCCAGGTTATCCAATCTATCCGAACTACTTGATGCCATGCTTTATGCTTCATATATAGGCCTTTAATTAATGAGCACCAATGATCTGTTTTGAATGATCACTTGATTTGGCCACTCAACTTGACATGTCCGCACTAAATCGTCCGTAACTTTTGATTTAGATCTCAAAATGACACGAATCCAATGCCCACTTTAATCTAGCTCAATTTTCTATATTGTGACAAAAATTGAGACAGCAATAGATACGACAAAGCGTCCAAGTAATCCAGTCCATCCCAAACTGCGGGATGCCATGCATTATTCTTCATTTATAAGCTTCTACACAATAAGCACAAGCGATTAATTTAGAATGATCATTTTAACTGGTCGATCAATTTGACATGTCTGTAGTATAATATCCATAACTTTTGATTTATAGCTCAGAATGACACGAATCAATTGCCCACATTATGCTAGTTCAATTTTCTATATTGTGACAATAGTTGTGACAGGACAAGATACGACAAAGCGTCCAAGTAATCCAATCTATCCAAAACTGTGTGATGCCAGGCATTATGCTCCATTTATAATCATTTGCTCAATGAGCACCAATGATCAGTTTAGATAGATCACTTTAACTAGTCGATCGACTTGACATGTCCACACTGGTTCGTAACTTTTGATTTAGAACTCAAAATGACAGAAATCCAATGCTCACGTCAATCTAGTTCAATTTTATATATTGTCACAAAATTTGAAACAGAACTAGATACGACAAAGCATCCAAGTAATCCAATCTATCCCAAACTACGTGATGCCATGCATTATACTTTATTTATAAGCGTTTACTCAATGAGTACCATTGATCAGTTTAGATTGATCACTTTAGCTGACCGATCAACTTGACATATCCGCATTAAATCGTTTGTAACTTTAGATTTAGATCTCGGAATGACAAGAATCCAATGCCCGCGTCAAGGTAGCTCAATTTTCTATATTGTCACAATATTTGAGACATTAATAGATACAACAAACCGTCCAAGTTATCCACTCCATCCCAAACTGCGTGATGCCATGCATTATTCTTCATTTATAAGCCTCTACTCAATGAACACCAATGATCAGTCTAGAATGATTATTTTAACTGGACGATCAACTTTACATGTCCATAACTTTGTATTTAGATATCAGAATGACAAAAATCCAATGCCCACGTTAAGCTAGCTTAATTTTCTATGTTTTGACAAAATTTGTTACAAAATAAGAGACGACAAAGCGTCCAAGTTATCCAATCTATCTAAACTACTTGATGCCATGCTTTATGCTTCATTTATAGGCCTTTAATTAATGAGCACCAATGATCTGTTTTGAATGATCACTTGATTTGGCCACTCAACTTAACATGTCCGCACTAAATCGTCCGTAACTTTTGATTTAGAGCTCAAAATGACACGAATCCAATGCCCACTTTAATCTAGCTATATTTTCTATATTGTGACAAAATTTAAGACAGCAATGGATACGACAAAGCATCCAAGTAATACAGTCCATCCCAAACTGCGTGATGCCATGCATTATTCTTCATTTATAAGCTTTTACTCAATAAGCAGAAGCGATCAGTTTAGAATGATCATTTTAACTGGCCACTCAATTTGACATGTCTGCAGCATATCGTCCATAACTTTTGATTTATAGCTCAGAATGACATGAATCAATTGCCCCCATTATGCTATTGTGACAATATTTGAGTCAGGATAAGATACGACAAAGCGTCCAAGTAATCCAATATATCCCAAACAGCGTAATGCCATGCATTATGCTCCATTTATCATCATTTGCTCAACGAGCACCAATGATCAGTTTAGATAGATCACTTTAACTAGTCGATCGACTTGACATGTCCACACTCGTTCGTAAATTTTGATTTAGAACTCAAAATGACAGAAATCCAATGCTCACGTCAATCTAGTTCAATTTTATATATTGTCACAAAATTTGAAACAGAACTAGATACGACAAAGCATCCAAGTAATCCAATCTATCCCAAACTACGTGATGTCATGCATTATACTTCATTTATAAGCCTTTACTCAATGAGCACCAATGATCGGTTTAGATTGATCACTTTATCTGGTCGATCAACTTGACATATCCGCATTAAATCGTTTGTTACTTTAGATTTAGATCTCGGAATGACAAGAATCCAAGTTATCCAATCTATCTAAACTACTTGATGCCATGCTTTATGCTTCATTTATAGGCCTTTAATTAATGAGCACCAATGATCTGTTTTGAATGATCACTTGATTTGTCCACTCAACTTGACATGTCCACACTATATCATCCGTAACTTTTGATTTAGAGCTCAAAATGACACGAATCCAATGCCCACTTTAATCTAGCTCAATTTTATATATTGTGACAAAATTTGAGACAGCAATAGATACGACAAAGCATCCAAGTAATCCAGTCCATTCCAAACTGCATGATGGCATGTATTATTCTTCATTTTTAAGCTTCTACTCAATAAGCACAAGCGATCAATTTAGAATGATCATTTTAAATGGTCGATCAATTTGACATGTATGTAGTTTATCATCCATAACTTTTGACTTATAGCTCAGAATGACACGAATCAATTGTCCACATTATGCTAGTTCAATTTTCTATATTGTGACAATATTTGTGACAGGACAAGATAAAACAAAGCGTCCAAGTAATCCAATCTATCCAAAACTGTGTGATTCCAAGCATTATGCTCCATTTATAATCCTTTGCTCAATGAGCACCAATGATCAGTTTAGATAGATCACTTTAACTGGTCGATCAACTTGACATGTTTGCCCTAAATCGTCCATAACTTTTGATTTAGAACTCAAAATGACAGAAATCCAATTATCACGTCAAGCTAGTTCAATTTTATATATTTGACAAAATTAGAAACAGAACTAGATACGACAAAGCATCCAAGTAATCCTATCCATCCCAAACTACGTGATGCCATGCATAATACTTCAATTAAAAGCCTTTACTCAATGAGCACCAATGATCAGTTTAGATTGATCACTTTAATTGGCCGATCAACTTGACATATCCGCATTAAATCGCTTGTAAATTTTGATTTAGATCTCGGAATGACAAGAACTCAATGCCCACGTCAAAGTAGCTTAATTTTCTATATTGTGACGAAATTGGAGACATAAATAGATACAACAAACCGTCCAAGTAATCCACTCCATCCCAAACTGTGCGATGCCATGCATTATTCTTCATTTATAAGCTTTTACTTAATGAACACCAATGATCAGTCTAGAATGATTATTTTAACGGGCCGATCAACTTGACATGTCCGTAACTTTTGATTTAGAGCTCAGAATGACACAAAAATCCAATGCCCACATTAAGCTAGCTAAATTTTCTATATTTTGACAAAATTTGTTACAAATAAGAGACGACAAAGCATCCAAGTTATATAATCTATCCAAACTACTTGATGCCATGCTTTATGCTTCATTTATAACCCTTTACTTAATGAGCACCAATGATCTGTTTTGAATGATCACTCTAACTGGCCACTCAACTTTATATGTTTGCACTAAAACATCCGTAACTTTTGATTTATAGCTCAGAACGACACGAATCCAATGCCCACCTTGCACAATGGGCTTCTACTGTCCTCTTTATGTGTGGCCAATAGAAGTGCTCCTTGACCACTGCTAGTGTCTTGTCAATACCAAAGTGGCCCAAAAGACCTCCTCCATGAGCTTCTCGGGTGATAAGCTCTCATAGAGATCCTTGTGGTATGTACAAACTTCTCTCCCAGAACAAGAACCCATAATGGATTTAGAACTTGCCATGACTCCCTGTGCCACACTCCTTGTAGCTCTCAGCAAAGTCAGGATCATCCTTATACAAGTCCTTGATGTGCTCAAATCCTAAGACCTTTGCTTCCATTGTAGATATCAAGGCAAACCTCCTTGATAGTGCATCGGCTACCACATTATCCTTGCTTTTCTTGTACTTGATGACGTAAGGGAAGGTTTCTATGAACTCCATCCACCTAGCATGTCTTCTCTTGAGGTTGGTTTGCTCTTTAAGGTGTTTGAGAGTCTCGTGATCAGTGTGGATCACAAACTCCTTGGACAACAAGTAATGTTGCCAAGTCTCCAAAGCTCGGACTAGGGCATAGAGCTCCTTGTCATAGGTGGGGTAATTCAGTGAGGTCCCACCTAACGTCTCACTGAAGTATGCCACTGGCCTTCCTCCTTGGGTTTGCACTGCTCCTATGCATATTCCAGAGGCATCACACTCTACTTCAACGTCTTGTTAAAGTCAGGCAAGACTAGCACTGGTGCATGCATTAGGCTGTCCTTCAAGGCCTGGAACCTTCTCTTGAGCTTCTCCATAGCTAAACCCCACATTCTTCTTCACTACTGCCATCAATGGTGAGGCAATGCTGCTGAAGTTGGGCACAAGTCTCCTGTAGAAGCTGGCCAGGCCGTGAAAGCTTCTTACTTGGCTGATGTTGCTCGGTGTTGCCCTGTGAACTCACAAAAAAAGCCTAAGAAAACAAGCTCAGTACAAAAGGTGCACTTCTTGAGTTTGGCATAAAGCTTTTCTTGTCGAAGGGTTTTAAGCACCATCTCAAGATGTGTAAGATGTTGCCGAAGGCATTTACTGTAAACAAGTATGTCATCAAAGTATACTACTACAAACTTACTGATGTATGCCCTAAGAAATTGGTTCATAAGGCGCATGAAGGTGCTTGGGGCATTAGTCAAGCCAAATGGCATGACTGTCCACTCGTAGGGCCCTTGCTTTGTCTTGAAAGCAGTCTTCCACTCATCACCCTCTTTCATTCTGACCTGCTGGTATCCACTCTTGAGATCAATCTTGGAGAAGACCGTGGCTCCACTCAGCTCATCCAGTATGTCAGCCAGCCATGGTATAGGGTGCCGGTACTCGACTGTGATGTTGTTGATGGCTCGGCAGTCTACGCACATTCACTAAGTCTCATCCTTCTTGGGGACAAGCAACACCGGTACGGCACATGGACTGAGGCTTTCTCGAACATAACCATTCTCCAGGAGCTCCTTAACCTGCTTTTCAAGCTCTTTGGACTCCTCTGGACTGATCCGGTAGGCTGTTCGATTAGGCAAGGCTGCTCCGGGCAGGAGGTCGATCTGATGCTCTATGCCGCATAAGGGAGGCAAGCCTGCTGGTATCTCCTTAGGGAATACATCCTGGAACTTGTTGAGCAGGGCTGCTACTTCAGGAGGTAGCTCCACCTGTTCCTTTTCTACACTCAAAATTTCTTTAAAACCCATTAGTAACATTAAGTCCTTTGAGGCTAAAGCTCTCCGAACATGACTCGGTTGAATGAGAAAATTAGATTTAATGAATTTCTTTTCCTTAATCATTTGTTGTTGTAACTCATGTACCTGGGCAGGTGTGAGAGGGGCTACGTTGACCTTTCTCTTATCGTGCACAAAGGTGTATAGATAGGTCCGGGCATCATGCCTTGTCTCCTTGTCGAATTTCCATGGTTTTCCTAGAAGAAGATGGCCAGCTTGCATGGGTACCACGTCACAAACTACATGGTCCTTGTATCTGCCCACACTGAATGGCACAGTTACTTTCTCATGGATTTTGACCTCCACCTTGTCATCTAGCAATCTCAGTCGATATGGCCTGGGGTTCTTTGTCTTCTCTAGACCTAACTTATCAACCATATATGCACTAGCCACGTTAGTACAAGAACCACCATCTATGATGAGGTTACATACCCTGCCCTTGATGGTGCACTGGTTGTGGAAGATGTTCTCCTTTTGATTGGTCTCGAAGGGATCTACCATGTCACTGAGGATGCGTCTAGTGACCAGTACTTCTCCCACATCAGGGTACTCTATGTCTCCGTATTTTGCTTCAGGTTCGAAGTCCTCTTCATCTTGAGACTCATATTCTCCAGCTTCCGTGATCAGCATGACCCAGTTGTTGGGTCACTCCCTTGAGATGTGACCGCGACCCCTACACTTAAAGCAAGTGATATCACGTGATCTCTGAGGGTTAGAAGACTTACTCTTGA
The DNA here is from genome assembly GCA_018901935.1 of Pugionium cornutum. NCBI lineage: Eukaryota > Viridiplantae > Streptophyta > Magnoliopsida > Brassicales > Brassicaceae > Pugionium > Pugionium cornutum. The sequence continues at coordinate 1,948,702 of JAENJI010000013.1, read as the reverse complement.
ACCATTCAGGAGGCTTGCTCTTGAACCGTGATTCTATCTCTATGCTCTTGCCTTTGTCTATGGGCTTGGTGCTATTGCTTGGTGCCCAAGGCGTCTTAGGTTTGTTGCGTATGTCTTGGCTCTTACGCTTCATGTGCTGTTCAGCCTGGACAGAGAGGTGGAACAAGTCTTTGAAATCATTGTAGATTTTTCTCTCCATTTTGTGGTTGATTCTTTCTTGCAATCCATCCAAGAACTGAGCCATCAATGCTTCTTCATCGTCATTGAGCTCCAGCCTGTTCCTTAGCCTCTCAAACTCCTCATAGTACTCCTCTACTGATCTTGTGACCTGTTTAAGAGTACGAAAATGGTGTTGCGAATCTCTATGGAAATAAGGTGGGACAAACCTTTGTCTCATGAGATCCTTCATGTCGACCTAAGAATCTACGGGTCTCAGTCTCCTTCTCCTACGGTCCGAAGCCTCACGATCCCACCAGATGAGGGCATTATCCGTGAGTTGTGCTACTGCCATGGAGCCTCTTCTAGGGCCTGGTTGGTTGTAATGGTCGAAGATGTGATCTAGATAGGCCTCGGGGTCTACTTTTCCTGCAAAACTAGGAGGTGTTAGCTTGACATCGTGACTGTTTACCCGATTGTAGGCGTAGTCATCTACATCCTCATGATGTCTAGGGGGCATCCTTGGTCTCTGGTGATGACCATAGGGCTCGTAGCCATCGCCCTCTACTTCTGGTTGCGGTGGAGGTCCTCTCGGCCTAGGGTGATAGCCGTGAGGCTGTTGGCCCTCATCTCCATCCCGCTGAGGTTCCTGTTCTGGCCGTGTCCTTGGGTGATCAGGACCTTCAGCAAGGTCTTGGTCAGCCCACACGTGCCTTATGGCCTGGAATCTCACCGGCCTCTCCACACGCTCCAGCCTCTCGCCGATTGATGCGAGTTGTGTTTAGAGAGTGGTGAACATGGCCATCATGACCTCGGTTGCATCTTGATTTCCTCCTTCAGCCATCGTGTGCTACAATAAGAAAAGAAGGTTAGTTGCTCCTAAGAATTCTTTAGGAGGGTTTTCTTTTATAATAGGAGAAGACTCAAAAAAAAGGAAAGTAGAAAAAAAGGAAAAAAATATAGTAATTAATGATGCAAATCTTAGCAATTAATGGTGCAATCTCCTAGATTTTTTTTTGATCAATTTTTCTTGATTTTCTTGCTTCTTTTTTTGATTTAACTTAAATAATAATGGAAAATATGCTTTAACAAAAAGGAAAAAAGAAGTTGCAAGATAAAGGATGAATCTAGTGATGCACGTAGGAGCTAGATGCACTCGCTTTGATTTTTATGTGTTATTATTTTTTTTTTAATTAAACTTAAACTAATGCACGAACTGGAAATAAGAATAAAGTAAAGGATATAAAAAACCTGGTTTTAGGAGCTTAAGCCTTCAATCATTGCCTTCACTCGCGGCTTGTTGGAGAAAATTGGGCGAGAAACTCGGCCTTAGGCTTCTTCATAGGGGCTTTCTGATGGGTATTGGGTGGTGGGGTGAAGTGAACCACACGAGGGGTGATGAACCTCGTGATAAATCATAACTTAGAAGCTAGGAGGGCTGGTCTCAACTAGGGTTCTAAGCAATAGAGTTTTAGGAGAAAAACTCGTAGGAAAAAGTGCTCTCTTTATTAATAATCAAAAAGTTATCGAAATACAATGCTGAAGGAGCCTTATTAATATTCTTGGCAGCTTTATCATTTTATCGGGCCGATCAACTTGACTTGTCCGCACTAAATCGTTTGTAGGTTTCGATTTAGAGCTCAGAATAACGTGAATCCAATGCCCACGTTAAGATAGCTCAATTTTCTATATTGTGACAAAATCTATGGCAAAAATAGAGATGACAAAGCATCCAAGTAATCCAATCTATCACCAACTATGTGATGTCATGCATTATGCATCATTTATAAGCCTTTTCTTATTGAGCACCAATGATCAGTTTAGAATGATCACTTTAACTGTCCGATCAACTTGACATGTCTGCACTAAATCGTTCTTAACTTTTGATTTAGAGCTCACAAAAACACGAATATAATGCCCACGTTAAGCTAGCTCAATTTTCTATATCATAACAAAATTTGAGACAGAAATAGATATGACAAAGCGTTTAAGTAATCCAATCAATTCAAATCTGTATTATGACATGCATTATGCTTCATTTATAAGCCTCTACTCAATGAGCACCAATGATTAGTTTAGAATGATCACTTTAACTGGCCGATCAACTTCACATATCCACACTAAATCGTCCATAACTTTTGATTTAGAGCTCATAATGACACGAATCCAATACCCACATTAACCAGCTCAATTTTCTATCTTTTGACAAAAATTTAAGACTAATATAGAGACGGCAAGTAATCCAATCAATCCAAAACTCTGTGATGCCATGCATTATGCTTCATTTATAAGTCTTTACTCAATGAGCACTAATGATCAATTTAGAATGATCACTTTATCTCGCTGATCAACTTGACATGTCAACACTAAATCACCCATAACTTTTGATTTAGAGCTCAGAATGACACGAATCCAATGCCCATGTTAAGTTAGCTTAATTTTCTATATTTTAACTTAATTTGAGACAGAAATAGAGATGAAAAAGCGTCCAAGTAATATCTAAACTGCTTGATGTCATGCATAATGCTTTATTTATAAGCCTTTATTTAATGAGCACCAATGATCACTTTATAATGATAACTTTAACTGGGCAATCAACGTGGCATGTATGCACTAAATCGTCCGTAATTTTTGATTTAGAACTCAGAAACACAAGAATCAGATGCTTACGTTAAGCTAGCTAAATTTTCTATATTGTAACAAAATTTGAGATGAAATAGATTCGACAAAGCGTTCAGTTAATCCAATCTATCCAAAACTGTGTGACCATGCATTATGCTTCATTAATAAGCCTTTTCTCAATGAGTACCAATGATCAGTTTAGAATGATCACTTTAACTGGGTGATCAACTTGACATGTTCGCACTAAAGCATCCTTAACTTTTTATTTAGAGCTCCGAATGACACGAATCCAATGCCCACGTTAAGCTAGCTCAATTCTCTATTTTTTGACAAAATGTGAGACAGAAATAGGGATGACAAAGCGTCCAAGTAATCCAATCTATCCCAAACTGGTTGATGCCATTCATGATGCTTCATTTATAAGCATTTATTTAATGAGCACCAATGATCAGTTTAGAATCATCACTTTAACAAGTCGATCAACTTGACATGTCCGCACTTAATCGTCTGTAACTTTTGATTTAGTGCTCAGAATGACACGCATACAGTGCCCATGTTAAGCTAGCTAAATTTTCTTTATTGTGACAAAATTTGAGACCGAAATAGATACGACAAAGCGTCCAAGTAATCCAATTCATCCCTACCTGCGTGATGCCATTCTTTAGGCTTCATTTATAAGCCTTTACTTAATGTGCACCAATGATCAGTTTTGAAAGATGACTTTAACAGGCCGATCAACTTGACATCTCCGCACTAAATCGTCCAAGTAATCATTTTAATTGGCCGATCAACTTGATATGTACGCACTAAATCGTTCGTAAATTTTGATTTATAGCTCGAATGACACAAATCTAGTGCCCACATTAAGCTAGCTCAATTTTCAATATTGTGACAAAGTTTAAAAGAGAGATAGATACGACAAAGCGTCCAAGTAATCCAATCCATCTCAAACTCCATGATGCCATTCTTTAGGCTTCATTTATGACTCTTTACTTAATGAGCGTTAATGATCACTTTTGAATAATCACTTTAACAGGCTGACCAACTTGAGATGTCCGCAGTAAATCATCGTAACTTTTGATTTAGAGCTCGGAATGACAGGAATCTAGTGCCCACGTTAAGCTAGCTCAATTTCTATATTGTGAAAAAGTTTGAGAGGGAAATAGATTCGACAAAGCGTGCAATTAATCCAATCCATCCCAAACTGCGTGATGCCATTCTTTAGGCTTCATTTATTAGCCTTTACTTAATGAGCATCAATTATCAGTTTTGAATGATCACTTTATCTGGCAAAACAACTTGACATGTCTGCACTAAATCATCCGTAGCTTTTGATTTAGAGCTCAGAATGACACGAATCCAATGTCAATGTTAAGCTAGCTCAATTCTCTATTTCTTAACAAAATTTGAGATAGAAATACAGATGAAAAAGCGTCCAAGTAATCCAATCTATCCCAAACTACGTGATGCCATGCTTTATGCTTCATTTATAAGCCTTTTACTTAATGAGCACCAATGATCAATTTAGAATGTCCACGTTAAGCTTGCTCAATTTTCTATATTTTGACAAAATTTGAGACGGAAATAGAGACGACAAAGCATCTAAGTAATCCAATCTATCCCAAACTACGTGATGCCATGCTTTATGCTTCATTTATAGGTCTTTACTTAATGAGAACCAATGATCAGTTTAGAATGATCACTTTAACTGGCCGATCAACTTGACAAGTCTGCACAAATTATTTGTAACTTTTGATTTAGAGCTCAGAAACACACAAATTCAATGCCCACGTTAAGCTAGCTCAATTTTCTATTTTTAACAAAATTTGAGATAGAATTAGATACGAAAAAGCATCCAAGTAATCTAATCTATCTGAAATTGTGTGAAGCCATGGATTATGCTTCATTTATAAGCTTTTACTCAATGAGCACCAATTATCAGTTTAGAGTCATCATTTTAACTAGCCAATCAACTTGACATGTCCGCACTAAATCATCCGTAACTTTTGATTTAGAGCTTAAAATGACATGAATCCAATGCCCACGTGAACTAGCTCAATTTTCTATAATATGACAAAATTTGAGACATAAATGAATACGACAAAGAGTCCAAATAATCCAATCCATCCCAAAAAGCGTGATGTCATGCATCATTCTTCATTTATAAGCTTTTACTTAATGGCCAGCAATCGTCACTTTCGAAAGATCATTTTAACTGGCCGATCAACTTGACATGTATGCAATAAATCGTCCGTAACTTTTTATTTATAGCTCAGAATGGCACGAATCCAATATCCACATTAAGCTAGTTCAATTTTCTATATTGTGACAAAATTTGAGATAGAATTAGATAAGAAAAAGCATCCCAGTAATCCAATCTATCCCAAACTCCGTGTTGCCATGCCTTATGCTTTCTTTATAAGCCTTTACTTAATGAGCACCAATGATCATTTTAGAATGATCATTTTAATTGGCCGATCAACTTGACATATCCACACTAAATCCTCTATAACTTTTGTTTTAGAGCTCCGGTGCCCTTGTTAAGCTAGCTCAATTTTCTATGTTTTGACAAAATTTAAGACCAAAATGGAGATGACAAAGCCTCCAAGTAATCCCATGTATCCCAAACTCTGTAATGCCATACATTATGCTTCATTTATAAGCATTGAATCAATGAGCACCAATGATCAGTTTAGAATAATCATATTATCCGGCCGATGAACTTGACATGTCTACAATAAATCGTCTGTAACTTCTGATTTGAATCTCAAAATGACATGAATCCAATGCCGACGTTAAGCTAGCTCAATTTTCTATACTGCGACAAACTTTGAGATAGAAATAGATATGACAAAATTTCCAAGTAATCCAATCCATCCCAAACTACATGACGCCATGCATTACTCTTCATTTATAAGCTTTTACGCAATGAGCACCAATGATCATTTTAACTGGACAATCAACTTAACATGTCTACACTAATCCATCCACAACTTTTGATTCATAGCTCATAATGAAATGAACCCAATACCCACATTAATCTAGTTGAATTTTCTATATTGTGACAAAATTTGAGACAGAACTAGATACGACAAAGCATCCAAGTAATCCAATCTATCCCAAACTTCGTGATACCATGCATTATGCTTCATTTATTAGCCTTTCCATAATGTGCACCAATGATCAGTTTAAAATAATCACTTTAACTGGCTGGTCAATTTGACATATCCACACTAAATTGTCTGTACCTTTTGATTTAGTGCTCAAAAACACCGGAATCAAATGCCCACGTTAAGCTAGCTCAATTTTCTATGTTGGGACAAAATCTTAGACAGAAATAGATACGACAGAGCGTCCAAGTTATCCAATCTATACAAAACTATGTGATGTCATGCCTTATGTTTCAGTTATTAGCCTTTAGTTAATGAGCACCAATGATCTGTTCAGAATGATCACTTTAATTGGCCGATCAACTTGACATGTCCACACTAAATCGTCTATAACTTTTGATTTATAGCTCAGAATGACACAAATCCAATGTCCACATTAAACTATCTCAATTTTCTATGTTGTGACAAAATTTGAGATAGAAATAGATACGATAAAGCATCCGAGTAATCCAATCTATCTAAAATTGTGTGATGCCTAGGATTATGCTTCATTTAAAAGCCTTTACTCAATGAGCACAATGATCACTTTAGAATTATCACTTTAACTGGCCGATCAATTATACATGTACGCACTAAATCATCTGTAACTTTTGTTTCAGAGTTTAAAATGACATGAATCAAATGCCCATGTTAAGCTAGCTAAATTCCAATAACATGACAAAATTTGAGACAGAATAGATACGACAAATCGTCCAAGTGACCCAATTAATCCCAAACTACAAGACGCCATGCATTATTCTTCATTTATAAGCTTTTACTCAATGGGCACCAATGATCAGTTTAGAATGATCACTTTAACAGGCCGGTCAACTTGAAATATCCACACTAAATCGTTTGTAACTTTTGATTTTGAGCTCAAAATGACACGAATCTAATGCCCTCGTTAAGCTAGCTCAATTTTCTATATTTTGAGAAAATTTGAGATAGAAATAGAGACGACAAAGCGTCAAAGTAATTCAAACTTTCCAAATATGCCTGATGCCATGCTTTATGCTTCATTTATAAGCCTTTACTTAATGAGCACCAATGATCAGTTTAGAATGATCATTTTGCCTGGCCAATCAACTTGACATGTCTGCACTAAATCATCCATAACTTTTGATTTATAACTCAGAATGATATGAATGCAATACCCACTTTAAGCTAGTTCAATTTTCTATATTCTGACAAAATTTGAGACAGATCTAGATACAACGAAGCGTCCAAGTAATCCAATCTATCCTAAACTGCGTGATGCCATGCCTTATGCTTCATTTATTAGCCTTTAGTTAATGAGCACCAATGATCATTTTGGAATGATCACTTTAATTGGCCAACCAACTTGACATGTCTACACTAAATCCGCCGTAACTGTTGATTTAGAGCTTAGAATGACACGAATCCAATGTCCACGTTAAGCTAGCTCAATTTTCTATATTGTGACAAAATTTGATACAGAAATAGATACGACAAAACATCCAAGCAATCCAATCTATCTAAAATTGTGTGATGACTTGGATTATGTTTCATTTATAAGCCTTTACTCAATGAGCACAATGATCAGTTTAGAATCATCACTTTAACTGGGCGATCAACTTGACATGTCCGCATTAAATCGTCCATAACTTTTGATTTATAGCTCTGAATGACACGAATCAATTACCCACATTAAGCTAGTTCATTTTTCCATATTGTGACAATATGTGAGACAAAACTAGATACAACAAAGCGTCCAAGTAATCCAATCTATCCCAAACTGCGTTATGTCATGCCTTATGCTTATTTTATTAGCCTTTAATTAATGAGCACCAATGAAAAGTTTAGAATGATCACTTTTATTGGCTGATCAACATGACATGTCCACACTAAATCCCCAGTAACTTTTGATTTAGAGCTCCGAATGACACGAATCCAATGTCCACGTTAAGCTAGCTCAATTTTCTATATTGTAGCGAAATTTGAGACAGAAATAGATACGATACAGCATCCAAGTAATAAAATCTATCTAAAATTGTGTGATGCCTTTACTCAATGAGCACCAATGATCAGTTTAAAATCATCACTTTAACTGGCCGATCAACTTTACATGTCTGCACTAAGTCATCCTTAACGTTTGATTTAGAGCTTACAATGACACGAATCCAATGCCCACGTTAAGCTAACACGATTTCATATAATATAACAAAATTTGTGATAGAAATAGATACGACAAAGCGTCGAACTAATCCAATCCATCCCAAAGTACGTGACGCCATGCGTTATTTTTCATTTATAAGCTTTTACTCAATGGGCACCAATGATCAGTTTTCAATGATCACTTTAACTAGCCGATCAACTTTACAAGTCCACACTAAATCCGCCATAACTTTTGATTTAGAGCTCCGAATGACACGAATCCAATGTCCACGTTAAGCTAGCTCAATTTGCTATATTGTGACAAATTTTGAGACAGAAATAGATACGAAAAAGCATCTAAGTAATCCAATCTATCTAAAATTGTGCGATGCCTTGGATTATGCTTCATTTATTAGCCTTTACTCAATGAGCACCAATGATCAGCTTAGAATCATTACTTTAACTGGGCGATCAACTTGACATGTCCGAACTAAATCGTCCAGAACTTTTTATTTAGATCTTAAAATTACACGAATTCAACGCCCACGTGAAGCTACCTCAATTTTCTATAATATGGCAAAATTTGAGATAGAAATAGATACGACAAAGCGTCCTAGTAATCCAATCTATCCCAAACTATGTGACGCCATGCTTTATTCTTCATTTATAAGCTTTTACTCAATGGGCACCAATGATCAGTTTTGAATGATCACTTTAACTAGCAGATCAACTTGACATATTCACACTAAAGCGTATGTAACTTTTAATTTTCAGCTCAAAATGATAGGAATCCAATGCCCAGGTTAGCCTAGCTATATTTTCTATATTTTGAAAAACTTTCAGATAGAAATAGAGACGACAAAGCGTCAAAGTAACCAAACTATCCCAAAATGCGCGATGCCATGCTTTATTCTTCATTTATAAGCCTTTACTTAATGAGCACTAATGATCAGTTGTTATTTGATCATTTTAACTGTCCGATCAACTTGACATGTTTGCACTAAATAATCCATAACTATTGATTTATTGTTTAGAATGACATGAATCCAATACCCATATTAAGTTAGTTCAATTTTCTATATTGTGACAAAATTTGAGACAGAACTAGATACGACAAAGCGTACAAGTAATCCAATCCATCCCAAACTGCGTGATGCCATGGATTATTTTTCATTTATAAACTTTAACTCAATGAGCACCAATGATGAGTTTAGAATGATCATTTTAATTGGCCGATCAACTTGACATGTACGCACTAAATCGTCCGTAACTTTTGATTTCGAACTTAAAATGACATGAATCCACTGCCCATGTTAAGCTAGCTAGATTTTCTATAATATGACCAAATTTGAGACAGAAATAGATACGAAAAAGCGTTAAACTAATCTATTCCAACCCAAACTACGTGATGCCATGCATTATTTTTCATTTATAAGGTTTTACTGAATGAGCACCAATGTTCAGTTTAGAATGATCACTTTAACTGGCAAATCAACTTGACCTATCCACACTAAATCGTTTGTAACGTTTGATTTAGAGCTCTGAATGACACGAACCTAATGCCCACGTTAAGCTAGCTCAATTTTCTATATTTTCAGAAAATTTGAGATAGAAATATCTCAAAGTAATCGAAACTATAAAAAAATGCGTGATGTCATGCTTTGTGGTTTATTTGTATGCCTTTACTTAATGAGCACCAATGATCAGTTTAGAATGATCATTTTAACTGGCCAATCAACTTGACATTTCTGCACTAAATCGTCCATAACTTTTGATTTATAGCTCAGAATTACACGAATCCAGTACCCACATTAAGGTAGTTCAATTTTCTATATTCTCAGAAAATTTGAGACAGAACTAGATACAACAAAGCATCCAAGTAATCCAATCTATGCCAATCAACTCGACATTTCTACTCTAAATCGTCCATAGCTTTTGATTTATTGCTCAGAATTACACGAATCCAATACCCACATTAAGCTAGTTCAATTTTCTATATTCTCAAAAAATTTGAGACATAACTAGATACAACAAAGCATCCAAGTAATCCAATCTATCCCAAACCACGTGATGCCATGCCTTAAGCTTCATTTATTAGCCTTTAATTAATGAGCACCAATGATCAGTTTGGAATGATCACTTTAATTGGCCGATCAACTTGACATGTCCACAGTAAATCCGCCATAAATTTTGATTTAGAGCTCACAATGACACGAATCCAATGTACACGTTAAATTAGCTCAAGTTTCTATATTGTGACAAAATTTGAGACCAAAATAGATACGATAAAGCATCCAAGTAATCCAATCTATCTAAAATTGTGTGATGCCTTGGATTATGATTCATTTATAAGCCTTTACTCAATGAGCACAATGATCAGTTTAGAATCATCACTTTAACTAGCCGATCAACTTGACATGTACACAATAAATCGTCTGTAACTTTTTATTTAAAACTTAAAATAACATGAATCCAATGCCCACGTTAAGCTAGCTCAATTCCTATAATATGAAAAAATTTGAGACAGAAATAGATACGACACAGCGTCCAAGAAATCCAATCCATCCCAAACTACGTGCACCATGCATTATTCTTCATTTATAAGCTTTTACTCAATCTGCACCAATGATCAGTTTAGAATGATCCTTTTAACTTGCCGAGCAACTTGACATGTTGGCTCTAAATCGTCCGTAACTTTTGATTTAGAGCTCAGAATGATAGGAATCCAATTTCTACGTTAAGCTAGCTCAATTTTCTATATGGTAACAAAATTTGAGACTTAAATAGATATGACAATGCGTCCCGGTAATCCAATCTATCTAAAACTGTGTGATGTCATGCATTATGATTCATTTATATGCTTTTACTGAATGAGCACCATTGATCAGTTTAGAAGGATCACTTTAACAGGCCGATCAACTTGACATATCCACACTAAATCGTTTGTAACTTTTGATTTAGACGTTAGAATGACGCGAATCCCATACCCACATTAAGCTAGCGCAATTTTCTAGATTTTGAGAAAATTTGTGATCGAAATAGGGACGACAAAGCGTCAAAGTAATCCAAACTATTCCAAAATGCGTGATGCCATGCTTTATGTTTCATTTATAAGCCGTTACTTAATGAGCACCAATAAGTAATTTAGAATGATCATTTTAACTGGCCAATAAACTTGACATGTCGGCAATAAATCATCCATAACCTTTGATTTATAGCTCAGAATTACACGAATCAAATACCCAAATTAAGCTAGTTAATTTTCTGTATTCTGACAAAATTTGAGATAGAAATAGATACAACAAAGCGTCCAAGTAATCCTATATCCAAAACATCGTGATGCCATGCCTTATGCTTCATTTATTAGCCTTTAGTTAATGAGGACCAATGATAAGTTTAGAATGATCACTTTAATTGGCCGATCAACTTGACATTTCCATACTAAATCTGTCGTAACTTTTGATTTAGAACTCAGAATGATACAAATCCAATGTCCACGTTAAGCTAACTTAATTTTCTATATTGTGACAAAATTAGAGACAGAAATAGATACAAAAAGCATCCAAGTGATCCAATCTATCTAAAATTGTGTGATGCCATGGAATACGCTTCATATACAAGCCTTTACTCAATGAGCACAATGATCAGTTTAGAATCATCAGTTTAACTGGCCGATAAACTTGACATGTCCGCACTAAATCGTCCGTAACTTTTTATTTAGAGCTTAAAATGACAAGAATCCAATGCCCACTTTAAGCTAGCTCAATTCCTATAATATGACAAAATTTGAGACAGAAATAGATACGACAAAGCGTCCAAGTAATCCAATCCATCCCAAACTACATGACGCCATTCATTATTCTTCATTCATAAACTTTTACTCTATAGGCACCAATGATCAGTTTAGAATGATCCTTTTAACTGGCCGAGCAACTTGACATGTCCGCTCTAAATCGTCCACAACTTTAGATTTAGAGCTCAGAATGACAAGAATCTAATGTCCACGTTAAGCTAGCTCAATTTTCTATATGGTAACAAAATTTGAGACTTAAATAGATACGACAATGCGTCCAGGTAATCAAATCTATCCAAAACTCGGTGATGCCATGCATTATGATTCATTTATATGCCTTTACTGAATGAGCACCGATGATCAGTTTAGAATTATCACTTTAACAGGCTAATCAACTTGACATATCCACAATAAATCGTTTGTAACTTTTGATTTAGAGGTCAGAATTACACGAATCCAATGCCCACGTTAAGGTAGCTCAATTTTCTATATTTTGACATAATTTGAGATAGAAATAGAGATGACAAAGCATCAGAGTAATCCAAACTATCCCAAAATGTGTGATGCCATGCTTTATGCCTCATTTATAAGCCTTTACATAATGAGCACCAATGATCAGTTTAGAATGATCATTTCAATTGGCCAATCAACTTGACATGTCTGAACTAAATCGTCCATAACTTTTGATTAATAGATCAGAATGACACGAATCAATTACCCACATTAACCTAGTTCAATTTTATATATTGTGACAATATTTGAGACAGAACTAGATACAACAAAGCGTCCAAGTAATCCAATCTATCCCAAACAGCGCTATGCCATGCCTTATGCTTCATTTATTAGCATTTACTTAATGACCACCAATGATCAGTTTAGAGTGATCACTTTAATTGGCCGATCAATTTGACATGTCCACACTAAATCCCCCGTAACTTCTGATTTAGAGCTCAAAATGACATGAATCCAATGTCCACGTTAAGCTAGCTCAATTTTCTATATTGTGACAAAATTTGAGACAGAAATAGATACGATAAAGCATCAAAGTAATCCAATCTATCTAAAATTGTGTGATGCCTTGGATTATGCTTCATTTATCAGCCTTTACTCAATGAGCAGCAACGATCAGTTTAGAATTATCATTTTAACTGGCCGATCACCTTGAAATGTCTGCACTATATCGTCCATAACTTTTGATTTATAGCTCAGAATGACAACAAACAATTGCTCACATTAAACTAGTTCAATGTTTTATATTAAGATAATATTTGAGACATAACTAGATACGACAAAGCGTCCAAGTAATCCAATCTATCCCAAACTGTGTGATGACATGCATTATGCTTCATTTATAAGCCTTTACTTAATGAGCACGAGTGATCAGTTTAGAATGATCACTTTAACTATCCGATCAACTTGACATGACCACACTAAATAGTTTGTAACTTTTGATTTAGAGCTCAAAATGACACGAATCCAATGTCTCTGTTAAGCTAGCTCAATTTTCTATATTGTGACAAAGTTTGATACATAAATAGATACAACAAATCGTACAAGTAATCGAATCCTACCCATACTGCATGATGCCATGCATTATTCTTCATTCATAGGATTTTACTCAATGAGCACCAATGATCAGTTTAGAATGATCATTTTAATTGGCTGATCAACTTGACATTTTCGCACTAAATCATTCGTAACTTTTGATTTAGAGCTCAAAATGACACAAATTGAATGCCCATGTTAAGCTAGATCAATTTTCTATAATATAAAAAATTGGAGACAGAAATAGATACGACAAAGCGTCCAAGTAATCCAATCTATCCCAAAACTGTGTGATGCCATGCATTATCCTTCACTTATAAGCCTTTACTGAATCATCACCAATGATCAGTTTAAAATGATCACTTTAACTGGCCGATCAACTTGCGTGTCTGCACTAAATCATCCATAACTTTTGATTAAGAGATTAGAATGACACGAATCCAGTGCCGATGTTAAGATAGTTCAATTTTCTATATTATGAAAAATTTGAGGCAGAAGTTGATATAACAAAGTGTCCAAGTAATCCAATCCATCCCAAATTGCGTGATACCATGCATTATTTTTCATTTATAGGCTTTTACTCAATGAGCACCAATGATCAGTTTAGAATACTCATATTAACTGGCCGATCAACTTGAAATATCCACATTAAATCGTCCATAACTTTTGATTTATAGCTCAGATTGACACGAATCCAATGCCCACATTAAGCTAGTTCAATTTTCTATATTGTGAGAAAATTTTAAATAGAACTAGATAGGAAAAAGTGTCCAAGTAATCCAATCAATCCCCAACTACGTGATGCCATGCTTTATGCCTCATTTGTAAGCCTTTACTTAATGAGCACCAATGATCAGTTTAGAATGTTCATTTTAACTCGCCGATAAACTTGACATGTCCGCATTAAATCGTCTGTAACTTTTTATTTAGAGCTTAGAAACACACGAATCCAATGCCCACGTTAAGCTAAATCAATTTTCAATTTCCTAAGTTTTACTCAATGATCAGCAACGATAAGTTTAGAATGATCATTTTAACTAGCCAATCACCTTGACATGTCTGCACTATATCGTCCATAACTTTTGATTTTTAGCTCTGAATGACAACAATCAATTGCCCACATTAAGCTAGTTCAATTTTCTATATTGTGATAAAATTTACGACCTAAATAGATAGGACAAAACGTCCAAGTAATCCAATCTATCCTAAACTGTGTGATGCCATGCATTATGCTTCATTTATAAGCCTTTAATTAATGAGCACGAGTGATCAGTTTAAAATGATCATTTTAACTATCCGATAACCTTGACATGACCACACTAAATAGTTTGGAACTTTTGATTTAGAGTTCTTAATGACACGAATCCAATGTCCATGTTAAGCTAGCTCAGTTTTCTATATTGTTAAAAAATTTGAGACAAAAATAGATACAACAAATCGTACAAGTAATCCAATCCATCCCATACTACGTGATGCCACACATTATTCTTCATTCATAAGCTTTTACTCAATGAGCACCAATGATCAGTTTAGAATGATAATTTTAATTGGCCGATCAACTCAGCACTAAATCGTCTGTAACGTTTGATTTAGAGCATAAATTAGATGAATCCAATGCCCACGTTAAGCTAGCTCAATTTTCTACAATATGAAAGAAATTTGAGCCAGCAATAGATACAACAAATCGTCCAAGTAATCTAATCCGTTCCAAACTGCGTGATGTCATGCATTATTTTTCATTTATAAGGTTTTACTCAATGAGCACCAATGATCAGTTTAGAATGATCATTTTAACTGGTGGATCAACTTGTCATGCCTGCACTAAATCCTCCATAACTTTTGATTTATAGCTCATAATGACACGAATCCAATGCTCACGTTAAGCTAGCTCAATTGTCTATTTGGTAATAAAATTTGAGACATAAATAGATACGAAAATGTGTACAAGTAATCCAATCTAGCCAAAACTGTGTGATGCCACGCATTATGATTTATTTATAAGCTTTTTCTCAATGAGCACCAATTATCAGTTTAGAATGATTACTTTAACTGGGCGATCAACTTGACATGTCCACACTAAATCGTACGTAACTTTTTGATTTAGAGCTCATAATGGCACGAATCCAATGTCCAAGATAAGGTAGCTTAATTTTCTATATTATGATAAAATTTGAGACAGAAATAGATGCGACAAAGCGTACAAGTATTCCAATTCATCCCAAACAGCGTGATGCCATGCAAAATTCTTTATTTATAAGCTTTTAATCAATGAGCACCAATGATTAGTTTACAATGATCCTTTTAATTGGCCGATCAACTTCACATGTCCGTACTAAGTCGTCCGTAACTTTTAATTTACAGCTTAAAATTACACGAATCTAATTCCCATGTTAAGCTAGCTCAATTTTCTATAATATGAAAAAATTTGAGACCAGAATAGATACGACAAAGCGTTCAATTAATCTAATCCACCGAAAACTGCGTGATGCCATGCATTATTTTTCATTCATAAGGTTTTACTCAATGAGCGTCAATGATCAGTTTAGAATGAACATTTTAACTGGCAGATCAACTTGTCATGTCTGCACTAAATCATTCATAACTTTTGATTTATAGATCATAATGACAAGAATGCAATGTCTACGTTAAGCTAGCTGAATTTTCTATATGCTTACAAAATTTGAGGCAGAAATTGATACGAAAATGAGTCCAAGTAATCCAATCTATCCAAAATTTTGTGATGTCATGCATTATGATTCATTTATAAGCTTTTACTCAATGAGCACCAATGATTAGTTTAGAATGCTCAATTTAACTGGCCGATCAACTTGACATATCCACTATAAATCGTCTGTAACCTTAAATTTAGAGCTTTGAATGACACTAATCCAATGCCCTCGTTAAGATAGCTCAATTTTCTATATTTTGAAAAAAATTGAGATAGAAATAGAGATGACAAAGCGTCCAAGTAATCCAATCTATCCAAAAATGTGTGATGCCATGGTTTATTCTTCCTTTATAAGCCTTTACTTAATGAGCACCAATGATCATTTTAATTGGCCGATCAACTTGAGATATCCACACTAAATCGTCTGTAAATTTTGTTTTAGAGCTCCGGTGCCCTTGTTAAGCTAGCTCAATTTTCTATGTTATGACAAAATTTAAGACCGAAATGAAGATGACAAAGCCTCCAAGTAATCCCATGTATCCCAAACTATGTAATGCCATACATTGTGCTTCATTTATAAGCAATGAATCAATGAGCACCAATGATCAGTTTAGAATAATCATATTATCCGGCCGATGAACTTGACATGTCTGCAATAAATCATCTGTAACATCTGATTTGAAGCTCAAAATGACATGAATCCAATGCTGACGTTAAGCTAGCTCAATTTTCTATATTGCGACAAAAGTTGAGACAGAAATCGATACGACAAAGTATCCAAGTAATCCAATCCATCCCAAACTACGTGACGCCATTATTCTTCATTTATAAGCTTTTACGCAATGAGCACCAATGATCAGTTTAGAATGATCATTTTAACTGGACGATCAACTTGACATGTCTACACTAATCCATCCATAACTTTTGATTCATAGCTCATAATGAAATGAATCCAGTACCCACATTAATCTAGTTGAATTTTCTATATTGTGACAAAATTTGAGACAGAACTAGATACGACAAAGCATCCAAGTAATCCAATCTATCCCAAACTTCGTGATACCATGCATTATGCTTCATTTATTAGCCTTTCCATAATGTGCACCAATGATCAGTTTAAAATAATCACTTTAACTGGCCGTTCAATTTGACATGTCAACACTAAATTGTCTGTACCTTTTGATTTAGTGCTCAAAAACACCAGAATCAGATGCCCACATTAAGCTAGCTCAATTTTCTATGTTGGGACAAAATTTTAGACCGAAATAGATACGACAGAGCATCCAAGTTATCCAATCTATACAAAACTATGTGATGTCATGCCTTATGCTTCAGTTATTAGCCTTTAGTTAATGAGCACCAATGATCAGTTCAGAATGATCACTTTAATTGGCCTATCAACTTGACATGTCCATACTAAATCGTCTGTAACTTTTGATTTAGAGCTCAAAATGACACGAATCCAATGTCCACGTTAAGCTATCTCAATTTTCTATATTGTGACAAAATTTGAGATAGAAGTAGATACCACAAAGCATCCAAGTAATCCAATCTATCTAAAATTGTGCGATGCCTAGGATTATGCTTCATTTAAAAGCCTTTACTCAATGAGCACAATGATCACTTTAGAATTATCACTTTAACTGGCCGATCAATTTGACATGTCCACACTAAATCGTCCGTAACCATTGTTTCAGAGCTTAAAATGACATGAGTCCAATGCCCACGATAAGCTAGCTAAATTCCTATAACATGACAAAATTTGAGACAGAATAGATACGACAAATCGTCCAAGTGACCCAATTAATCCCAAACTACATGACGCCATGCATTATTCTTCATTTATAAGATTTTACTCAATGGGCACCAATGATCAGCTTAGAATGATCACTTTAACAGGCCGGTCAACTTGACATATCCACACTAAATTGTTTGTAACTTTTTATTTTTAGCTCAGAATGACACAAATCTAATGCCCTCGTTAAGCTAGCTCAATTTTCTATATTTTGAGAAAATTTGAGATAGAAATAGAGACGACAAAGCGTCAAAGTAATCCAAACTTTCCAAATATGCCTGATGCCATGCTTTATGCTTCATTTATAAGCCTTTACTTAATGAGCACCAATGATTAGTTTAGAATGATCATTTTGCCTGGCCAATCACCTTTACATGTCTGCACTAAATCATCCCTAACTTTTGATTTATAACTCAGAATGATATGAATGCAATACCCACTTTAAGCTAGTTCAATTTTCTATATTCTGACAAAATTTGAGACAGATCTAGATACAACAAAGCGTCCAAGTAATCCAATCTATCCTAAACTGCGTGATGTCATGCCTTATGCTTCATTTATTAGCCTGTAGTTAATGAGAACCAATGATCATTTTGGAATAATCACTTTAATTTGTCAACCAACTTGACATGTCTACACTAAATCTGCCGTAACTTTTGATTTAGAGCTTAGAATGACACGAATCCAATGTCCACATTAAGCTAGCTCAATTTTCTATATTGTGACAAAATTTGATACAGAAATAGATACGACAAAACATCCAAGCAATCCAATCTATCTAAAATTGTGTGATGACTTGGATTATGCTTCATTTATAAGGCTTTACTCAATGAGCACAATGATCATTGTAACTGGGCGATCAACTTGACATGTCCGCACTAAATCGTCCATGACTTTTGATTTATAGCTCTGAATGACACGAATCAATTACCCACATTAAGCTAGTTCATTTTTCTATATTGTGACACTATGTGAGACAAAACTGGATACAACATAGCATCCAAGTAATCCAATCTATCCCAAACTGCATTATGTCATGCCTTATGCTTCATTTATTAGCCTTTAATTAATGAGCACCAATGATCAGTTTAGAATGATCACTTTTATTGGCTGATCAACTTGACATGTCCACACTAAATCCCTAGTAACTTTTTATTTAGAGCTCAGAATGACACGAATCCAATGTCCACGTTAAGCTAGCTCAATTTTCTATATTGTGGCAAAATTTGAGACAGAAATAGATACGACAAAGCATCCAAGTAATACAATCTATCTAAAATTGTGTCATGCCTTGGATTATGCTTCATTTATAAGCCTTTACTCAATGAGCACCAATGATCATTTTAGAATCATCACTTTAAATGGCCGATCAACTTGACATGTCTGCACTAAGTCGTCCTTAACATTTGATTTAGAGCTTACAATGACACGAATTCAATGCCCACGTTAAGCTAACACAATTTTCTATAATATGACAAAATTTGAGAAAGAAATAGATACGACAAAGCATCCAAGTAATCCAATCCATCCCAAACAATGTAACGCCATGCTTTATTCTTCATTTATAAGCTTTTATTCAATGGGCACCAATGATCAGTTTTGAATGATCACTTTAATTGGTAGATCAACTTGACATATTCACACTAAAGCGTATGTAACTTTTGATTTACAGCTTAGAATGATAGGAGTCCAATGCCCAGGTTAGCCTAGCTATATTTTCTATATTTTGAAAAACTTTAAGATAGAAATAGAGAAGACAAAGCGTCAAAGTAACCAAACTATCCCAAAATACACGATGCCATGCTTTATGCTTCATTTACAAGCCTTTACTTTAATGAGCACTAATGATCAGTTTAGATTGATCATTTTAACTGTCCGATCAACTTGACAGGTCTCCACTAAATAATCCATAACTATTGATTTATTGTTTAGAATGACATGAATCCAATACCCATATTAAGTTAGTTCAATTTTCTATATTGTGACAAAATTTTAGACACAACTAGATACGACAAACGGTACAAGTAATCCAATCCATCCCAAACTGCGTGATGCCATGGATTATTCTTCATTTATAAACTTTAACTCAATGAGCACCAATGATGAGTTTAGAATGATCATTTTAACTGGCCGATCAATTTGACATGTCCGCACTAAATCGTCCGTAACTTTTGTTTCAGAGCTTAAAATGACATGAGTCCAATGTTAAGCTAGCTAAATTCCTATAACAAGACAAAATTTGAGACATAATAGATACGACAAATCGTCCAAGTGACCCAATTAATCCCAAACTACATAACGCCATGCATTATTCTTCATTTATAAGCTTTTACTCAATGGGCACCAATGATCAGCTTAGAATGATCACTTTAACAGGCCGGTCAACTTGACATATCCACACTAAATCGTTTGTAACTTTTTATTTTGAGCTCAGAATGACACGAATCTAATGCCCTCGTTAAGCTAGCTCAATTTTCTATATTTTGAGAAAATTTGAGATAGAAATAGAGACAACAAAGCGTCAAAGCAATCCAAACTTTCCAAATATGCGTGATGCCATGCTTTATGCTTCATTTATAAGCCTTTACTTAATGAGCACAAATGATCAGTTTAGAATGATCATTTTGCCTGGCCAATCAACTTGACATGTCTACACTAAATCATCCATAACTTTTGATTTATAACTCAGAATGATATGAATGCAATACCCACTTTAAGCTAGTTCAATTTTCTATATTCTGACAAAATTTGAGACATATCTAGATACAACAAAGCCAATCAACTTGACATGTCTGCATTAAATAATCCATAACTATTGATTTATTGTTTAGAATTACATGAATCCAATACCCATATTAAGTTAGTTCAATTTTCTATATTGTGACAAAATTTTAGACAGAACTAGATACGACAAAGCGTACAAGTAATCCATTCCATCCCAAACTGCGTGATGCCATGGATTATACTTCATTTATAAACTTTAACTCAATGAGCACCAATGATGAGTATAGAATGCTCATTTTAATTGGCCGATCAACTTGACATGTACGCACTAAATCGTCCGTAACTTTTGATTTCAAACTTAAAATGACATGAATCCACCGCCCACGTTAAGCTAGCTAGATTTTCTATAATATGACAAAATTTGAGACAGGAATAGATACGAAAAACCATTAAACTAATCCAATCCATCCCAAACAACGTGATGCCATGCATTATTTTTCATTTATAAGGTTTTACTGAATGAGCACCAATGATCAGTTTAGAATGATCACTTTAACTGGCCGATCAACTTGACCTACCCACACTAAATCGTTTATAACTTTTGATTTAGAGCTCTGAATGACACGAACCTAATGCCCACGTTAAGCTAGCTCAATTTTCTATATTTTGAGAAAATTTAAGATAGAAATATCTCAAAGTAATCCAAACTATCCAAAAATGCGTGATGTCATGCTTTGTGGTTTATTTATAAGCCTTTACTTAATGAGCACAATTGATCAGTTTAGAATGATCATTTTAACTGGCCAATCAACTTGACTTTTCTGCACTAAATCGTCCATAACTTTTGATTTATAGCTCATAATGACACGAATCCAATACCCACATCAAGCTAGTTCAATTTTCTATATTCTCAGAAAATTTGAGACAGAACTAGATACAACAAAGCATCCAAGTAATCCAATCTATCCCGAACCACGTGATGCCATGCCTTATGCTTCATTTATTTGCCTTTAGTTAATGAGCACCAATGATCAGTTTGGAATGATCACTTTAATTGGCTGATCAACTTGACATGTCCACACTAAATCCGCCATAAATTTTGATTTAGAGCTCACAATGACACGAATCCAATAGACACGTTAAATTAGCTCAATTTTCTATATTGTGACAAAATTTGAACCAAAATAGATACGATAAAGCATCCAAGTAATCCAATCTATCTAAAATTGTGTGATGCCTTGGATTATGATTCATTTATAAGCCTTTACTCAATGAGCACAATGATCAGTTTAGAATCATCACTTTAACTGGCTGATCAACTTGACATGTACACACTAAATCATCCGTAACTTTTTATTTAGAACTTAAAATAACATGAATCCAATGCCCACGTTAAGCTAGCTCAATTCCTAAAATATGAAAAAATTTGAGACAGAAATAGATACGACACAGCGTCCAAGTAATCCAGTCCATCCAGAACTACGTGACACCATGCATTATTCTTCATTTATAAGCTTTTACTCAATGGGCACCAATGATCAGTTTAGAATGATCCTTTTAACTTGCCGAGCAACTTGACATGTCGGCTCTAAATCGTCCGTAACTTTTGATTTAGAGCTCAGAATGATAGGAATCCAATTTCTACGTTAAGCTAGCTCAATTTTCTATATGGTAACAAAATTTGAGACTTAAATAGATACGACAATGCGTCCCGCTAATCCAATCTATCTAAAACTGTGTGATGCCATGCATTATGATTCATTTATATGCTTTTACTGAATGAGCACCATTGATCAGTTTAGAATGATCACTTTAACAGGCCGATCAACTTGACATATCCACACTCAATCGTTAGTAACTTTTGATTTAGACGTTAGAATGACGCGAATCCCATACCCACATTAAGCTAGCACAATTTTCTAGATTTTGAGAAAATTTGAGATAGAAATAGGGACGACAAAGCGTCAAAGTAATCCAAACTATTCCAAAATGCGTGACGCCATGCTTTATGTTTCATTTATAAGCCTTTACTTAATGAGCACCAATGATCAATTTAGAATGATCATTTTATCTGGCCAATAAACTTGACATGTCGGCAATAAATCGTCCATAACCTTTGATTTATAGCTCAGAATAACACGAATTAAATACCCACATTAAGCTAGTTCATTTTCTATATTCTGACAAAATTTGAGATAGAAATAGATACAACAAAGCGTCCAAGTAATCCTATATCCAAAACATCGTGATGCCATGCCGTATGCTTCATTTATTAGCCTTTAGTTAATGAGGACCAATGATAAGTTTAGAATGATCATTTTAATTGGCCGATCACCTTGACATTTCCACACTAAATCTGTCGTAACTTTTGATTTAGAGCTCAGAATGACACGAATCCAATGTCCACGTTAAGCTACCTTAATTTTCTATATTGTGACAAAATTAGAGACAGAAATAGATACGACAAAGCATCGAAGTGATCCAATCTATCTAAAACAGTGTGATGCCGTGGAATATGCTTCATTTACAAGCCTTTACTCAATGAGCACAATGATCAGTTTAGAATCATCAGTTTAACTGGCCGATAAACTTGACATGTCCGCACTAAATCGTCCATAACTTTTTATTTAGAGCTTAAATAACAAGAATCCAATGCCCAATTTAAGCTAGCTCAATTCCTATAATATGACAAAATTTGAGATAGAAATAGATACGACAAAGCGTCCAAGTAATCCAATCCATCCCAAACTACGTGACGCCATTCATTATTCTTCATTCATAAGCTTTTACTCTATGGGCACCAATGATCAGTTTAGAATGATACTTTTAACTGGCCGAGCAACTTGACATGTCCGCTCTTAATCATCCGCAACTTTAGATTTAGAGCTCATAATGACAAGAATCCAATGTCCACGTTAAGCTAGCTCAATTTTCTATATGGTAACAAAATTTGAGACTTAAATAGATACAACAATGCGTCCTGGTAATCAACTCTATCCAAAATTCTATGATGCCATGCATTATGATTCATTTATATGCCTTTACTGAATGAGAACCAATGATCAGTTTAGAATTATCACTTTAACAGGCTAATCAACTTCACATATCCACAATAAATCGTTTGTAACTTTTGATTTAGATGTCAGAATTACACGAATCCAATGCCCACATTAAGCTAGCTCAATTTTCTAAATTTTGACATAATTTGAGATAGAAATAGAGATGACAAAGCATCAGAGTAATCCAAACTATCCCAAAATGTGTGATGCCATGCTTTATGCCTCATTTATAAGCCTTTACTTAATGAGCACCAATGATCAGTTTAGAATGATCATTTCAATTGGCCAGTCAACTTGACATGTATGAACTAAATCGTCCATAACTTTTGATTAATAGATTAGAATGACATGAATCAATTACCCACATTAACGTAGTTCAATTTTATATATTGTGACAATATTTGAGATAGAACTAGATACAACAAATCGTCCAAGTAATCCAATCTATCCCAAACAGCGCTATGCCATGCATTATGCTTCATTTATTAGCATTTAATTAATGAGCACCAATGATCAGTTTAGAACGATCACTTTAATTGGCCGATCGACTTGACGTGTCCACACTAAATCCCCCGTAACTTCTGATTTAGAGCTCAGAATGACATGAATCCAATGTCCACGTTAAGCTAGCTCAATTTTCTATATTGTGGCAAAATTTGAGACAGAAATAGATACGATAAAGCATCAAAGTAATCCAATCTATCTAAAATTGTGTGATGCCTTGGATTATGCTTCATTTATCAGCCTTTACTCAATGAGCAGCAACGATCAGTTTAGAATTATCATTTTAACTGGCCGATCACCTTGAAATGTCTGCACTATATCGTCTATAACCTTTTATTTATAGCTCAGAATGACAACAAACAATTGCCCACATTAAACTAGTTCAATGTTTTATATTGTGATAATATTTGAGGCATAACTAGATACGACAAAGCGTCCAAGTAATCCAATCTATCCCAAACTGTGTGATGACATGCATTATGCTTCCATTATAAGCCTTTACTTAATGAGCACGAGTGATCAGTTTAGAGTGATCAATTTAACTATCCGATCAACTTGACATGACCACACTAAATAGTTAGTAACTTTTGATTTAGAGCTCAAAATGACACGAATCCAATATCTCTATTAAGCTAGCTCAATTTTCTATATTGTGACAAAGTTTGATACATAAATAGATACAACAAATCGTACAAGTAATCCAATCCTACCCATACTGCGTGATGCCATGCATTATTCTTCATTCATAGGATTTTACTCAATGAGCACCAATGATCAGTTTAGAATGATCATTTTAATTGGCTGATCAACTTGACATTTTCGCACTAAATCATCTGAAACTTTTGATTTAGAGCTTAAAATGACACGAATTGAATGCCCATGTTAAGCTAGATCAATTTTCTATAATATACAAAATTGGAGACAGAAATAGATACGACAAAGCGTCCAAGTAATCCAATCAATCCCAAAACTGTGTGATGCCATGCATTATCCTTCATTTATAAGCCTTTACTGAATCATCACCAATGATCAGTTTAAAATGATCACTTTAACTGGCCGATCAACTTGCAGTGTCCGCACTAAAGCATCCGTAACTTTTGATTAAGAGATCAGAATGACACGAATCCAATGCCCATGTTAAGATAGTTCAATTTTCTATATTGTGAAAAATTTGAGGCAGAAGTAGATATAACAAAGTGTCCAAGTAATCCAATCCATCCCAAATTGCATGATACCATGCATTATTTTTCATTTATAGGCTTTTACTCAATGAGCACCAATGATCAGTTTAGAATACTCATATTAACTGGCCGATCAACTTGAAATATCCACATTAAAATCGTCCATAACTTTTGATTTAAAGCTCAGATTGACACGAATCCAATGCCCACATTAAGCTAGTTCAATTTTCTATATTGTGAGAAAATTTGAAACAGAACTAGATAGGAAAAAGTGTCCAAGTAATCCAATCAATCCCAAACTGCATGATGCCATGCTTTATGCCTCATTTGTAAGCCTTTACTTAATGAGCACCAATGATCAGTTTAGAATGTTCATTTTAACTCGCCGATAAACTTGACATGTCCGCACTAAATCGTCTGTAGCTTTTTATTTAGAGCTTAGAAACACACGAATCCAATGCCCACGTTAAGCTAAATCAATTTTCAATTTTCTAAGTTTTACTCAATGATCAGCAACGATAAGTTTAGAATGATCATTTTAAGTAGCCAATCACCTTGACATGTCTGCACTATATCATCCATAACTTTTGATTTTTAGCTCTGAATGACAACAATCAATTGCCCACATTAAGCTAGTTCAATTTTCTATATTGTGATAAAATTTAAGACCTAACTAGATAGGACAAAGCGTCCAAGTAATCCAATCTATCCTAAACTGTGTGATGCCATGCATTATGCTTCATTTATAAGCCTTTATTTAATGAGCACGAGTGATCAGTTTAAAATGATCACTTTAACTATCCAATCAACTTGACATGACCACACTAAATAGTTTGTAACTTTCGATTTAGAGTTCAGAATGACACGAATCCAATGTCCATGTTAAGCTAGCTCAGTTTTCTATATTGTGAAAAAATTTGACACAAAAATAGATACAACAAATAGTACAAGTAATCCAATCCATCCCATATTGCGTGATGCCATGCATTATTCTTCATTCATAAGCTTTTACTCAATGAGCACCAATGATCAGTTTAGAATGATAATTTTAATTGGCCGATCAACTCAGCACTAAATCGTCTGTAACGTTTGACTTAGAGCATAAATTCGATGAATCCAATGCCCACATTAAGCTAGCTCAATTTTCTACAATATGAAAGAAATTTGAGCCAGCAATAGATACAACAAATCGTCCAAGTAATCTAATCCGTTCCAAACTGCGTGATGCCATGCATTAGTTTTCATTTATAAGGTTTTACTCAATGAGAACCCATGATCAGTTTAGAATGATCATTTTAATTAGTGAATAAACTTGTAATGCCTGCACTAAATCCTCCATAACTTTTGATTTATAGCTCATAATGACACGAATCCAATGCTCACGTTAAGCTAGCTCAATTGTCTATTTGGTAATAAAATTTGAGACATAAATAGATACGAAAATGTGTACAAGTAATCCAATCTATCCAAAATTGTGTGATGCCATGCATTATGATTTATTTATAAGCTTTTACTCAATGAGCACCAATGATCAGTTTAGAATGATTACTTTAACTGGGCGATCAACTTCACATGTCCACACTAAATCGTACGTAACTTCTTGATTTAGAGCTCATAATGGCACAAATCCAATGTCCAAGATAAGGTAGCTTAATTTTCTATATTATGATAACATTTGAGACAGAAATAGATACGACAAAGCGTACAAGTATACCAATTCATCCCAAACAGCGTGATGCCATGCAATATTCTTCATTTATAAGCTTTTAATCAATGAGCACCAATGATTAGTTTACAATGATCATTTTAATTGGCCGATCAACTTCACATGTCCATACTAAGTCGTCCGTAACTTTTAATTTACAGCTTAAAATTACACGAATCTAATTCCCATGTTAAGCTAGCTCAATTTTCTATAATATGAAAAAATTTGAGACCGAAATAGATACGACAAAGCGTTCAATTAATCTAATCCACCCCAAACTGCGTGATGCCATGCATTATTTTTCATTCATAAGGTTTTACTCAATGAGCACCAATGATCAGGTTAGAATGAACATTTTAACTACCCGTTCAACTTGTCATGTCTGCACTAAATAATTCATAACTTTTGATTTATAGCTCATAATGACACGAATCCAATGTCTACGTTAAGCTAGCTTAATTTTCTATATGCTTACAAAATTTGAGGCAGAAATTGATACGAAAATGAGTCCAAGTAATCCCATCTATCCAAAATTGTGTGATGTCATGCATTATGATTCATTTATAAGCTTTTACTCAATGAGCACCAATGATCAGTTTAGAATGATCAATTTAACTGGCCAATCAACTTGACATATCCACAATAAATCGTCTGTAACTTTAAATTTAGAGCTTTGAATGACACTAATCCAATGCCCTCGTTAAGATAGCTCAATTTTCTATATTTTGAAAAAATTTGAGATAGAAATAGAGATGACAAAGCTCCAAGTAATCCAATCTATCCAAAAATGTGTGATGCCATGGTTTATGCTTCATTTTTAAGCCTTTACTTAATGAGCACTAATGATAAGTTTAAAATGATTATATTAACTGGCCGATCCACATGACATGTATGCGCAAAATTGTACATAACTTTTTATTTATAGCTCAGAATGACACGAATCCAATACCCACATTAAGCTAGTTCAATTTTCTATATTATGATAAATTTTGAGACAAAACCAGATGCAGCAAAGCGTTCAAGTAATACAATATATCCCAAACTGTCCGATACCATGCCTTATGCTTCATTTATAAGCCTTTACTTAGTGAGCACCAATGATCAGTTTAGAATGATCACTTTAACTGTCAGATCAACTTGACATGCTCACACTAAATCGTCTCTAACTTTTGATTTAGAGCTGAGAATAACACGAATCCAACGTCCACGTTAAGCTAGCTATATTTTCTATTTTATGTCAAAATTTGAGATAGAAATAGATACGACAAATCGTACAAGTAATCCAATCCATCCCAAACAGCATGATTCCAAGCATTATTCTTCATTTATAAGCTTTTTTTGAATGTGCACCAATAGTCAGTTTAGAATGATCATTTTAATGGCCGATCAACTTGACATGTCCGCAATAAATCGCCCGTAACTTTTGATTTAGAGCTTAATAGGACACGAATTCAATGCCTACGTTAAGCTAGCTCAATTTTCTATAATATGACAAAATTTGAGACAAAAATAGATACGACAAAGCATCCATGTAATCCAATCTATCCCAAATTGCGTGATGCCATGCATTATTTTTCATTTACAAGGTTTTACTGAATGAGCACCAATGATTAGTTTAGAATGCTCATTTTAACTTACCGATCAAATTTGCATGCCTGCACTAAATCGTGCATAACATTTGATTTTTAGCTCAGAATAACACGAATCCAATGCCTACGTTAAGCTAGATCAATTTTCTATATGCTAACATAATATTAGACAAAAATTGATACGAAAATGAGTCCAAGTAATCCAATCTATTCAAAACGAAGTGATGCCATGCATTATGATTTATTTATAAGCTTTTACTCAATGAGCACCAATAATCAGTTTGTAATGATCACTTTAATTGGCCGATCAACTTGACATATCCACACTAACTCGTCTGTAACTTTTGATTTATAGCTCAGAATGATACGAATCCAGTGCCCTCCTTAAGCTAACTCAATTTTCTACATTTTGACAAAATTTGAGATAGAAATAGAGATGACAAAGCGTCCAAGTTATCCAATATATCCTAAAATGCGTGATGCCATGCTTTATTCTTCATTTATAATCCTTTAATTAATGAGAACCAATGATCTGTTAGAATGATCATTTTAACTGGCCGATGAACTTGACATGTTTGCACTAAATCGTCCATAACTTTTGATTTATAGCTCAGAATGACAGGAATCCAATACCCACATTAAACTAGTTCAATTTTCTATATTGTGACAAAATTTAAGACAGAACTAGATGTAACAAAGCATCCAAGCAATCCAATCTATCCCAAACTGTGTGATGCCATGCCTTATGCTTCATTATAAGCCTTTACTTAGTGAGCACCAATGCACAGTTCAATTTAACTAGCCGATCAACTTGACATGTCCACACTATAACGTCCATAACTTTTGATTTAGAGCACAGAATGACACGAATCCAATGTCAACGTTAATCTAGTTCAATTTTCTATATTGCGACAAAATTTGACACAGAAATAGATACGACAAAGCGTACAACTAATCCAATCCATCCCAAACTATGTGATGCCATGCATTATTCTTCATTCATTAGCTTTTACTCAATGAGCACCAATGATCAGTTTAGAATGATCATTTTAATTGGCCGATCAACTTGACATGTCCGCACAAAATCGTTCGTAACGTTCATTTAGAGCTTAAAATGACGCGAATCTGGTGCCATGTTTAGCTAGCTCAATTTTCTATATTGTGACAAACTTTGTGAAAGCAATAGAGACGACAATGCATCCAAGTAATCCAATCTATCCAAAACTGTGTGATGCCATGCATTATGATTCATTCAATTGCCTTTACTCAATGAGCAACAATGATCAGTTTAGAATGATCACTTTAACTGGCCGATCAACTTGACATATCCACACTACATCGTCTGTAACTTTTTATTTAGAGCTCATAATGACACGAATCCAAGGCCCACGTTATGCTAGCTCAATTTTCTATATTTTGACAAAATTTGAGATAGAAATAGAGACGACAAAGTGTCAAACTAATCCAATCTATCCCGAAATGCCTGGTGCCATGCTTTATGCTTCATTTATAAGCCTTTACTTAATGAGCACCAATGATCAGTTTAGAATAATTATTTTAACTGGCAAATTAACTTGACATGTCTGCACTAAATGCTCCATAACTTTTAATTTATAGCTCCGAATGACACGAATCCAATACCCACATTAATCTAGTTCAATTTTCTATGTAGTGACAAAATTTGAGGCAAAACTAAATACAACAAAACATCAAATTAATCCAATCTATCCCAATCTACGTGATGCCATGCCTTATGCTTCATTTATAAGCCTTTACTGTATGAGCACCAATGATCATTTTAGAATGATTATTTTAAGTGGCCAATCCACTGGACATGTCGGCAATAAATTGTCTATAACTATTGATACAGAGTTCAGAAATACAACAATTCAATGCCCTTGTTAACCTAGCTCAATTTTCAACATTTTGACGAAATTTGAGATAGAAATAGAGACGACAAAGCGTTCAAGCAATCCAATCTATCCCAAATTGTGTTATGCCATGCTTTATTCTTCATTCATAAGCCTTTAGTTAATGAGCACCAATGATCATTGTAGACTGATCATTTTAATTGGCCGATCAACTTGACATATCCGCACTAAATCGTCCGTAAGTTTTGATTTGGAGCTATGAAACACATGAATCTAATGCCCACGTTAAACTAGCTAAATTTTCTATAGTTTAACAATATTTTAGATAGAAATAGATACGACAAGTCATCCAATAAATCCAAAACAGTGTGATGCCATGCATTATGCTTCATTTATAAGCCTTTACTCAATGCGCACCAATGATCAGTTTAGAATGATCACTTTAACGGCCGATCAACTTGACATGTCCACACTAAATGGTCCGCAACTTTCGATTTAGAGCTAAGAAACACACGAATCAATTTTCTATATTGTGACAAACTTTAGGATAGATACGTCAGAGCATCCAAGTAATTCAATCGATCCCAAACTACATGATGCCATGCATTATTTTTTTATTTATAAGCTTATACTCAATGAGCACCAATGATAAGTTCATAATGATCCTTTTAACTGGCCGATCAACTTGACATGTTTGCACTAATTCGTCCATAACTTTTGGTTTATAGCTCAGAATGATAATCCAATGTCCACATTAAGATAGTTTAATTTTATATATTGTGGCAAAATTTGAGATAAAACTAGATACGACAAAGTGTCGAACTAATCCAATCAATCCCAAACTACGTGATACCATGCATTATGCTTCATTTATAAGCCTTGACTCAATGAGCACCATTGTTAAATTTAGAATAATCAGATTAACTGGCCGATCAACTTGACATGTCCGCACCAATTCGTCCGTAACTTTTGATTTATAGCTCAGAATGACACGAATCTAATGCCCACGTAAAGCTAGCTCAATTTTCAATATTTTTGAGTAAATTTAATATAGAAATAGAGACGGCAAAGCATCCAACTAATCCAATCTATCCCAAAATGGGTGATGCCTTGCTTTATGCTTTGTTTATAAGCCTTTACTAAATGAGCACCTATGATAAGTTTAGAATGATCACTTTAACTGGCCGATCAACTTAAAATTTCCGCACTAAATCGTCCATAACTTTTGATTTACAGCTCAGAATGTCACGAATCCAATGCCCACAATAAGCTAGTTCAATTTTCTATATTGTGAAAAAATTTGAGACAAAACTAGGTACGACAAATCGTCCAAGTAATCCAATCTATCTCAAACTATGTGATGCCATGAATTATGCTTCATTTATAAGTCCCGACTCACTGAGCACCAATGATCAGTTTAGAATAATCATATTAACAGGCCGATCAACTTGACATGTTCGCACTAAATCGTTCGTAACTTTTGATTTAGAGCTCATAATGACATGAATCCAATGCCCACGTTAAGCTAGCTCAGTTTTGAATATTTTGACAGAATTTGAGATTGAAATAATGACGACAAAGCTTCCAAGTAATCCAATCTATCTAAACTGTTTCATGCCATGCTTTATGCTTCATTTATAATCCTTTACTTAATGAGCACCAAAGATTAGTTTAGAATGATCACTTTAACTGGGGAATCAACTTGATATGTCCGCACTAAATCCTCCACATTGATTAAAGCTAAGAATGACATGAATCCAATGCCCACTTTAAGCTAGCTATATTTTCAATATTGTAACAAAATTTGAGAAAAAATAGATACGACAAAGTGTCCAAGTAATCCAATCTATCTAAAACTGTGTGATGCCATGCATTATGCTTCATTTATAAGCCTTTAATCAATGCGGACCAATGATCAGTTTAGAATGATCACTTTAACGGCCGATCAACTTGACATGTCCGCACTAAATGGTCCGTTACTTTTGATTTAGTGCTCTGAAACAAACGAATCCAGTGCCCACGTTAAGCTAGCTCAATTTTCTATATTGTGACAAACTTTGAGACAAAAATAGATACGACAAAGCGTCCAAGTAATTCAATCGATCCCAAACTACGTGGTGCCATGCATTATTCTTCATTTATAAGTTTTTATTCAATGAGCACCAATGATAAGTTTATAATTATCCTTTTAACTTGCCGATAAACTTGACATGCTCGCACTAATTCGTCGATAACTTTTGATTTATAGCTCAGAATGACACGAATCCAGTGTGTACATTAAGATAGTTTAATTTTCTATATTTTGACAAAATTTGAGATAAACCTAGATATGACAAAGCGTCGAAGTAATCCAATCAATCGAAAACTACGTGATACCATGCATTATGCTTCATTTATAAGCCTTGACTCAATGAGCACCATTGTTCAGTTTAGAATAATAAGATTAACTGACCGATCAACTTGACATGTCCGCACTAATTCGTCCGTAGCTTTTGATTTAGAGCTCATAATGACACGAATCCAATGCCCATGTTAAGCTACCTCAATTTTCTTTATTTTTGACTAAATATAATATAGAAATAGAGACGGAAAAGCATCCAACTAATCCAATTTATCCCAAAAGGTGTGATGCCTTGCTTTATGCTTCATTTATAAGCCTTTACTTAATGAGCACCAATGATTAGTTTAGAATGATCACTTTAACTGGCAATTCAACTTGATATGTCCGCACTAAATCGTCCGCATTGATTTAGAGCTCAGAATGACATGAATCCAATGCCCACGTTAAGCTAGCTATATTTTCAATATTTTAACAAAATTTGAGACAAAATAGATACGAGAAAGCGCCCAAGTAATCCAATATATCTAAAACTATGTGATGCCATGCATTATGCTTCATTTATAAGCCTTTACTCAATGTGCACCAATGCTCCGTTTAGAATGATCACTTTAACTAGCCGATCAACTTGACATTTCCGCACTAAATCATTCCTAACTTTTGAATTTTGGCTTAAAATTACACAAATCCAATGCCCACATTCAGCTAGCTCAATTTTTCTATATTTTTGACTAAATTTAATATTGAAATTGAGACAAAAAAGCGTCCAAGTAATCCAATCTATCCCAAAATGCGTCATGCCATGCTTTATGCTTCATTTATAAGCCTTTACTGTATGAGCGCAAATGATCAGTTCAGAATGATCACTTTAACTAGCCGATCAATTTGACATGTCCGCACTCTATCGTACGTAACTTTTGATTTATAACTCAGAATAACACGAATCCAATGCCCACGTTAAGCTAGCTCAAATTTCTATATTGTAACAAACTTTTAGACAGAAATAGATACGACAAAGCATCCCAGTAATCCAATCGATCCCAAACTACGTGACGCCATGCATTTTTCTTCATTTATAAGCTTTTACTCAATGAGCACCCATGATTAGTTTAGAACGATCCTTTTGACTGGCCGATCAAGTTGACATTTCTCCAATAAATCGTCTGTAACTTTTGATTTATAGCGCAGAATGACACTAATCCAATCCCCACATTAAGCTAGTTCAATTTTCTATATTGTGACAAAATTTGACACTGAACTTGATACGACAAAGCGTCCAAGTAATCCAATCTATCCCAAACTGTGTGATGCCATGCATTATGCTTCATTTATAAGTCTTGACTCAATTAGAACCAATCATCAGTTTAGAATAATCATATTAATTGGACGATCAACTTTACATGTACACACTAAATCGTCCGTAACTTTTGATTTAGAGCTCAGAATGACACGAATCTAATGCCAACATTGAGCTAGATCAATTTTCTATATTTTGAGAGAATTTGAGACAGAAATAGAGCCGAGAAAGCGTCCAAGTAATCCAATCTATCCAAACTGCTTGATGCCATGCTTTAGGTTTCATTTATAAGACTTAACTTAATGAGCACCAATCAACTAGACATGTCCGCACTAAATCGTCCGCATTGATTTAGTGCTCAGAATGACACGAATCCAATGCCCACGTTAAGCTTGCTCAATTTTGTATACGGTAACAAAATTTGAGACCGAAATAGACACGAAAATGCGTCCAAAACTGTGTAATGCCATGCATTATGATTCAATTATATGCCTTTACTCAATAAGCACCAATGATCAACTTAGAATGATCACTTTAACTGGACGAGCAACATGACGTATCCAAACTAAATCGTCTGTAACTTTTGATTTAGAGATTAGAATGACACAAATCCAATGCCCACGTTAAGTTAGCTCAATTTTCTATATTTTGACAAAATTTGAGATTGAAATCGAGACGACAAAGCGTCCAAGTAATCCAATCTATCCCAAAATGCGTGATGCCATGTTTTATGATTCATTTATATGCTTTTACTCAATAAGAACCAATGATCAGTTTAGAATAATCATATTAACTGGCCGACCAACTTGACAAGTCCGAACTAAATCATCTGTAACTTTTGATTTTGAGCTTATAATGACACGAATCCAATGCCCACGTTAAGCTAGGCAATTTTTTTATATTTTGACAAAATGTTATATAGAA
>JAENJI010000013.1:1878597-1913167 GCA_018901935.1 Pugionium cornutum | reverse complement strand
CAAGTTGATTGGCTAGGCAAAATGATCATTCTAAACTGATCATTGGTGCTCATTAAGTAAAGGCTTATAAATGAAGCATAAAGCATGGCATCAGGCATATTTGGAAAGTTTGGATTACTTTGACGCTTTGTCGTCTCTATTTCTATCTTAAATTTTCTCAAAATATAGAAAATTGAGCTAGCTTAACGAGGGCATTAGATTCGTGTCATTTTGAGCTCAAAATCAAAAGTTACAAACGATTTAGTGTGGATATTTCAAGTTGACCGGCCTGTTAAAGTGATCATTCTAAACTGATCATTGGTGCCCATTGAGTAAAAGCTTATAAATGAAGAATAATGCATGGCGTCTTGTAATTTGGGATTAATTGGGTCACTTGGACGATTTGTTGTATCTATTCTGTCTCAAATTTTGTCATGTTATAGGAATTTAGCTAGCTTAACGTGGGCATTGGATTCATGTCATTTTAAGCTCTGAAACAAAAGTTACGGACGATTTAGTGCGGACATGTCAAATTGATCGGCCAGTTAAAGTGATAATTCTTAAGTGATCATTGTGCTCATTGAGTAAAGGCTTTTAAATGAAGCATAATCCTAGGCATCACACAATTTTAGATAGATTGGATTACTCGGATGCTTTGTCGTATCTATTTCTATCTCAAATTTTGTCACAACATAGAAAATTGAGATAGCTTAACGTGGACATTGGATTCGTGTCATTCTGAGCTCTCAATCAAAAGTTACAGACGATTTAGTGTGGACATGTCAAGTTGATCGGCCAATTAAAGTGATCATTCTGAACTGATCATTGGTGCTCATTAACTAAAGGCTAATAACTGAAGCATAAGGCATGACATCACATAGTTTTGTATAGATTGGATAACTTGGACGCTCTGTCATATCTATTTCTGTCTAAAATTTTGTCCCAACATAGAAAATTGAGCTAGCTTAATGTGGGCATCTGATTCTGGTGTTTTTGAGCACTAAATCAAAAGGTACAGACAATTTAGTGTGGACATGTCAAATTGAACGGCCAGTTAAAGTGATTATTTTAAACTGATCATTGGTGCACATTATGGAAAGGCTAATAAATGAAGCATAATGCATGGTATCACGAAGTTTGGGATAGATTGGATTACTTGGATGCTTTGTCGTATCTAGTTCTGTCTCAAAATTTGTCACAATATAGAAAATTCAACTAGATTAATGTGGGTATTGGATTCATTTCATTATGAGCTATGAATCAAAAGTTGTGGATGGATTAGTGTAGACATGTTAAGTTGATCGTCCAGTTAAAATGATCATTGGTGCTCATTGCGTAAAAGCTTATAAATGAAAAGTAATGCATGGCGTCACGTAGTTTGGGATGGATTGGATTACTTGGATATTTTGTCATATCTATTTCTATCTCAAAGTTTGTCGCAATATAGAAAATTGAGGTAGCTTAACGTCGGCATTAGATTCATGTCATTTTGAGCTTCAAATCAGAAGTTACAGACAATTTATTGTAGACGTGTGAAGTTCATCGGCCAGATAATATGATTATTCTAAACTGATCATTGGTGCTCATTGATTCAATGCTTATAAATGAAGCATAATGTATGGCATTACAGAGTTTGGGATACATAGAATTACTTGGGGGCTTTGTTATCTCCATTTCGGTCTTAAATTTTGTCATAACATAGAAAATTGAGCTAGCTTAACAAGGGAACCAGAGCTCTAAAACAAAAGTTACAGAGGATTTAGTGTGGATATGTCAAGTTGATCGGCCAATTAAAATGATCATTCTAAAATGATCATTGGTGCTCATTAAGTAAAGGCTTATAAAGAAAGCATAAGGCATGGCAACACGGAGTTTGGGATAGATTGGATTACTGGGATGCTTTTTCTTATCTAATTCTATCTCAAATTTTGTCACAAATAGAAAATTGAACTAGCTTAATGTGGATATTGGATTCGTGCCATTCTGAGCTATAAATAAAAAGTTACGGACGATTTAGTGCATACATGTCAAGTTGATCGGCCAGTTAAAATGATCATTCGAAAGTGATGATTGCTGGTCATTAAGTAAAAGCTTATAAATGAAGAATGATGCATGGCATCACGCTTTTTGGGATGGATTGGATTATTTGGACTCTTTGTCGTATTCATTTATCTCTCAAATTTTGTCATATTATAGAAAATTGAGCTAGTTCACGTGGGCGTTGGATTCATGTCATTTTAAGCTCTAAATCAAAAGTTACGGACGATTTAGTGCGGACATGTCAAGTTGATCGGCTAGTTAAAATGATGACTCTAAACTGATAATTGGTGCTCATTGAGTAAAAGCTTATAAATGAAGCATAATCCATGGCATCACACAATTTCAGATAGATTGGATTACTTGGATGCTTTTTCGTATCTAATTCTATCTCAAATTTTGTTAAAATATAGAAAATTGAGCTAGCTTAACGTGGGCATTGAATTTGTGTGTTTCTGAGCTCTAAATCAAAAGTTACAGATAATTTGTGCAGACTTGTCAAGTTGATCCGCCAGTTAAAGTGATCATTCAAAACTGATCATTGGTTCTCATTAAGTAAAGACCTATAAATGAAGCATAAAGCATGGCATCACGTAGTTTGGGATAGATTGGATTACTTAGATGCTTTGTCGTCTCTATTTCAAAATTGAGCAAGCTTAACGTGGGCATTGGATTCGTGTCATTCTGATATCTAAATCAAAATGGTCTAGACAATTATTGCGGACCTGTCGATCATTCTAAAATGATTATTGGTGCTCATTATGTAAAGGCTTATAAATGAAGCATAAAGCGTCGCATCATGAAGTTTGGGATATATTGGATTACTTGAAAACTTTTTCATATCTAGTTCTATCTCAAATTTTGTCACAGAATAGAAAATTGAACTTGATTAATCTGGGCATTGGATTTGTTTCATTTTGAGCTATAAATCAAACGTTATGGACGATTTAGAGCAGACATGTCAAGTTGATCGGCCTGATAGAACGATCATTCTAAACTGATCATTGTTCCCCATTGAGTAAAAGCTTATAAATGACGAATAATGCATGGCGTCACGTAGTTTGGGATGGATACTTGGATGCTTTGTTGTATCTATTTCTGTCTCAAAGTTTGTCACAATATTGAAAATTGAGCTAGTTTAACGTAAGCATTGGATTCCTGTCATTCTGATCTCTAAATCAAAAGTGACAAACGATTTAGTGCGGATATGTCAAGTTGATCGGCCAGTTAATATGATTATTCTAAACTTATCATTGGTGCTCATTGATTCAAGGCTTATAAATGAAGCATAATGCATGGCATCACACAATTTGGGATATATTGGAATACTTGGACGCTTTTACGTTGCTATTTCTGTCACAAATTTTGTCAACATATAGAAAATTAAGCTAGCTTAACAAGGGCACTGGATTTGTGCCATTCGGAGCTCTAAAACAAAAGTTACAGACAATTTAGTGTGGATATGTAAAGTTGATCGGCCAATTGAAATGATCATTCAAAAATGATTATTGGTGCTTATTAAGTAAAGGCTTATAAATGAAGTACAAGGCATGGCATCACGCAGTTTGGGATAGATTGGATTACTTGGACGCATTGTCGTATCTAGTTTCGTCTCAAATTGTGTCACAATATAGAAAATTGCACTAACTTAGAGTGGACATTGGATTCGTGTCATTCATTGCTATAAATCAAATGTTACGGACGATTTAATGTGACATGTCAAGTTGATTGACCAGTTAAAAGGATCATTATAAACTGATCATCGGTGCTCATTGAGTAAAAGCTTATAAATGAAGAATAATGCATGGCGTCATGTAGTTCGTGATGGATTGGATTACTTAAATGCTTTGACCTCTCTATTTCTGTCTCAAATTTTGTCACAATATAGAAAATTGAACTAGCTTAGCGTCGCCATTGGATTCGTGTCATTACAAGCTCTAAATGAAAAGCTACGTACAATTTAGTGTGGAAAAGTCAAGTTGACAGGCCAGTTAAAGTGATCAATCTAAACTGATCATTGGTGCTCATTAAATAAAGACTTGTAAATGAAGCATAATGCATGGCATCAAACAGTTTGGATAGATTGGATTACTTGGATGCTTTGTCGTCTCTATTTCTATCTCAAATTATATCAAAATATGGAAAACTGAGCTAGATTAACGTAGGCATTGGATTCGTGTCATTCTAAGTTCTAAATCAAAGGTTACGGACGATTTGTGTGGACATATCAAGTTTATCGGCCAGTTAAATTGATCATTCTAAACTCAAGCATAATGCTCATTGAATTACTTGGATGCTTGGCCATCTCTATTTTTGTCTCAAATATAGAAAATTGAGCTACCTTAACGTGGGCATTGGATTCATGTAATTCAAAGCTCTAAATAAAGTTATGGATGATTTAGTGTGGACATGTCAAGTTGATCAGCGAGATAAAGTGATCATTCTAAATTGATCATTAGTGCTCATTGAGTAAAGGCTTATAAATGAAGCATAATGCATGGCATCACACAGTTTTGGATTGATTGGATTACTTGGACACTTTGCCGTATCTATTTCTGTCTCAAATTTTTGTTACAATATAGAAAATTGAGCTAGCTTAACGTGGGCACTGGATTCATGTGTTTCTAAGCTCTAAATCAAAAGTTGCGGACGATTTAGTGCGTACATGTAGAGTTCATCGACCAGTTAAAGTTATCATTCTAAACTAATCAATGTTGCTCATTAAGTCAAGGCTTATAAATGAAGCATAAAGCATGACATCACACATTTTGGGATAGATTGGATTACTTGGACGCTTTGTCGTCTCTAATTCTGTTTCAAATTTTGTTACAATATAGAAAATTGAGCTATACTAATGTGGGGATTTGATTCGTGTGTTTCTGAGCTCTAAATAAAAATTTACGTATGATTTAGTACGTACATGTCAAGTTGATCGGCCAGTTAAAGTGATCATTCTAAATTGATCATTGGTGCTCATTAAGTAAAAGGCTTATAAATGAAGCATAAAGCATGGCATCACGTAGTTTGGGATAGATTGGATTACTTGGATACTTTGTCATCTCTATTTCTGTCTCAAATTTTGTTAAGAAATAGAGAATTGAGCTAGCTTAACATTGACATTGGATTCGTGTCATTCTGAGCTCTAAATCAAAAGTTACGGATGATTTAGTGCAGACATGTCAAGTTGATTGGCCAGATAAAGTGATCATTCAAAACTGATCATTGATGCTCATTAAGTAAAGGCTAATAAATGAAGCCTAAAGAATGGCATCACGCAGTTTGGGATGGATTGGATTAATTGCACGCTTTGTCGAATCTATTTCCCTCTCAAACTTTTTCACAATATAGAAATTGAGCTAGCATAATGTGGGCACTAGATTCCTGTCATTCCGAGCTCTAAATCAAAAGTTACGATGATTTACTGCGGACATCTCAAGTTGGTCAGCCTGTTAAAGTGATCATTCAAAAGTGATCATTAACGCTCATTAAGTAAAGAGTCATAAATGAAGCCTAAAGAATGGCATCATGGAGTTTGAGATGGATTGGATTACTTGGACGCTTTGTCGTATCTATCTCTGTTTTAAACTTTGTCACAATATTGAAAATTGAGCTAGCTTAATGTGGTCACTAGATTCGTGTCATTCCGAGCTCTAAATCAGAATTTACGAACGATTTAGTGCGAACATATCAAGTTGATCAGCCAGTTAAAGTGATTACTTGGACGCTTTCTCATATCTATTTCGTCTCAATTTTTGTTCCAATATAGAAAATTGAGCTAGATTAAAGTGAGCATTTGATTCGTGTGTTTCGGAGCTTTAAATCAAAAGTTACGGACGATTGAGTGAAAACATGTCAAGTTGATCGGCCAGTTAAAGTGATCATTTTAAACTAATCATTGGTGCTCATTAAATAAACGCTTATAAATTAAGTATAATGCATGGCATCAAGATGTTTGGATTGATTGGATTAGTTGGACACTTTTTCGTCTATATTTCTGTCTCAAATTAAGTCAAAATATAGAAAATTGAGCTAGGTTAACGTGGGCATTGGATTCATGTCATTCTAAGCTCTAAATCAAAAGTTTTGGATGATTTAGTGTGGACATGTCTAGTTGATCGGCCAGTTAAAGTGATCATTCTAAACTAATCATTAGTGCTCATTGAGTAAAGGCTTATAAATGAAGCATAATGCATGGAATCACACAATTTTGGATAGATTGGATTACTTGGACGCTTTGTTGTATCTATTTTGTTTCAAATTTTGTTACAATATAGAAAATTGAGCTAGTTTAACGTGGGCATTTGAATCGTGTGTATATGAGATCTAAATCAAAAGTTACGGATGATTTAGTGCGTACGTGTCAAGTTGAACGGCCAGTTAAAGTGATCATTCTAAACTGATCATTGGGTTCAAAAAGTAAAGGCTTATAAATGAAGCGTAAAGCAAGGCATCACGCAGTTCGGTATAATTTGGATTACTTGGATGCTTTGTCGTCTATATTTCTATCTCAAATTTTTTCAAAATATAGAGAATTGAGCTAGCTTAACTAGGGCATTGGATTCACGTCATTCTGAGCTCTAAATCAAAAGTTATGGAAAATTTTATATGGTCATGTCAAGTTTATCGGCCTGTTAGAGTGATTATTCTAAACTGATCATTGGTGCTCATTAAGTAAAGGCTTATAAATGAAGTATAAAGCATGGCATCACACAATTTGGGATAGATTGGATTACTTGTACGCTTTGTCATCTCTATATTTGAATCAAATTTTGTCAAAGAATAGAGAATTGACCTAGCTTAACGTGGGCATTGGATTCGTGTCATTTTGAGCTCTAAAGCAAAAGTTACGGACGATTTAGTGCGGAGATGTCAAGTTGATCGGCCTGTTAAAGTGATCTTTCAAAACTGATCATTGGTGCACATTAAGTTAAGGCTTATAAATGAAGCCTAAAGAATGGCATCACGCAGGTAGGGATGGATTGGATTACTTGGACACTTTGTCATATCTATTTCGGTCTCAAATTTTGTCACAATAAAGAAAATTGAGCTAGCTTAACGTGGGCACTGTATTCGTGTCATTCTGAGCACTAAATCAAAAGTTACAGACGATTTAGTGCAGACATGTCAAGTTGATCGACTTGTTTAAGTGATGATTCTAAACTGATAATTGGTGCTCATTAAATAAATGCTTATAAATGAAGCATCATGAATGGCATCAACCAGTTTGGGATAGATTGGATTACTTGGACGCTTTGTCATCCCTATTTCTGTCTCACATTTTGTCAAAAATAGAGAATTCAGCTAGCTTAACGTGGGCATTGGATTCGTGTCATTCGGAGCTCTAAATAAAAAGTTATGGATGCTTTAATGCGGACATGTCAAGTTCATCAGCCAGTTAAAGTGATCATTCTAAACTGATCATTGGTACTCATTGAGAAAAGGCTTATTAATGAAGCATAATGCATGGTCACACAGTTTTGGATAGATTGGATTAATTGAACGCTTTGTCGAATCTATTTCATCTCAAATTTTGTTACAATATAGAAAATGTAGCTAGCTTAACGTAAGCATCTGATTCTTGTGTTTCTGAGTTCTAAATCAAAAATTACAGACGATTTAGTGCATACATGCCACATTGATCGCCCAGTTAAAGTTATCATTATAAAGTGATCATTGGTGCTCATTAAATAAAGGCTTATAAATAAAGCATTATGCATGACATCAAGCAGTTTATATATTACTTGGACGCTTTGTCATCTCTATTTCTGTCTCCAATTAAGTTAAAATACAGAAAATTAAGCTAACTTAACGTGGGCATTGGATTCGTGTCATTCTGAGCTCTAAATCAGAAGTTATGGATGATTTAGTGTGGACATGTCAAGTTGATCAGCGAGATAAAGTGATCATTCTTAATTGATCATTATTGCTCATTGAGTAAAGGCTTATAAATGAAGCATAATACATGGCATCGCACAGTTTTGGATTGATTGGATTACTTGGACACTTTGCCGTATCTATTTCTGTCTCAAATTTTTGTTACAATATAGAAAATTGAGCTAGCTTAACGTGGGCACTGGATTCATATGTTTCTGAGCTCTAAATCAAAAGTTACGGACGATTTAGTGCGTACATGTAGAGTTCATCGACCAGTTAAATTTATCATTCTAAACTAATCAATGTTGCTCATTAAGTCAAGGCCTATAAATGAAGCATAAAGCATGACATCACGCATTTTGGGATAGCTTAGATTACTTGGACGCTTTGTCGTCTCTAATTCTGTTTCAAATTTTGTTGCAATATAGAAAATTGAGCTATATTAATTTGGGGATTTGATTCGTGTGTTTCTGATCTCTAAATCAAAAGTTACGTATGATTTAGTACGTACATGTCAAGTTGATCGGCCAGTTAAAGTGATCATTCTAATTTGATCATTGGTGCTCATTAAGTAAAAGGCTTATAAATGAAGCATAAAGCATCGCATCACGTAGTTTGGAATAGATTGGATTACTTGGACGCTTTTTCATCTCTATTTCTATCTCAAATTTTGTTAAGAAATAGAGAATTGAGCTAGCTTAACATTGACATTGGATTCATGTCATTCTGAGCTCTAAATCAAAAGTTACGGATGATTCAGTGCAGACATGTCAAGTTGATTGGCCAGATAAAGTGATCATTCAAAACTGATCATTGATGCTCATTAAGCAAAGGCTAATAAATGAAGCCTAAAGGATGGCATCACGCAGTTTGGGATGGATTGGATTAATTGCACGCTTTGTCGTATCTATTTCCCTCTCAAACTTTTTCACAATATAGAAATTGAGCT
This sequence comes from Pugionium cornutum, assembly GCA_018901935.1. Taxonomy (NCBI): domain Eukaryota; kingdom Viridiplantae; phylum Streptophyta; class Magnoliopsida; order Brassicales; family Brassicaceae; genus Pugionium; species Pugionium cornutum. The sequence continues at coordinate 1,904,328 of JAENJI010000013.1, read as the reverse complement.
AGCTTAATGTGGGCACTAGATTCTGGTCATTCCGAGCTCTAAATCAAAAGTTACGACGATTTACTGCGGACATGTCAAGTTGGTCAGCCTGTTAAAGTGATCATTCAAAAGTGATCATTGACGCTCATTAAGTAAAGAGTCATAAATGAAGCCTAGAGAATGGCATCATGGAGTTTGAGATGGATTGGATTACTTGGACGCTTTGTCGTATCTATCTCTGTTTTAAACTTTGTCACAATATTGAAAATTGAGCTAGCTTAATGTGGGCACTAGATTCGTGTCATTCCGAGCTCTAAATCAAAATTTACGAACGATTTAGTGCGGACATATCAAGTTGATCGGCCAGTTAAAGTGATTACTTGGACGCTTTCTCATATCTATTTCGTCTCAATTTTTGTTACAATATAGAAAATTGAGCTAGATTAACGTGAGCATTTGATTCGTGTGTTTCGGAGCTTTAAATCAAAAGTTATGGACGATTTAGTGCAAACATGTCAAGTTGATCGGCCAGTTAAAGTGATCATTTTAAACTAATCATTGGTGCTCATTAAATAAACGCTTATAAATTAAGTATAATGCATGGCATCAAGATGTTTAGATTGATTTGATTAGTTGGACAACTTTTTGTCTCTATTTCTGTCTCAAATTAAGTCAAAATATAGAAAATTGAGCTAGGTTAACGTGGGCATTGGATTCGTGTCATTCTAAGCTCTAAATCAAAAGTTATGGATGATTTATTGTGGACATGTCTAGGTTATCGGCCTGTTATAGTGATCATTCTAAACTAATCATTAGTGCTCATTGATTAAAGGCTTATAAATGAAGCATAATGCATGGCATCATACAATTTTGGATAGATTGGATTACTTGGACGCTTTGTCGTATCTATTTTTGTTTCAAATTTTGTTACAATATAGAAAATTGAGCTAGTTTAACGTGGGCATTTGATTCGTGTGTATCTGAGATCTAAATCAAAATTTATGGATGATTTAGTGCGTACGTGTCAAGTTAATCGGCCAGTTAAAGTGATCATTCTAAACTGATCATTGAGTTCAAAAAGTAAAGGCTTATAAATGAAGCGTAAAACAAGGCATCACGCAGTTCGGTATAATTTGGATTACTTGGATGCTTTGTCGTCTATATTTCTATCTCAAATTTTTTCAAAATATAGAGAATTGAGCTAGCTTAACTTGGGCATTGGATTCATGTCATTCTGAGCTCTAAATCAAAAGTTATGGAAAATTTTATATGGTCATGTCAAGTTTATCGGCCTGTTAGAGTGATTATTCTAAACTGATCATTGGTGCTCATTAAGTAAAGGCTTATAAATGAAGTATAAAACATAGCATCACACAATTTGGGATAGATTGGATTACTTGTATGCTTTGTCATCTTTATATTTGAATCAAATTTTGTCAAAGAATATAGAATTGACCTAGCTTAACGTGGGCATTGGATTCGTGTCATTTTGAGCTCTAAATAAAAAGTTACGGACGATTTAGTGCGGAGATGTCAAGTTGATCGGCCTGTTAAAGTGATCTTTCAAAACTGATCATTGGTGCACATTAAGTAAAGGCTTATAAATGAAGCCTAAAGAATGGCATCACGCAGGTAGGGATGGATTGGATTACTTGGACACTTTGTTGTATCTATTTCGGTCTCAAATTTTGTCACAATAAAGAAAATTGAGCTAGCTTAACGTGGGCACTGTATTCGTGTCCTTCTGAGCACTAAATCAAAAGTTACAGACGACTTAGTACGAACATGTCAAGTTGATCGACTTGTTAAAGTGATGATTCTCAACTGATTATTGGTGCTCATTAAATAAATGCTTATTAATGAAGCATAATGCATTGCATCAACCAGTTTGGGATAGATTGCATTACTTGGACGCTTTGTCATCCCTATTTCTGTCTCACATTTTGTCAATAAATAGAGAATTGAGCTAGCTTAACGTGGACATTGGATTCGTGTCAGTCGGAGCTCTAAATAAAAAGTTATGGATGCTTTAGTGCGGACATGTCAAGTTATTCAGCCAGTTAAAGTGATCATTCTAAACTGATCATTGGTACTCATTTAGAAAAGGCTTATTAATGAAGCATAATGCATGGTCACACAGTTTTGGGTAGATTGGATTAATTGAACGCTTTCTCGAATCTATTTCATCTCAAATTTTGTAACGATATAGAAAATTTAGCTAGCTTAACATAAGCATCTGATTCTTGTGTTTCTGAGTTCTAAATCAAAATTTCCAAACGATTTAGTGCATACATGTAGTTGATCGCCCGATTAAAGTTATCATTCTAAACTAATCAGTTGCTCATTAAGTAAAGGCTTATAAATGAAGCATAAAGCATGACATCACATTTGGATAGCTTGGATTACTTGGACGCTTTGTCATCTCATTATTTTTCTCAAATTTTGTTGCAATAGAAAATTGAGCTATATTAATTATAATTTTGTGTTTAGCTCTAAATCAAAAGTTATGGATGATTTAGTGTGGACATGTCAAGTTGATCAGCAAGATAAAGTGATCATTCTAAATTGATCATTAGTGATCATTGAGTAAAGGCTTATAAATGAAGCGTAATGCATGGCATCACACAGTTTTGGATTGATTGGATTACTTGGACACTTTGCCGTATCTATTTCTGTCTCAAATTTTTGTTACAATATAGAAAATTGAGCTAGCTTAGTGTGGGCACTGGATTCATGTGTTTCTAAGCTCTAAATCAAAAGTTACGGACGATTTAGTGCGTACATGTAGAGTTCATCGACCAGTTAAAGTTATCATTCTAAACTAATCAATGTTGCTCATTAAGTCAGGGCTTATAAATGAAGCATAAAGAATGACATCACGCATTTTGGGATAGCTTAGATTACTTGGACACTTTGTCGTCTCTAATTCTGTTTCAAATTTTGTTGCAATATAGAAAATTGAGCTATATTAATGTGGGGATTTGATTCGTGTGTTTCTGAGCTCTAAATCAAAAGTTACGTATGATTTAGTACGTACATGTCAAGTTGATTGGCCAGTTAAAGTGATCATTCTAAATTGATCATTTGTGCTCATTAAGTAAAAGGCTTATAAATGAAGCATAAAGCATGGCATCACGTAGTTTGGGATAGATTGGATTACTTGGATGCTTTGTCATCTCTATTTCTATCTCAAATTTTGTTAAGAAATAGAGAATTGAGCTACCTTAACATTGACATTGGATTTGTGTCATTCTGAGCTCTAAATCAAAAGTTACGGATGATTTTGTGCAGACATGTCAAGTTGATTGGCCAGATAAAGTGATCATTCAAAACTGATCATTGATGCTCATTAAGTAAAGGCTAATAAATGAAGCCTAAAGAATGACATCACGCAGTTTGGAATGGATTGGATTAATTGCACGCTTTGTCGTATCTATTTCCCTCTCAAACTTTTTCACAATATAGAAATTGAGCTAGCTTAACGTGGGCACTAGATTCCGGTCATTCCGAGCTCTAAAACAAAAGTTACGACGATTTACTGCGGACATGTCAAATTGATCAGCCTGTTAAAGTGATGATTCAAAAGTGATCATTGACGCTCATTAAGTAAAGAGTTATAAATGAAGCCTAGAGAATGGCATCATGGAGTTTGAGATGGATTAGATTACTTGGACGCTTTGTTGTATCTATCTCTGTTTTAAACTTTGTCACAATATTGAAAATTTAGCTAGCTTAATGTGGGCACTAGATTCGTGTCATTCCGAGCTCTAAATCAAAATTTACGAACGATTTAGTGCGGACATATCAAGTTGATCGGCCAGTTAAAGTGATTACTCTGACGCTTTCTCATATCTATTTCATCTCAATTTTTGTTACAATATGGAAAATTGAGCTAGATTAACATGAGCATTTGATTCGTGTGTTTCGGAGCTTTAAATCAAAAGTTACGGACGATTTAGTGTAAACATGTCAAGCTGATTGGCCAGTTAAAGTGATCATTTTAAACTAATCATTGGTGCTCATTAAATAAACGCTTATAAATTAAGTATAATGCATGGCATCAAGATGTTTGGATTGATTGGATTAGTTGGACACTTTTTCGTCTCTATTTCTGCCTCAAATTAACTGAAATTATAGAAAATTGAGCTAGGTTAACGTGAGCATTGGATTTGTGTCATTCTAAGCTCTAAATCAAAAGTTATGGATGATTTAGTGTGGACATGTCTAGTTGATCGGCCAGTTAAAGTGATCTTTCTAAACTAATCATTAGTGCTCAGTAAAGGCTTATAAATGAAGCATAATGCATGGAATCACACAATTTTGGATAGATTGGATTACTTGGACGCTTTGTCGTATCTATTTTTGTTTCTTATTTTGTTACAATATAGAAAATTGAGCTAGTTTAACGTGGGCATTTGATTCGTGTGTATCTGAGATCTAAATCAAAAGTTACGGACGATTTAGTGCGTATCTGTCATGTTGATCGGCCAGTTAAAGTGATCATTCTAAACTGATCACTGGGTTAAAAAAGTAAAGGCTTATAAATGAAGCGTAAAGCAAGGCATCACGCAGTTTGGTATAATTTGGATTACTTGGATGCTTTGTCGTCTATATTTCTTTCTCAAATTTTTTAAAAATATAGAGAATTGAGCTAGCTTAACTTGGGCATTGGATTCATGTCATTCTGAGCTCTAAATCAAAAGTTATGGAAAATTTTATATGGTCATGTCAAGTTTATCGGCCTGTTAGAGTGATTATTCTAAACTGATCATTGGTGCTCATTAAGTAAAGGCTTATAAATGAAGTATAAAGCATGGCATCACACAATTTGGGATAGATTGGATTATTTGTATGCTTTGTCGTCTCTATATTTGAATCAAATTTTGTCAAAGAATAGAGAATTGACCTAGCTTAATGTGGGCATTGGATTCGTGTCATTTTCGAGCTCTAAATCAAAAGTTACAGACGATTTAGTGGGGAGATGTCAAGTTGATCGGCCTGTTAAAGTGATCTTTCAAAACTGATCATTGGTGCACATTAAGTAAAGGCTTATAAATGAAGTCTAAAGAATGGCATCACGCAGGTAGGGATGGATTGGATTACTTGGACGCTTTGTCGTTTCTATTTCGGTCTCAAATTTTTTCACAATAAAGAAAATTGAGCTAGCTTAACGTGGGCACTATATTCGTGTCATTCTGAGCAATAAATCAAAAGTTAAAGACGATTTAGTGCGGACATGTGAAGTTGATCGACTTGTTAAAGTGATGATTCTAAACTGATCATTGGTGCGCATTAAATAAATGCTTATAAATGAGGCATAATGCATGGCATCAACCAGTTTGGGATAGATTGGATTACTTGGACGCTTTGTCATCCCTATTTCTGTCTCACATTTTTTCAAAAAATAGAGAATTGAGCTAGCTTAACGTGGGCGTTGGATTCGTGTCATTCGGAGCTCTAAATAAAAAGTTATGGATGCTTTAGTGTGGACATGTCTAGTTGATAAGCCAGTTAAAGTGATCATTCTAAACTGATCATTGGTACTCATTCAGAAAAGGCTTATAAATTAAGCATAATGCATGGTAACACAGTTTTGGATAGATTGGATTAAATGAACGCTTTGTCGAATCTATTTCATCTCAAATTTTGCTACAATATAGAAAATTTAGCTAGCTTAACGTAAGCATCTGATTCTTGTGTTTCTGAGTTCTAAAAAAAAAATTACGGAGATTTAGTGCTTACATGCCACGTTGATCGCCTAGTTAAAGTTATCATTATAAAGTGATCATTGGTGCCCATTAAATAAAGGTTTATAAATGAAGCATTATGCATGACATCAAGCAGTTTAGATATTACCTGGACGCTTTGTCATCTCTATTTCTGTCTCAAATTAAGTTAAAATACAGAAAATTAAGCTAACTTAACGTGGGCATTGGATTCGTGTCATTCTGAGCTCTAAATCAAAAGTTATGGATGATTTAGTGTGGACATGTCAAGTTGATCGTGCAGTTAAAATGATCATTCTAAACTAAACGATAGTGCTCATTGAGCAAAGGCTTATAAATGAAACATAATGCATGGCATCATACAGTTTTGGATAAACTGGATTACTTGGACGCTTTTTCATATATATTTTTGTCTCAAATTTTGTTACAATATAGAAAATTGAGCTAGCTTAATGTAAGCATTGGATTCATGTGTTTCTAAGCTCTAAAACAAAAGTTACGGACGATTTATTGCGCACATGTCAATTTGAACGGCCTGTTATAGTGATAACTCTAAACTGATCATTGGTGCCCATTAAATAAATGCTTATAACTGAAACTTAATGCATGGCATCAAGCAGTTTGGATATACTGGATTACTTGGACACTTTGTGGTATCTATTTCCATCTAAAATTTTCTTACAATATAGAAAACTGAGCTAACTTAATGTGGGCATTTGATTTCGGTGTATCTGAGCTCTAAATCAAAAGTTATTGACGATTTAGTGCGTACATGTCAAGTTGATCGGCCTGTTCAAGTGATCATTTGGTTCATTCATTAAAGGGTAATTAAAGAAGCATAAAGCATGACATCACGCAGTTTGTTATAAATTGGATTACTTGGTTGCTTTCTCGTCTCTATTTTTGTTTGAAATTTTGTGAAAATAGAGAAAATTAAGCTAACTTAACGTGGGCATTGGATTCGTGTCATTCTGATCTCTAAATCAAAAGTTATGTATAATTTAATGTGGACATGTCATGTTCATCAGCCAGTTAAAGTGATTATTCTAAGCTGATCATTGGTCCTCATTAACTAAAGGCTTATAAATGAAGCATAAAGCATGGCATCACGCAGCTTGAGATAGATTGGATTACTTATAGGCTTTGTCGTCTCTATTTCTGCCTCAAATTTTGTCAAACAAATTGAGAATTCAAGTAGCTTAACGTGGGCATTGGATTCGTGTCATTCTGAGTTCTATATCAAAATTTACGAATGATTTAGTGTGGAAATGTCAAGTTGATCGGCCAGTTAAAATGATAATTCAAAACTGATCATTGATGCTCATTAAGTAAAGGCTTATAAATGAATCATAAAGCATGGCATCACGCAGTTTGGGATAGATTGGATTACTTGTACACTTTGTCGTCTCTATTTTTGTCTCAAACTTTGTCACAATATAGAAAATTGAGCAAGCTTAACGTGGGCACTGTATTCGTGTAATTTTGAGCTCTAAATCAAAACTTATGGATGATTTATTATGGACATGTCAAGTTGATCCGCCAGTTAAAGGGATCGTTCTAAAGTTATCATTAATGCTCATTGAGTAAAGGCGTATAAATGAAGCATAATGCATTGTATCACACAGTTTCATGATAGATTGGATTACTTGGATGCTTTGTCATATCTATTTCAGTCTCAAATCTTGTTACAATACAATAAATTGAGCTACCTTAACATGGGCATTGGATTCATGTGTTTCTAAGCTATAAATCAAAAGATACCGACGATTTTATGCGTACATGTAGAGTTGATCGGCCTGTTAAAGTGATCATTCTAAACTGATCTTTGGTGCTCATTGAGTAAAGGCTTATAAATGAAGCGTAATGCATGGCATCAAACAGTTTTCGATAGATTGGATTACTTGGACGCTTTGTCATATCTATTTCTGTCTCAAATATTGTTATGATATATAAAACTGAGGTAGCTTAATGTGGGCATTGGATTTGTGTGATTGTAAGCCCTAAATCAAAAGTTACGGATGATTTAGTGCGGATATGTCAAGTTGATTGGCCATTTAAAGAGATCATTCTAAACTAATCATCGGTGCTCATTATGTAATGGCTTATAAATGAAGCATAATACATGGCATCACTTAGTTTTGGATAGATTGGATTACTCCCACGCATTGTCGTATCTATTTTTGTCTCAAATTCAGTTACAATAGAAAATTGAGCTAGCTTAACGTGGGCATTGGATTCGTGTCATTCCGAGCTGTAAATCAATAAGTACGGACGATTTAGGGCGGACATGTCAAGTCGATCAGCAAGTTAAAGTGATCATTCCTAACTGATTATTGGTGCTCATTGAGTAAAGCCTTATAAATGCGTACATGTAGAGTTGATCGGCCAGTTAATGTGATCATTATAAACTGATCATTGTGGCTCATTGCGTAAAGGCTTATAAATGAAGCATAATGCATGACATCAAAAAGTTTTCGGTAGATTGGATTACTTGGACGCTTTATCATATATAACTCTATCTCAAATCTTTTATAATATATAAAACTTAGGTAGCTTAACCTAGCCATTGGATTCGTGTCATTCTAAGCTCTAAATCAAAAGTTATGGACGATTTAGTGCGGACATGTCAAGGTTATTAGCCATTTAAAGAGATCATTCTAAACAAATCATTGGTGCTCATTAAGTAAAGGCTTATAAATGAAACATAATGCATGACATCAAGCTGTTTAGATGGATTCGATTACTTGGACGCTTTGTCGTCTCTATATCAGTCTTAAATGTTGTCAAAATACAGAAAATAGAGCCAGCTTAACGTGGGCGTTGGATTCGTGTCATTATGAGCTCTAAATCAAAAGTTACGGAAGATTTAGTGTGGATATGTGAAGTTGATCGGCCAGTTAAAGTGATCATTCTAAACTAATCATTGGTGCTTATTGAGTAAAGGCTTATAAATGAAGCATAATGCATGGCATCATACAGTTTTCAATAGATTGGATTACTTAGACGCTTTTTCATATCTATTTTTGTCTCAAATTTTATTATGATATATAAAATTGAGATAGCTTAACGTGGGCATTATATTCGTAGGTTTGTGAGCTCTAGATCAAAAGTTACGATCGATGTAGTGCAGACATGTCAAGTTGATCGGCCAGTTAAAGTGATCATTCTAAACTGATCATTGGTGCTCATTAAGAAAAGGCTTATAAATGTTGCATAATGCATGGCATCACATAGTTTGTGATAGATTGGATTAGTTGACGCTTTGTCGTCTCTATTTTTGTCATAAATTTTGTCACAATATAGAAAATTGAGCTAGCTTAACGTGGGCACTCTATTTGTGTCATTCCGACCTCTAAATAAAAAGTTACGGATGATTTAGTGCGGACATGTCAAGTTGATCGGCTAATTTAAGGGATCATTCTAAAGTGATCATTAGTGCTCATTGAGTAAAGGCGTATAAATGAAGCATAATACATTGCATCTCACAGTTTTATGATAGATTGGATGACTTGGATGCTTTGTCGTATCTATTTGAGTCTAAAATCTTGTTACAATACAGTAAATTGAGCTACCTTAACGTGGGCATTGGATTCATGTGTTTCTAAGCTATAAATCAAAAGATACCGACGATTTTATGCGTACATGTAGAGTTTATCGGCCTGTTAAAGTGATCATTCTAAATTGATCTTTGGTGCTCATTGAATAAAGGCTTATAAATGAAGCATAATGCATGGCATCAAACAGTTTTCGATAGATTGGATTAATTGGACGCTTTGTCATATCTATTTCTGTCTCAAATATTTAAAGAGATAATTCTAAACAAATCATTGCTCCTCATTAAGTAAAGGCGTATAAATGAAGCATAATTCATGACATCAAGCTGTTTGGATAGATTCGATTATTTGGATGCTTTGTCGTCTATATATCAGTCTTAAATTTTGTCAAAATATAGAAAATTGAGCTAGCCTAACGTGGGCATTGGATTCGTGTCATTATGAGCTCTAAATCAAAAGTTACGGACGATTTAGTGCGGATATGTGAAGTTGATCGGCCAGTTAAAGTGATCATTATAAACTAATCATTGGTGCTGATTGAGTAAAGGCGTATAAACGAAGCATGATGCATGGCATCATACATTTTTGAATAGATTGGATTACTTAGACGCTTTGTCATATCTATTTCTATCTCAAATTTTGTTATGACATAGAAAATTGAGCTAGCTTAACGTGGGCATTATATAAGTGTGTTTGTGAGCTCCAAATCAAAAATTACGAACGATTTAGTGCAGACATGTCAAGTTGATCGGCCAGTTAAAGGGATCATTCTAAACTGATCATTGGTGCTCATTAAGAAAAGGCTTATAAATGATGTATAATGCATGGCATCACGTAGTTTTTGATAGATTGGATTACTTGGACGCTTTGCGTCTCTATTTTTGCCATTAATTTTGTCACAATATAGAAAATTGAGCTAGCTTAACGTGGGCACTGTATTCGTGTCATTCTGAGCTTTAAATAAAAAGTTACGAATGATTTAGTGTGGACATGTCAAGGTGATCGGCCAGTTAATGTGATCATTCTAAACTGATCATTGGTGCTCATTAAATAAAGGCTTATAAATGAAGCATAATGATGGCATAAAGCTGTTTGGGATAGATTAGATTACTTGGACGCTTTGTCGTCCCCATTTCTGTCTCACATTTTGTCAAAAAATAGAGAACTGAGCTAGCTTATCGCGGGCATTGGATTCATGTAATTATGTGCTCTAAATCAAAACTTATGGATGAGTTGGTGTGGACATGTCAAGTTGATCGGCCAGTTAAAGAGATCATTCTAAAGTTATCATTAGTGCTATTTGAGTTAAGGCGTATAAATGAAGCATAATGCATGGCATCACACAATTTTACGATAGATTAGATTACATAGATGCTTTGCCGTATCTATTTCAGTCTCAATTCTTGTTACAATATAGTAAATTGAGCTATCTTAACGTGGGCATTGGATTCATATGTTTTTAAGCTCAAAATCAAAAGATACGGACTATTTAATGCGTACATGTAGAGTTGATCGCCCAGTTAATGTGATCATTATAAACTGATCATTGTGGCTCATTGCGTAAAGGCTTATAAATGAAGCATAATGCATGGCATCAAAAAGTTTTCGGTAGATTGGATTACTTGGACGCTTTATCGTATCTAATTCTATCTCAAATCTTTCATAATACATAAAACTTAGGTAGCTTAACCTAGCCATTGGATTCGTGTCATTCTAAGCTCTAAATCAAAAGTTATGGACGATTTAGTGCAGACATGTCAAGGTTATTAGCCATTTAAAGAGATCATTCTAAACAAATCATTGGTGCTCATTAAGTAAAGGCTTATAAATGAAACATAACGCATGACATCAAGCTGTCTGGATGGATTCGATTATTTGGACGCTTTGTCGTCTCTATATCAGTCTTAAATTTTGTCAAAATATAGAAAATAGAGCTAGCTTAACGTGGGCATTGGATTCGTGTCATTATGAGCTCTAAATCAAAAGTTACGGACGATTTAGTGCGGATATGTGAAGTTGATCGGCCAGTTCAAGTGATCATTCTAAACTAATCATAGGTGCTTATTGAGTAAAGGCATATAAATGAAGCATAATGCATGACATCATACAGTTTTGAATAGATTGGATAACTTAGACGCTTTGTCATATCTATTTCTGTCTCAAATTTTGTTATGATATATAAAATTGAGCTTGCTTAACGTGGGCATTATAATCGTGTGTTTGTGAGCTCTAGATCAAAAGTTACGAACGATTTAGTGCAGACATGTCAAGTTGATCGGCCAGTTAAAGTGATCATTCTAAACTGATCATTGGTGCTCATTAAGAAAAGGCTTATAAATGTTGCATAATGCATGGTATCACATAGTTTGTGATAGATTGGATTAGTTGACGCTTTGTCGTCTCTATTTTGTCATAAATTTTGTCACAATATAGAAAATTGAGCAAGCTTAACGTGGGCACTATATTCGTGTCATTCCGAGCTCTAAATAAAAAGTTACGGATGATTTAGTGCGGACATGTCAAGTTGATCGGCCAGTTAATGTGATCATTCTAAACTGATCATTGGTGCTCATTAAATAAAGGCTTATAATTGAAGCATAATGCATGGCATTCAGCTGTTTGGGATAGATTGGATTACTTGGATGCTTTGTGTTCCCCATTTCTGTCTCACATTTTGTCAAAAAATAGAGAACTGAGCTAGCTTAACGTGGGCATTGGATTCGTGTAATTTGGAGCTCTAAATCAAAACTTATGGATGATTTGGTGTGGACATGTCATGTTCATCGGTCAGTTAAAGGGATCATTCCAATGTGATCATTAGTGCTCTTTGAGTAAAGGCGTATAAATGAAGCATAATGCAAGGCATCACACAGTTTTATGATAGATTAGATTACTTGGATGCTTTGTCGTATCTATTTCAGTATCAATTGTTGTTACAATAAAGTAAATTGAGCTATCTTAACGTGGGCATTCGATTCTTGTGTTTTAGGCTCAAAATCAAAAGATACGGGTGATTTAATGCGTACATGTACAGTTGATCGGCAAGTAAAAGTGATCATTATAAACTGATGATTGGGGCTCATTGAGTAAAGGCTTATAAATGAAACATAATGCATGGCATCAAACAGTTTTCGGTAGATTGGATTACTTGGATGCTTTTTCGTATCTATTTCTATCTCAAATATTTTATAATATATAAAACTGAGGTCGCTTAACGTGGCCATTGGATTCATGTCATTCTAATCTCTAAGTCAAAAGTTATGGACGATTTAGTGCGGACATGTCAAGGTTATTAGCCATTTAAAGAGATCATTCTAAACAAATCATTGGTGCTCATTAAGTAAAGGCTTATAAATGAAGCATTTTGCATAACATCAAGCTGTTTGGATGGATTCGATTACTTCGATGCTTTTTCTCTCTATATCAGTCTTAAATTTTTATCAAAAGATAGAAAATTGAGCTGGTTAATGTGGGTATTGGATTCGTGTCATTATGAGCTCTAAATCAAAAGTTACGGACGATTTAGTGTGGATATGTGAAGTTGATCGGCCAGTTAAAGTGATCATTCTAAACTAATCATTGGTGCTCATTGAGTAGAGGCTTATAAATGAAGCATAATGCATGTCATAATACAGTTTTGAATTGATTGGATTACTTAAACGCTTTGTCATATCTATTTCTGTCTCAAATTTTGTTATGATATAGAAAATTGAGCTAGCTTAACGTGGGCATTATATTCGTGTTTTTGTGAGCTCTAAATCAAAAGTTAAGAACGATTTAGTGCAGACATGTCAAGTTGATCGGACAGTTAAAGTGATCATTCTAAACTGATCATTGGTGCTCATTAAGAAAAGGCTTATAAATGATGCATAATGCATGACATCACATAGTTGGTGATAGATTGGATTACTTGGACGCTTTGTCATCTCTATTTTTGCTATAGATTTTGTCACAATATAGAAAACTGAGCTATCTTAATGTGGGCATTGGATTCGCGTTATTCTGAGCTTTAAATCGAAACCTACAGACGATTTAGTGCGGACAAGTCAAGTTGATCGGCCCGATAAAGTGATCATTCTAAACTGATCATTGGTGCTCTTTAAATGAAGGCTTATAAATGAAACATAAGGCATGACATCATGCAATTTGGGATAGATTCGAGTACTTGGGCGCTTTATCATCTCTATTTCTGTTCCAAATTCTGTTAAAATATAGAAAATTGAGCTAGCTTAAGTGGCTATTGGATTTGTGTCATTCTGAGCTCTAAATCAAAAGTTACAGACGATTTAGTGCGGAAATATCAATTTGATCGTCCACTAAAAGTGATCATTCTAAACTGATCATTGGTGCTCATTGAGTAAAGGCTTATAAATGAAGCATAAAACATGGCATCACGCTGTTTGAGATAAATTGGATTACTTGTACGCTATGTCATCTCAAACTTTGTCACAATATAGAAAATTGAGCTATATTAACGTGGGCATTGGATTCGTATCGTTCTGAGCTCTGAATCAAAACCTACATACGATTTAATGTGGACAAGTCAAGTTGATCGGCCAGTTAAAGTGATCATTCTAAACTGATCATTGGTGCTAATTAAGTGAAGGCTTATAAATGAAACATAAGGCATGACATCACGCAATTTGGGATAGACTCGAGTACTTGGGCGCTTTGTCGTCTCTTTTTGTTTTCCAAATTTTGTTAAAATATAGAAAATTTAGCTAGCTTAAGTGGCCATTGGATTCGTGTCATTCGGAGCTCTAAATCAAAAGTTATGGACAATTTAGTGCGGACATGTCAAGTTGATCGGCCACTAAAAGTGATCATTCTAAACTGATCATTGGTGCTCACTGAGTAAAGGCTTATAAACAAAGCATAATGATGGCATCACACAGTTTTAGATAGATTGGATTACTTAGACGCTTTGCCATATCTATTTCTGTTTCAAATTTTGTTACAATATAGAACACTGAGCTAGATTAACGTGGGCATTAGATTCGTGTGTTTCCGAGCTCTAAATCAAAAGTTACAGACGATTTAGTGCAGACATGTCAAGTTGATCGGGCAGTTAATGTTATAATTCTAAACTGATCAGTGGTGCTCATTCAGTAAAGGCTAATAAATGAAGCATAAAGCATGTCATCACACAATTTGGGATAGATTTGATTACTTGGATGGTTTGTCGTCTCTATTTCTGTTCCCAATTTTGTCAAAATATAGAAACTTGAGCTACCTTAATTGGGCATTGGATTCGTATCATTCTGAGCTCTAATCAAAAGTTACGCACGATTTAGTGCATTAATGTCAATTTGATCGGCCAGTTAAAGTGATCATTCAAAATTGATCATTGGTGCTCAATAAGTAAAGGCTTATAAATGAAGCATAATGCATGTCATCAAGCTGTTTGGGATAGATTGGATTACTTGGAGACTTTGTCGTCTCTATTTCTGTCTCAAAATTTGACAAAATGTAGAAAATTGAGCTAGATTAATGTGGTCATTGGGTTCGTGTCATTCCGAGCTGTAGATCAATAGGTACGGATGATTTTGGGCGGACATGTCAAGTCGATCTGCCAGTTAAAGTGATCATTCCTAACTGATTATTGGTGCTCATTGAGTAAAGCCTTATAAATGAAGACTAAGGCATGACATCACGCAGATTGGGATAGATTGGATTACTTGGACGCTTTGTCATATCTAGTTCAGTCTCAAATTTTGTCACAATATTGAAAATTGAAGTAGCTTAATGTGGCCAATTGATTAGTGTCATTCTGAGCTTTAAATCAAAAGTTACGAACGATTTAATGCGGTCATATCAAGTTGATCGGCCAACTAAAGTCATCATTCTAAACTGATCATTGGTGCTCATTGAGTAAAGGCTTATTAATGAAGCATAATGCATGCATGGCAACACACACTTTTCGATATATTGGTTTACTTGGACGCTTTGTCTTATCTATTTCTGTCTCAAAATTTGTCACAATATAGAAAATTGAGCTAATTTAACGTGGGCACTCGATTCGTGTGTTTCTAAGCTCTAAATCAAAAGTTACAGATGATTTAGTGCGTACATGTCAAGTTGATCGGCGAGTTAAACTGATCATTCTAAACTGATCATTGGTGCTCATTAAGTAAATCCTTGAAAATGAAGCATAAACCATGGCATTACGCAGTTTAGTATAAATTGGATTACTTGGACGCCTTGTCGTCTCTATTTATGTCTCAAATTTTGTCCAAATATAGAGAATTGAGATAGCTTAATGTGGGCATTGGATTCGTGTAATTCCGAGCTTTAAATCAAAAGTTACGAACGATTTAGTACGGACAAGACAAGTTGATCGGCCAGTTAAAGTGATCATTCGAAACTGTTCATTGCGGCTCATTAACTAAAGACTTATAAATGAAGCCTAAAGAATGGCATCACACATTTTGGTATAGATTGGATTACTTGGACACTTTGTCGTCTCTACTTATGTCTCAAATTTTGTCAAAATATAGAACATTTGTCAAGATTAACGTGGGCATTCGATTCGTGTCATTATGAGCTCAAATCAAGAGGTACGGATGCTTTACTGAGGACATGTCAAATTGATCGGCCAGTTAAAGTGATCATTCTAAACTGATTATTGGTGCTTATTAACTAAAGGCTTATAAATGAAGAATAATGCATGACATCAAACAGTTTTCGATAGATTGGATTACGTGGACGATTTGTCGTATCTATTTCTGTCTATAATATTGTTATAATATAGAAAATTGATCTAGATTAACGTGAGTGTTGGATTCATGTCATTCAGAGCTCTAAATCAAAAGTTAAGGAAGATTTAGTGCAGACATGTCAAGTTGAGTGTCTAGTTAAAGTGATCATTCTATACAGATCATTGGTCCTCATTAAGTAAAGGTTTATAAATGAAGCATAAAGCATGGCATCAAGCAGCTTGGATAGATTGCATTACTTGGACGCTTTTACGTCTCTATTTTTGTCTCAAATTTTGTCAAAATATAGAACATTTATCTAGATTCATGTCATTATAAGCTCAAATAAAGAGGTAGGGACAATTTACTGAAGACATGTCAAGTTAATCAGCCTTTTAAAAAGATCATTCTAAACTAATCATTGGTGCTGATTAAGTAAAGGCTTATAAATGAAGCATAATGCATGACATAAGGCTGTTTGGATGGATTCGATTACTTGGAGGCTTTGTCATCTCTATATCTGTCTCAAATTATGTCAAAAAATAGAAAATTGAGCTAGATTAACGTGGGCATTGGATTCGTGTCATTATGAGCTCTAAATCAAAAGTTACGGACGATTTAGCGTGGATATGTGAAGTCAATCGGCTAGTTAAAGTGATCATTCTAAACTAATCATTGGTGCTCATTGAGTAAAGGCTTATAAATAAAGCATAATGCATGGCATCATATAGTTTTTAATAGATTGGATTACTTAGACGTTTTGTCATATCTATTTCTGTCTCAAATTTTCTTATGATATAGAAAATTGAGCTAGCTTAACGTGGGAATTATATTCGTGTGTTTGTGAACTCTAAATCAAAAGTTACGAACGACTTAGTGCAGACATGTCAAGTTGATCGTCCAGTTAAAGTGATCATTCTAAACTGATCATTGGTGCTCATTACGAAAAGGCTTATAAATGATGCATAAAGCATGGCATCACATAGTTTGTGATAGATTGGATTACTTGTACGCTTTGTTGTCTCTATTTTTGCCATAAATTTTGTCACAATATAGAAAATTGAGCTATCTTAACGTGGGCATTGAATTCGCGTTATTTTGAGCTCGAAATCAAAACCTACAGACGATTTAGTGCGGATAAGTCAAGTTGATCGGCCAGATAAAGTGATCATTCTAAACTGATCATTGGTGCTCCTTAAGTGAAGGCTTATAAATGAAACATAAGGCATGACATCACGCAATTTAGGATAGATTCGAGTACTGGGGCGCTTTGTCGTCTCTACTTCTGTTCCAAATTTTGTTAAAAATATAGAAAATTGAGCTAGCTTAAGTGGCCATTGGATTCGTGTCATTCTGAGCTCTAAATCAAAAGTTACGGATGAATTAGTGCGGACATGTCAAGTTGATCGGCCATTAAAAGTGATCATTTTAAACTGATCATTGGTACTCATTGAGTAGAGGCTTATAAATGAAGCATAATGCATGGCATCACACATGTTTGGATATATTGGATTACTTGGACGCTTTGTTATATCTATTTCTGTCTCAAATTTGGTTACAATAGAAATTGAGCTATATTAACGTGGGCATTGGATTCGTGTGTTTCCGAGTTCTAAATCAAAAGTTACAAACGATTTAGTGCAGACATGTCAAGTCTATTGGGTAGTTAAACTGATAATTCTAAACTGATCATTGGTTCTCATTAAGTAAAGGCTAATAAATAAAGCATAAAGCATGGCATCACACAATTTGGGATAGATTGGATTCCTTGGATGGTTTGTCGTCTCTATTTCTGTTCCCAATTTTGTCAAAATATAGAAAATTGAGCTACATTAAATGGGCATTGGGTTCGTGTCATTATGAGCTCTAAATAAAAAGTTATAGACGATTTAGTGCGGACATGTCAAGTTGATCGGCCAGTTAAAATGATCATTTTAGAATGATCATTGGTGCTCATTAAGTAAAGGCTTATAAATGAAGTATAAAGCATGGTATCACACAGTTTGGGATAGATTCAAGTACTTGGGCGCTTTGTCGTCTGTATTTCTGTTCCGAATTTGGTTAAACTATAGAAAATTGAGCTAGCTTAAGTGGCCATTGGATTCATGTCATTCTGAGCTCTAAATCAAAAGTTACGGACGATTTAGTACGGACATGTCAAGTTGATCGGACACTAAAAGTGATCATTCTAAACTGATCATTGGTGCTCATTGAGTAAAGGCTTATAAATGAAGCATAATGCATGGCATCACACTGTTTTGGATAGATTGGATTACTTGGACAATTTTTCATATCTATTTCTGTCTCAAATTCAGTTACAATAGAAATTGAGCTATATTAACATGGGCATTAGATTCGTGTGTTTCCGAGCTCTAACTAAAAAGTTACGGACGATTCAGTGCAGACATGTGAAATTGATCGGGTAGTTAAAGTGAGAATTCTAAACTGATCATTGGTGCTTATTAAGTGAAGGCTTATAAATGAAACATAAGGCATGACATCACACAATTTGGGATAGATTTGAGTACTTGGGCGCTTTGTAATCTCTATTTCTGTTCCAATTTTTGTGTCATTCTGAGCTCTAAATCATACGTTACAGACGATTTAGTGTGGACATGTCAAGGTTATCAGCCATTTAAAGAGATCATTCTAAACAAATCATTGGTGCTCATTAAGTAAAGGCTTATAAATGAAGCATAATGCATGACATCAAGCTGTTAGGATGAATTCGATTACTTGGACGCTTTGTCGTCTCTATATCAGTCTCAAAATTTGTTAAAATTTAGAAAATTGAGCAAGATTAACGTGAGCATTGAATTCTTTTCATTATGAGCTCTAAATCATAAGTTACAGACGATTTAGTGCGGATATGTGAAGTTGATCGGCCAGTTAAAGTGATCATTTTAAACTAATCATTGGTGGTCATTGAGTAAAGACTTATAAATGAAGCATAATGCATGACATCATACAGTTTTGAATAGATTGGATTACTTAGACGCTTTGTCATATCTACTTCTGTCTCAAATTTTGATATGATATAGAAAATTGAGCTAGCTGAACGTGGGCATTATATTCGTGTGTTTGTGAGTCTAAATCAAAAGATACGAACGATTTACTGTAGACATGTGAAGTTGATCGACCAGTTAAAGTGATCATTTTAAACTGGTCATTGGTGCTCATTAAGAAAAGGCTTATAAATGATGCATAAAGCATGGCATCACATAGTTTGTGATAGATTGCATTACTTGGACGCTTTGTCGTCTCTATTTTTACAACAAATTTTGTCACAATATAGAAAATTGAGCTATCTTAACATGGGCATTGGATTCGCGTTATTCCGAGCTCTAAATCAAAACCTACAGACGATTTAGTGCGGATGAGTCAAGTTGATCGCCCAGATAAAGTGATCATTCTAAACTGATCATTGGTGCTCCTTGAGTAAAGGCATATAAATGAAGCATAATGCATGGCATCACACAGTTTTGGATAGATTGGATTACTTGGACGCTTTGTCATATCTATTTCTGTCTCAAATTTAGTTACAATAGAAATTGAGCTATATTAACGTGGGATTGGATTCGTGTGTTTCCGAGATCTAAATCAAAGGTTATGGACGATTTAGTGCAGACATGTCAAGTTGATCGGCTAGTTAAAGTGATAATTCTAAATTGATCATTGGTGCTGATTAAGTGAAGCCTTATAAATGAAACATAAGGCA
The DNA here is from genome assembly GCA_018901935.1 of Pugionium cornutum. Taxonomy (NCBI): domain Eukaryota; kingdom Viridiplantae; phylum Streptophyta; class Magnoliopsida; order Brassicales; family Brassicaceae; genus Pugionium; species Pugionium cornutum. Next base: position 1,884,656 of record JAENJI010000013.1, on the reverse strand, counting down.
TGACATCACGCAATTTGGGACAGATTCGAGTACTTGGGCACTTTGTTGTCTCTATTTCTGTTCCAAATTTTGTTAAAATATAGAAAATTTAGCTCCCTTAAGTGGCCATTGGATTCGTGTCATTCTGACCTCTAAATCAAAAGTTACGGACGATTTAGTGCGGACATGTCAAGTTGATCGGCCACTATAAACGATCATTCTAAACTGATCATTGGTGCTCATTGAGCAAAGGCTTTTAAATGAAGCACAATGCATGGCATCACATAGTTTTGGATAGATTGGATTACTTGGACGCTTTGTCATCTATTTCTCTTTCAAATTTCGTTACAATAGAAATTGAGCTATATTAACTTGGGCATTGGATTCGTGTGTTTCCGAGTTCTATATCAAAAGTTACGGACGATTTAGTGCAGACATGTCAAGTTGATCAACTAGTTAAAGTGATAATTCTAAACTGATCATTGGTGCTTATTAAGTGAATGCTTATAAATGAAACATAAGGCATGACATCACCCAATTTGGGAAAGATTCAAGTAATTGGGCGCTTTGTTGTGTCTATTTATGTTCCAAATTTTGTTAAAATATTGAAAATTGAGCTAGCTTAAGTGGCCATTGGATTCGTGTCATTCTGAGCTCTAAATCAAAAGTTACGGACAATTTAGTGCGGACATGTCAAGTTGATCGGCCACTAAAAGTGATCATTCTAAATTGAAAATTGGTGCTCATTGAGTAAAGGCTTATAAATGAAGCATAATGCATGGCATCACACAGTTTTGCATAGATTGAATTACTTGGACGCTTTGTCATATCTATTTCTGTCTCAAATTTAGTTACAATAGAAATTGAGCTATATTAACGTGGGCAATGGATTCGTGTGTTTCCGAGCTCTAAATCAAAAGTTACGGACGATTTAGTGCAGAAATGTCAAGTTGATCGGCTACTTAAAGTGATAATTCTAAACTGATCATTGGTGCTTATTAAGTGAAAGTTTATAAATGAAACACAAGGCATGACATCACGCAATTTGGGATAGATTCGAGTACTTGGTCGCTTTGTTGTCTCTATTTTTGTTCCCCTTTTTTTTAAAATACGGATGATTTAGTGTGAACATGTCAAGTTGATCGGCCACTAAAAGTGATTATTCTAAACTGATCATTGGTGCTCATTGAGTAAACCTTTATAAATGAAGCATAATGCATGGCATCACACAGTTTTGGATAGATTGGATTACTTGGATGCTTTGTCATATCTATTTTTGTCTCAAATTTAGTTACAATAGAAATTGAGCTATATTAACGTGGGCATTGGATTCGTGTGTTTTTTTTCGAGCTCTAAATCAAAAATTACTGACGATTTAGTGCAGACATGTCAAGTTGATCGGCTAGTTATAGTGATAATTCTAAACTGATCATTGGTGTTTATTAAGTGAAGGTTTATAAATGAAACATAAGGCATGACATCATGCAATTTGGGATATATTTGAGTACTTGGGCGCTTTGTTGTCTCTATTTCTATTCCAAATTTTGTTAAAATATAGAAAATTGAGCTAGCTTAAGTGGCCATTGGATTCGTGTTATTCTGAGCTCTAAATCAAAAGTTACGGACGATTTAGTGTTGACATGTCAAGTTGATTGGCCACTAAAAGTGATCATTCTAAACTGATCATTGGTGCTCGTTGAGTAAAGCTTTATAAATGAAGCATAATACATGGCATCTCACAGTTTTGGATAGATTGGATTACTTGGACGATTTGTCATATCTATTTCTGTCTGAAATTTTGTTACAATAGAAATTAAGCTATATTAACGTGGGCAATGGATTCGTGTGTTTCCGAGTTCTAAATCAAAAGTTACAGACGATTTAGTGCAGACATGTCAAGTTGATCGGCTAGTTAAAGTGATAATTCTAAACTGATCATTGGTGCTTATTAAGTGAAGCCTTATAAATGAAACATAAGGCATGACATCACGCAATTTGGGATAGATTCGAGTACTTGGGCACTTTGTGGTCGCTATTTCTGTTCCAAATTTTGTTAAAATATAGAAAATTGAGATAGCTTAAGTGGCCATTGGATCCATGTCATTTTGAGATCTAAATCAAAAGTTACGGATGATTTAGTGCGGACATGTCAAGTTGATCGGCCACTAAAAGTGATAATTCTAAACTGATCATTGGTTCTCATTGAGTAAAGGCTAATAAATGAAGCATAATGCAGGGCATCACACATTTTTGGATAGATTGGATTACTTGGACGCTTTGTCATATCTATTTCTGTCTCAAATTTAGTTACAATAGAAATTGAGTTATATTAACGTGGGCATTGGATTCGTGTGTTTCCGAGCTCTAAATCAAAATGTATGGACGATTTAGTGCAGACATGTCAAGTTGATCGGCTAGTTAAAGTGATAATTATAAACTGATCTTTGGTGCTCATTAAGTAAAGGCTAATAAATGAAGCATAAAGCAAGGCATCACACAATTTGGGATAGATTGGATTACTTGGATGGTTTGTCGTCTCTCTTTCTGTTCCCAATTTTGTCAGAATATAGAAAATTGAGTTACCTTAAGTAGACATTGGGTTCTTGTCATTCTTAGTTCTAAATCAAAAGTTATGGACAATTTAGTGCGGACATGTCAAGTTGATCGGCCAGTTAAAATGATCATTTTAGAATGATCATTGGTGCTCATTAAGTAAAGGTTTATAAATGAAGCATAAAGCATGACATCACGCAGTTTGGGATAGATTGGATTACTTGTACGCTTTGTCGTCTCTATTTTTGTCTCGAATTTTGTCACAATATAGAAAATTGAGGTACCTTAACGTGGGCTCTGTATTCTTGTCATTCTGAGCTCTAAATTAAAGGTTACGGATGATTTAGTGCGGACATGTCAAGTTGATCGGCCAGTTAAGGTGATCATTCTAAACTGATCATTGGTGCTCATTAAATAAAGGCTTGTAAATGAAGCATAATGCATGGCATAAAGCTGTTTCGGATAGATTGGATTACGTGGACGCTTTGTGGTCCCCATTTCTGTCTCACATTTTATCAAGAAATAGAGAACTGAGCTAGATTAACGTGGGCATTGTATTCGTGTAATTCTAAGCTATAAATAAAAACTTACGGATGATTTGGTGTGGACACGTCAAGTTGATTGGCAGTTAAAGGGATCATTCTAAAGTGATCATTAGTGCTCTTTGAGTAAAGGCGTATAAATGAATCATAATGCATGGCATCACACAGTTTAATGATAGATTGGATTACTTGGATGCATTGTCGTATCAATTTCAGTCTCAATTCTTTTTACAATATAGTAAATTGAGCTATCTTAACGTGGGCATTGGATTCATGTGTTTTTAAGTTCAAAATCAAAAGATACGGACGATTTAATGCGTACATGTAGAGTTGATCGGCCAGTTAAAGTGATCATTCTAAACTGATCATTGGGGCTTATTGAGTAAATGCTTATAAATGAAGCATAATGCATGGCATCAAACAGTTTTCGGTAAATTGGATTACTTGGACGCTTTTTCATATCTATTTCTATCTCAAATATTTTATAATATATAAAACTGAGGTAGCTTTTTGGATTCGTGTCATTCTAAGCTTTGAATCAAAAGTTACGGACGATTTAGTGGGGACATGTCAAGGTTATCAGCCATTTAAAGAGATTATTCTAAACAAATCATTGGTGCTCATTAAGTAAAGGCTTATAAATGAAGCATAATGCATGACATCAAGCTGTTTGGATGGATTCGATTACTTATACGCTTTGTCGTCTCTATATCAGTCTTAAATTTTGTCCAAATATAGAAAATTGTGCTAGCTTAACGTGGGCATTGGATTCTTGTAATTATGAGCTCTAAATCAAAAGTTACGGACGAATTAGTGCGGACATGTGAAGTTGATCAGCCAGTTAAAGTGATCATTCTAAACTAATTATTGGTGCTCATTGAGTAAAGGCTTATAAATGACGCATAATGGATGGCATCATACAGTTTTGAATAGATTGGATTACTTAGACGCTTTGTCATATATATTTATGTCTCATATTTTGTTATGATATAGAAAATTGAGCTTGCTTAACGTGGGCAATGGAATCGTGTGTTTGTGAGCTCTAAATCAAAAGTTACAAACGATTTAGTGTAGACATGTAAAGTTGATCGGCCAGTTAAAGTGATCATTATAAACTGATCATTGGTGCTCATTAAGTAAAGGCTTATAAAGAAAGCATAAAGCATGGCATCACATAGTTAGGGATAAATTGGATTACTTAAACGCTTTGTCGTCTCTATTTTTGTCTCAAATTTTGACACAATACAAAAAATTGAGCTTGCTTAACATGGGCATTGGATTTGTGTCATTCTGATAAACTCTAAATCAAAACCTAGAGACGATTTAGTGCGGACATATCAAGTTGATCAGCCAGTTAAAGTGATCATTATGAACTGATCATTGGTGCTCATTAAGTGAAGGCATGACATCACACAATTTGGGATAGATTCGAGTACTTGGGCGCATTTTCATCTCTATTTATGTTCCAAATTTTGTCAAAATATAGAAAATTGAGCTAGATTAACATGGGCATTGGATTCGCGTCATTATGAGCTTTAAATCAAAAGTTACAGACGATGTAATGTGGATATGTCAAGTTGATCGACCAATTAAAGTGATAATTCCAAACTGATCACTGGTGCTCATTAAGTAAAGGCTAATAAATAAAGCATAAAGCATGGCATCACACAATTTGGGATAGATTTGATTACTTGGATGGTTTGTCGTCTCGATTTCTGTTCCCAATTTTGTCAAAATATAGAAAATTGAGCTACCTTATGTGGGCATTGGATTTGTATCATTCTGAGCTCTAATCAAAAGTTACGGATTATTTAGTGCAGAAATGTCAAGTTGATTGGCCTGTTAAAGTGATCATTCAAAACTGATCATTGGTGCTCAATAAGTAAAGGCTTATAAATGAAGCATAATGCATGTCATCAAGCTGTTTGGAATAGATTGGAGTACTTGGACACTTTTTCGTCTTTATTTCTGTCTCAAATTTTGACAAAATATAGAAAACTGAGCTAGCTTAACGTGGGCATTGGATTCGTGTCATTCCGAGCTGTAAATAAATAGGTACAGACGATATAGGGTGGACATGTTAAGTCGATCGGCCAGTTAAAGTGATAATTCCTAACTGATTATTGGCGCTTATTGAGTAAAGCCTTATAAATGAAATGTAAGGCATGACATCACGCAGCTTGGGATAGATTGGATTACTTGGACGCTATCTAGTTCTGTCTCAATTTTTGTCATAATATTGAAAATTGAACTAGCTTAATGTGGGCAATGGATTCGTGTCATTTTGAGCTATAAATCAAAAGTTATGAATGAATTATTGCAAACACGCCAAGTTGATCAACCAGTTAAAATAATGATTCTAAACTGATCATTGGTGCTCAATGAGTAAAAGCTTATGAATGAAAATTAGTGCATGGCATCACGCAGTTTGGGATGGATTGGATTAGTTGGACTCTTTTTCGTATCTATTTCTATCTCAAAAAATTTCACAATATAGAAATTGAGCTAGCTTAACGTGGGCAATTGATTCGTGTCCTTCTGAGCTCTAAATCAAATGTTACAAACAATTTAATGGGGTCATGTGAAGTTGATCGGCCAACTAAAGTCATCATTCCGAACTGATCATTGGTGCTCTTGAGTAAAGGCTTATTCATGAAGCATAATGCATGGCAACACACACTTTTTGATATATTGGTTTACTTGGACGCTTTGTCTTATCTATTTCTATCTCAAAATTTGTCACATTATAGAAAATTGATCTAAGTTAACATGGGCACTTGATTCGTGTGTTTCTAGCTCTAAATCAAAAGTTACGGACGATTTAGTGCGTACATGTCAAGTTGATCGGCGAGTTAAACTGATCATTCTAAACTTATCATTGGTGCTCATTAAGTAAAGCCTTGAAAATGAAGCATAAAGCATGGCATTACGCAGTTTGTATATATTGGATTACTTGGACGCTTTCTTGTCTCTATTTGTGTCTCA
>JAENJI010000013.1:1721760-1878097 GCA_018901935.1 Pugionium cornutum | reverse complement strand
AATCGTCCAAGTGACCCAATTAATCCCAAACTACAAGACGCCTTGCATTATTCTTCATTTATAAGCTTTTACTCAATGGGCATCACTTTAACAGGCCGGTCAACTTGAAATATCCACACTAAATCGTTTGTAACTTTTGATTTTGAGCTCAAAATGACACGAATCTAATGCCCTCGTTAAGCTAGCTCAATTTTCTATATTTTGAGAAAATTTGAGATAGAAATAGAGACGACAAAGCGTCAAAGTAATTCAAACTTTCCAAATATGCCTGATGCCATGCTTTATGCTTCATTTATAAGCCTTTACTTAATGAGCACCAATGATCAGTTTAGAATGATCATTTTGCCTGGCCAATCAACTTGACATGTCTGCACTAAATCATCCATAACTTTTGATTTATAACTCAGAATGATATGAATGCAATACCCACTTTAAGCTAGTTCAATTTTCTATATTCTGACAAAATTTGAGACAGATCTAGATACAACGAAGCGTCCAAGTAATCCAATCTATCCTAAACTGCGTGATGCCATGCCTTATGCTTCATTTATTAGCCTTTAGTTAATGAGCACCAATGATCATTTTGGAATGATCACTTTAATTGGCCAACCAACTTGACATGTCTACACTAAATCCGCCGTAACTGTTGATTTAGAGCTTAGAATGACACGAATCCAATGTCCACGTTAAGCTAGCTCAATTTTCTATATTGTGACAAAATTTGATACAGAAATAGATACGACAAAACATCCAAGCAATCCAATCTATCTAAAATTGTGTGATGACTTGGATTATGTTTCATTTATAAGCCTTTACTCAATGAGCACAATGATCAGTTTAGAATCATCACTTTAACTGGGCGATCAACTTGACATGTCCGCATTAAATCGTCCATAACTTTTGATTTATAGCTCTGAATGACACGAATCAATTACCCACATTAAGCTAGTTCATTTTTCCATATTGTGACAATATGTGAGACAAAACTAGATACAACAAAGCGTCCAAGTAATCCAATCTATCCCAAACTGCGTTATGTCATGCCTTATGCTTATTTTATTAGCCTTTAATTAATGAGCACCAATGAAAAGTTTAGAATGATCACTTTTATTGGCTGATCAACATGACATGTCCACACTAAATCCCCAGTAACTTTTGATTTAGAGCTCCGAATGACACGAATCCAATGTCCACGTTAAGCCAGCTCAATTTTCTATATTGTGGCGAAATTTGAGACAGAAATAGATACGATACAGCATCCAAGTAATAAAATCTATCTAAAATTGTGTGATGCCTTTACTCAATGAGCACCAATGATCAGTTTAAAATCATCACTTTAACTGGCCGATCAACTTTACATGTCTGCACTAAGTCATCCTTAACGTTTGATTTAGAGCTTACAATGACACGAATCCAATGCCCACGTTAAGCTAACACAATTTCATATAATATAACAAAATTTGTGGTTGAAATAGATACGACAAAGCGTCGAACTAATCCAATCCATCCCAAAGTACGTGACGCCATGCGTTATTCTTCATTTATAAGCTTTTACTCAATGGGCGCCAATGATCAGTTTTGAATGATCACTTTAACTAGCCGATCAACTTTACAAGTCCACACTAAATCCGCCATAACTTTTGATTTAGAGCTCCGAATGACACGAATCCAATGTCCACGTTAAGCTAGCTCAATTTGCTATATTGTGACAAATTTTGAGACAGAAATAGATACGAAAAAGCATCTAAGTAATCCAATCTATCTAAAATTGTGCGATGCCTTGGATTATGCTTCATTTATTAGCCTTTACTCAATGAGCACCAATGATCAATTTAGAATCATTACTTTAACTGGGCGATCAACTTGACATGTCCGAACTAAATCGTCCAGAACTTTTTATTTAGATCTTAAAATGACACGAATTCAATGCCCACGTGAAGCTAGCTCAATTTTCTATAATATGGCAAAATTTGAGACAGAAATAGATACGACAAAGCGTCCTAGTAATCCAATCTATCCCAAACTATGTGACGCCATGCTTTATTCTACATTTATAAGCTTTTACTCAATGGGCACGAATGATCAATTTGGAATGATCACTTTAACTGGCAGATCAACTTGACATATTCACACTAAAGCGTATGTAACTTTTGATTTACAGCTCAAAATGATAGGAATCCAATGCCCAGGTTAGCCTAGCTATATTTTCTATATTTTGAAAAACTTTGAGATAGAAATAGAGACGACAAAGCGTCAAAGTAACCAAACTATCCCAAAATGCGCGATGCCATGCTTTATTCTTCATTTATAAGCCTTTACTTAATGAGCACTAATGATCAGTTGTTATTTGATCATTTTAACTGTCCGATCAACTTGACATGTTTGCACCAAATAATCCATAACTATTGATTTATTGTTTAGAATGACATGAATCCAATACCCATATTAAGTTAGTTCAATTTTCTATATTGTGACAAAATTTGAGACAGAACTAGATACGACAAAGCGTACAAGTAATCCAATCCATCCCAAACTGCGTGACGCCATGAATTATTTTTCATTTATGAACTTTAACTCAATGAGCACCAATGATGAGTTTAGAATGATCATTTTAATTGGCCGATCAACTTGACATGTACGCACTAAATCGTCCGTAACTTTTGATTTCGAACTTAAAATGACATGAATCCACTGCCCATGTTAAGCTAGCTAGATTTTCTATAATATGACCAAATTTGAGACAGAAATAGATACGAAAAAGCGTTAAACTAATCTATTCCAACCCAAACTACGTGATGCCATGCATTATTTTTCATTTATAAGGTTTTACTGAATGAGCACCAATGTTCAGTTTAGAATGATCACTTTAACTGGCAAATCAACTTGACCTATCCACACTAAATCGTTTGTAACGTTTGATTTAGAGCTCTGAATGACACGAACCTAATGCCCACGTTAAGCTAGCTCAATTTTCTATATTTTCAGAAAATTTGAGATAGAAATATCTCAAAGTAATCGAAACTATAAAAAAATGCGTGATGTCATGCTTTGTGGTTTATTTGTATGTGATCAGTTTAGAATGATCATTTTAACTGGCCAATCAACTTGACATTTCTGCACTAAATCGTCCATAACTTTTGATTTATAGCTCAGAATTACACGAATCCAGTACCCACATTAAGGTAGTTCAATTTTCTATATTCTCAGAAAATTTGAGACAGAACTAGATACAACAAAGCATCCAAGTAATCCAATCTATGCCAATCAACTCGACATTTCTACTCTAAATCGTCCATAGCTTTTGATTTATTGCTCAGAATTACACGAATCCAATACCCACATTAAGCTAGTTCAATTTTCTATATTCTCAAAAAATTTGAGACATAACTAGATACAACAAAGCATCCAAGTAATCCAATCTATCCCAAACCACGTGATGCCATGCCTTAAGCTTCATTTATTAGCCTTTAATTAATGAGCACCAATGATCAGTTTGGAATGATCACTTTAATTTGCTGATAAACTTGACATGTCCACACTAAATCCGCCATAAATTTTGATTTAGAGCTCACAATGACACGAATCCAATGTACACGTTAAATTAGCTCAATTTTCTATATTGTGACAAAATTTGAGACCAAAATAGATACGATAAAGCATCCTAGTAATCCAATCTATCTAAAATTGTGTGATGTCTTGGATTATGATTCATTTATAAGCCTTTACTCAATGAGCACAATGATCAGTTTAGAATCATCACTTTAACTAGCCGATCAACTTGACATGTACACACTAAATCGTCTGTAAGTTTTTATTTAAAACTTAAAATAACATGAATCCAATGCCCACGTTAAGCTAGCTCAATTCCTATAATATGAAAAAATTTGAGACAGAAATAGATACGACACAGCGTCCAAGAAATCCAATCCATCCCAAACTACGTGCACCATGCATTATTCTTCATTTATAAGCTTTTACTCAATCGGCACCAATGATCAGTTTAGAATGATCCTTTTAACTTGCCGAGCAACTTGACATGTCGGCTCTAAATCGTCCGTAACTTTTGATTTAGAGCTCAGAATGATAGGAATCCAATTTCTACGTTAAGCTAGCTCAATTTTATATATGGTAACAAAATTTGAGACTTAAACAGATATGACAATGCGTCCCGGTAATCCAATCTATATAAAACTGTGTGATGCCATGCATTATGATTCATTTATATGCTTTTACTGAATGAGCACCATTGATCAGTTTAGAATGATCACTTTAACAGGCCGATCAACTTGACATATCCACACTAAATCGTTTGTAACATTTGATTTAGACGTTAGAATGACGCGAATTCCATACCCACATTAAGCTAGCGCAATTTTCTAGATTTTGAGAAAATTTCTTATAGAAATAGGGACGACAAAGCGTCAAAGTAATCCAAACTATTCCAAAATGCATGACGCCATGCTTTATGTTTCATTTATAAACCTTTACTTAATGAGCACCAATGATCAATTTAGAATGATCATTTTAACTGGCCAATAAACTTGACATGTCGGCAATAAATCATCCACAACCTTTGATTTATAGCTCAGAATTACACGAATCAAATACCCACATTAAGCTAGTTCATTTTCTGTATTCTGACAAAATTTGAGATAGATATAGATACAACAAAGCGTCCAAGTAATCCTATATCCAAAACATCGTGATGCCATGCCTTATGCTTCATTTATTAGCCTTTAGTTAATGAGGACCAATGATAAGTTTAGAATGATCACTTTAATTGGCCGATCAACTTGACATTTCCATACTAAATCTGTCGTAACTTTTGATTTAGAGCTCAGAATGACACGAATCCTATGTCCATGTTAAGCTAACTTAATTTTCTATATTGTGACAAAATTAGAGAAAGAAATAGATACGAAAACGCATCCAAGTGATCCAATCTATCTAAAATTGTGTGATGCCATGGAATATGCTTCATTTACAAGCCTTTACTCAATGAGCACAATGATCAGTTTAGAATCATCAGTTTAACTGGCCGATAAACTTGACATGTCCGCACTAAATCGTCCGTAACTTTTTATTTAGAGCTTAAAATGACAAGAATCCAATGCCCACTTTAAGCTAGCTCAATTCCTATAATATGACAAAATTTGAGACAGAAATAGATACAACAAAGCGTCCAAGTAATCCAATCCATCCCAAACTACGTGACGCCATTCATTATTCTTCATTCATAAACTTTTACCTTTTGGGCACCAATGATCAGTTTAGAATGATCCTTTTAACTGGCCGAGCAACTTGACATGTCCTCTCTAAATCGTCCGCAACTTTAGATTTAGAGCTCAGAATGACAAGAATCCAATTTCCACGTTAAGCTAGCTCAATTTTCTATATGGTAACAAAATTTGAGACTTAAATAGATACGACAATGCGTCCAGGTAATCAAATCTATCCAAAACTCTGTGATGCCATGCATTATGATTCATTTATATGCCTTTACTGAATGAGCACCGATGATCAGTTTAGAATTATCACTTTAACAGGCTAATCAACTTGACATATCCACAATAAATCGTTTGTAACTTTTGATTTAGAGGTCAGAATTACACGAATCCAATGCCCATATTAAGCTAGCTCAATTTTCTATATTTTGACATAATTTGAGATAGAAATAGAGATGACAAAGCATCAGATTAATCCAAACTATCCCAAAATGCGTGATGCCATGCTTTATGCCTCATTTATAAGCCTTTACTTAATGAGCACCAATTATCAGTTTAGAATGATCATTTCAATTGGCCAATCAACTTTACATGTCTGAACTAAATCGTCCATAACTTTTGATTAATAGATCAGAATGACACGAATCAATTACCCACATTAACGTAGTTCAATTTTATATATTGTGACAATATTTGAGACAGAACTAGATACAACAAATTGTCCAAGTAATCCAATCTATCCCAAACAGCGCTATGGCATGCCTTATGCTTCATTTATTAGCATTTACTTAATGAGCACCAATGATCAGTTTAGAATGATCACTTTAATTGGCCGATCAACTTGACGTGTCCACACTAAATCCCCCGTAATTTCTGATTTAGAGCTCAGAATGACATGAATCCAATGTCCACGTTAAGCTAGCTCAATTTCTATATTGTGGCAAAATTTGAGACAGAAATAGATACGATAAAGCATCAAAGTAATCCAATCTATCTAAAATTGTGTGATGCCTTGGATTATGCTTCATTTATCAGCCTTTACTCAATGAGCAGCAACGATCAGTTTAGAATTATCATTTTAACTGGCCGATCACCTTGAAATGTCTGCACTATATCGTCCATAACTTTTGATTTATAGCTCAGAATGACAACAAACAATTGCTCACATTAAACTAGTTCAATGTTTTATATTAAGATAATATTTGAGACATAACTAGATACGACAAAGCGTCCAAGTAATCCAATCTATCCCAAACTGTGTGATGACATGCATTATGCTTCATTTATAAGCCTTTACTTAATGAGCACGAGTGATCAGTTTAGAATGATCACTTTAACTATCCGATCAACTTGACATGACCACACTAAATAGTTTGTAACTTTTGATTTAGAGCTCAAAATGACACGAATCCAATGTCTCTGTTAAGCTAGCTCAATTTTCTATATTGTGACAAAGTTTGATACATAAATAGATACAACAAATCGTACAAGTAATCGAATCCTACCCATACTGCATGATGCCATGCATTATTCTTCATTCATAGGATTTTACTCAATGAGCACCAATGATCAGTTTAGAATGATCATTTTAATTGGCTGATCAACTTGACATTTTCGCACTAAATCATTCGTAACTTTTGATTTAGAGCTCAAAATGACACAAATTGAATGCCCATGTTAAGCTAGATCAATTTTCTATAATATAAAAAATTGGAGACAGAAATAGATACGACAAAGCGTCCAAGTAATCCAATCTATCCCAAAACTGTGTGATGCCATGCATTATCCTTCACTTATAAGCCTTTACTGAATCATCACCAATGATCAGTTTAAAATGATCACTTTAACTGGCCGATCAACTTGCGTGTCTGCACTAAATCATCCATAACTTTTGATTAAGAGATTAGAATGACACGAATCCAGTGCCGATGTTAAGATAGTTCAATTTTCTATATTATGAAAAATTTGAGGCAGAAGTTGATATAACAAAGTGTCCAAGTAATCCAATCCATCCCAAATTGCGTGATACCATGCATTATTTTTCATTTATAGGCTTTTACTCAATGAGCACCAATGATCAGTTTAGAATACTCATATTAACTGGCCGATCAACTTGAAATATCCACATTAAATCGTCCATAACTTTTGATTTATAGCTCAGATTGACACGAATCCAATGCCCACATTAAGCTAGTTCAATTTTCTATATTGTGAGAAAATTTTAAATAGAACTAGATAGGAAAAAGTGTCCAAGTAATCCAATCAATCCCCAACTACGTGATGCCATGCTTTATGCCTCATTTGTAAGCCTTTACTTAATGAGCACCAATGATCAGTTTAGAATGTTCATTTTAACTCGCCGATAAACTTGACATGTCCGCATTAAATCGTCTGTAACTTTTTATTTAGAGCTTAGAAACACACGAATCCAATGCCCACGTTAAGCTAAATCAATTTTCAATTTCCTAAGTTTTACTCAATGATCAGCAACGATAAGTTTAGAATGATCATTTTAACTAGCCAATCACCTTGACATGTCTGCACTATATCGTCCATAACTTTTGATTTTTAGCTCTGAATGACAACAATCAATTGCCCACATTAAGCTAGTTCAATTTTCTATATTGTGATAAAATTTACGACCTAAATAGATAGGACAAAACGTCCAAGTAATCCAATCTATCCTAAACTGTGTGATGCCATGCATTATGCTTCATTTATAAGCCTTTAATTAATGAGCACGAGTGATCAGTTTAAAATGATCATTTTAACTATCCGATAACCTTGACATGACCACACTAAATAGTTTGGAACTTTTGATTTAGAGTTCTTAATGACACGAATCCAATGTCCATGTTAAGCTAGCTCAGTTTTCTATATTGTTAAAAAATTTGAGACAAAAATAGATACAACAAATCGTACAAGTAATCCAATCCATCCCATACTACGTGATGCCACACATTATTCTTCATTCATAAGCTTTTACTCAATGAGCACCAATGATCAGTTTAGAATGATAATTTTAATTGGCCGATCAACTCAGCACTAAATCGTCTGTAACGTTTGATTTAGAGCATAAATTAGATGAATCCAATGCCCACGTTAAGCTAGCTCAATTTTCTACAATATGAAAGAAATTTGAGCCAGCAATAGATACAACAAATCGTCCAAGTAATCTAATCCGTTCCAAACTGCGTGATGTCATGCATTATTTTTCATTTATAAGGTTTTACTCAATGAGCACCAATGATCAGTTTAGAATGATCATTTTAACTGGTGGATCAACTTGTCATGCCTGCACTAAATCCTCCATAACTTTTGATTTATAGCTCATAATGACACGAATCCAATGCTCACGTTAAGCTAGCTCAATTGTCTATTTGGTAATAAAATTTGAGACATAAATAGATACGAAAATGTGTACAAGTAATCCAATCTAGCCAAAACTGTGTGATGCCACGCATTATGATTTATTTATAAGCTTTTTCTCAATGAGCACCAATTATCAGTTTAGAATGATTACTTTAACTGGGCGATCAACTTGACATGTCCACACTAAATCGTACGTAACTTTTTGATTTAGAGCTCATAATGGCACGAATCCAATGTCCAAGATAAGGTAGCTTAATTTTCTATATTATGATAAAATTTGAGACAGAAATAGATGCGACAAAGCGTACAAGTATTCCAATTCATCCCAAACAGCGTGATGCCATGCAAAATTCTTTATTTATAAGCTTTTAATCAATGAGCACCAATGATTAGTTTACAATGATCCTTTTAATTGGCCGATCAACTTCACATGTCCGTACTAAGTCGTCCGTAACTTTTAATTTACAGCTTAAAATTACACGAATCTAATTCCCATGTTAAGCTAGCTCAATTTTCTATAATATGAAAAAATTTGAGACCAGAATAGATACGACAAAGCGTTCAATTAATCTAATCCACCGAAAACTGCGTGATGCCATGCATTATTTTTCATTCATAAGGTTTTACTCAATGAGCGTCAATGATCAGTTTAGAATGAACATTTTAACTGGCAGATCAACTTGTCATGTCTGCACTAAATCATTCATAACTTTTGATTTATAGATCATAATGACAAGAATGCAATGTCTACGTTAAGCTAGCTGAATTTTCTATATGCTTACAAAATTTGAGGCAGAAATTGATACGAAAATGAGTCCAAGTAATCCAATCTATCCAAAATTTTGTGATGTCATGCATTATGATTCATTTATAAGCTTTTACTCAATGAGCACCAATGATTAGTTTAGAATGCTCAATTTAACTGGCCGATCAACTTGACATATCCACTATAAATCGTCTGTAACCTTAAATTTAGAGCTTTGAATGACACTAATCCAATGCCCTCGTTAAGATAGCTCAATTTTCTATATTTTGAAAAAAATTGAGATAGAAATAGAGATGACAAAGCGTCCAAGTAATCCAATCTATCCAAAAATGTGTGATGCCATGGTTTATTCTTCCTTTATAAGCCTTTACTTAATGAGCACCAATGATCATTTTAATTGGCCGATCAACTTGAGATATCCACACTAAATCGTCTGTAAATTTTGTTTTAGAGCTCCGGTGCCCTTGTTAAGCTAGCTCAATTTTCTATGTTATGACAAAATTTAAGACCGAAATGAAGATGACAAAGCCTCCAAGTAATCCCATGTATCCCAAACTATGTAATGCCATACATTGTGCTTCATTTATAAGCAATGAATCAATGAGCACCAATGATCAGTTTAGAATAATCATATTATCCGGCCGATGAACTTGACATGTCTGCAATAAATCATCTGTAACATCTGATTTGAAGCTCAAAATGACATGAATCCAATGCTGACGTTAAGCTAGCTCAATTTTCTATATTGCGACAAAAGTTGAGACAGAAATCGATACGACAAAGTATCCAAGTAATCCAATCCATCCCAAACTACGTGACGCCATTATTCTTCATTTATAAGCTTTTACGCAATGAGCACCAATGATCAGTTTAGAATGATCATTTTAACTGGACGATCAACTTGACATGTCTACACTAATCCATCCATAACTTTTGATTCATAGCTCATAATGAAATGAATCCAGTACCCACATTAATCTAGTTGAATTTTCTATATTGTGACAAAATTTGAGACAGAACTAGATACGACAAAGCATCCAAGTAATCCAATCTATCCCAAACTTCGTGATACCATGCATTATGCTTCATTTATTAGCCTTTCCATAATGTGCACCAATGATCAGTTTAAAATAATCACTTTAACTGGCCGTTCAATTTGACATGTCAACACTAAATTGTCTGTACCTTTTGATTTAGTGCTCAAAAACACCAGAATCAGATGCCCACATTAAGCTAGCTCAATTTTCTATGTTGGGACAAAATTTTAGACCGAAATAGATACGACAGAGCATCCAAGTTATCCAATCTATACAAAACTATGTGATGTCATGCCTTATGCTTCAGTTATTAGCCTTTAGTTAATGAGCACCAATGATCAGTTCAGAATGATCACTTTAATTGGCCTATCAACTTGACATGTCCATACTAAATCGTCTGTAACTTTTGATTTAGAGCTCAAAATGACACGAATCCAATGTCCACGTTAAGCTATCTCAATTTTCTATATTGTGACAAAATTTGAGATAGAAGTAGATACCACAAAGCATCCAAGTAATCCAATCTATCTAAAATTGTGCGATGCCTAGGATTATGCTTCATTTAAAAGCCTTTACTCAATGAGCACAATGATCACTTTAGAATTATCACTTTAACTGGCCGATCAATTTGACATGTCCACACTAAATCGTCCGTAACCATTGTTTCAGAGCTTAAAATGACATGAGTCCAATGCCCACGATAAGCTAGCTAAATTCCTATAACATGACAAAATTTGAGACAGAATAGATACGACAAATCGTCCAAGTGACCCAATTAATCCCAAACTACATGACGCCATGCATTATTCTTCATTTATAAGATTTTACTCAATGGGCACCAATGATCAGCTTAGAATGATCACTTTAACAGGCCGGTCAACTTGACATATCCACACTAAATTGTTTGTAACTTTTTATTTTTAGCTCAGAATGACACAAATCTAATGCCCTCGTTAAGCTAGCTCAATTTTCTATATTTTGAGAAAATTTGAGATAGAAATAGAGACGACAAAGCGTCAAAGTAATCCAAACTTTCCAAATATGCCTGATGCCATGCTTTATGCTTCATTTATAAGCCTTTACTTAATGAGCACCAATGATTAGTTTAGAATGATCATTTTGCCTGGCCAATCACCTTTACATGTCTGCACTAAATCATCCCTAACTTTTGATTTATAACTCAGAATGATATGAATGCAATACCCACTTTAAGCTAGTTCAATTTTCTATATTCTGACAAAATTTGAGACAGATCTAGATACAACAAAGCGTCCAAGTAATCCAATCTATCCTAAACTGCGTGATGTCATGCCTTATGCTTCATTTATTAGCCTGTAGTTAATGAGAACCAATGATCATTTTGGAATAATCACTTTAATTTGTCAACCAACTTGACATGTCTACACTAAATCTGCCGTAACTTTTGATTTAGAGCTTAGAATGACACGAATCCAATGTCCACATTAAGCTAGCTCAATTTTCTATATTGTGACAAAATTTGATACAGAAATAGATACGACAAAACATCCAAGCAATCCAATCTATCTAAAATTGTGTGATGACTTGGATTATGCTTCATTTATAAGGCTTTACTCAATGAGCACAATGATCATTGTAACTGGGCGATCAACTTGACATGTCCGCACTAAATCGTCCATGACTTTTGATTTATAGCTCTGAATGACACGAATCAATTACCCACATTAAGCTAGTTCATTTTTCTATATTGTGACACTATGTGAGACAAAACTGGATACAACATAGCATCCAAGTAATCCAATCTATCCCAAACTGCATTATGTCATGCCTTATGCTTCATTTATTAGCCTTTAATTAATGAGCACCAATGATCAGTTTAGAATGATCACTTTTATTGGCTGATCAACTTGACATGTCCACACTAAATCCCTAGTAACTTTTTATTTAGAGCTCAGAATGACACGAATCCAATGTCCACGTTAAGCTAGCTCAATTTTCTATATTGTGGCAAAATTTGAGACAGAAATAGATACGACAAAGCATCCAAGTAATACAATCTATCTAAAATTGTGTCATGCCTTGGATTATGCTTCATTTATAAGCCTTTACTCAATGAGCACCAATGATCATTTTAGAATCATCACTTTAAATGGCCGATCAACTTGACATGTCTGCACTAAGTCGTCCTTAACATTTGATTTAGAGCTTACAATGACACGAATTCAATGCCCACGTTAAGCTAACACAATTTTCTATAATATGACAAAATTTGAGAAAGAAATAGATACGACAAAGCATCCAAGTAATCCAATCCATCCCAAACAATGTAACGCCATGCTTTATTCTTCATTTATAAGCTTTTATTCAATGGGCACCAATGATCAGTTTTGAATGATCACTTTAATTGGTAGATCAACTTGACATATTCACACTAAAGCGTATGTAACTTTTGATTTACAGCTTAGAATGATAGGAGTCCAATGCCCAGGTTAGCCTAGCTATATTTTCTATATTTTGAAAAACTTTAAGATAGAAATAGAGAAGACAAAGCGTCAAAGTAACCAAACTATCCCAAAATACACGATGCCATGCTTTATGCTTCATTTACAAGCCTTTACTTTAATGAGCACTAATGATCAGTTTAGATTGATCATTTTAACTGTCCGATCAACTTGACAGGTCTCCACTAAATAATCCATAACTATTGATTTATTGTTTAGAATGACATGAATCCAATACCCATATTAAGTTAGTTCAATTTTCTATATTGTGACAAAATTTTAGACACAACTAGATACGACAAACGGTACAAGTAATCCAATCCATCCCAAACTGCGTGATGCCATGGATTATTCTTCATTTATAAACTTTAACTCAATGAGCACCAATGATGAGTTTAGAATGATCATTTTAACTGGCCGATCAATTTGACATGTCCGCACTAAATCGTCCGTAACTTTTGTTTCAGAGCTTAAAATGACATGAGTCCAATGTTAAGCTAGCTAAATTCCTATAACAAGACAAAATTTGAGACATAATAGATACGACAAATCGTCCAAGTGACCCAATTAATCCCAAACTACATAACGCCATGCATTATTCTTCATTTATAAGCTTTTACTCAATGGGCACCAATGATCAGCTTAGAATGATCACTTTAACAGGCCGGTCAACTTGACATATCCACACTAAATCGTTTGTAACTTTTTATTTTGAGCTCAGAATGACACGAATCTAATGCCCTCGTTAAGCTAGCTCAATTTTCTATATTTTGAGAAAATTTGAGATAGAAATAGAGACAACAAAGCGTCAAAGCAATCCAAACTTTCCAAATATGCGTGATGCCATGCTTTATGCTTCATTTATAAGCCTTTACTTAATGAGCACAAATGATCAGTTTAGAATGATCATTTTGCCTGGCCAATCAACTTGACATGTCTACACTAAATCATCCATAACTTTTGATTTATAACTCAGAATGATATGAATGCAATACCCACTTTAAGCTAGTTCAATTTTCTATATTCTGACAAAATTTGAGACATATCTAGATACAACAAAGCCAATCAACTTGACATGTCTGCATTAAATAATCCATAACTATTGATTTATTGTTTAGAATTACATGAATCCAATACCCATATTAAGTTAGTTCAATTTTCTATATTGTGACAAAATTTTAGACAGAACTAGATACGACAAAGCGTACAAGTAATCCATTCCATCCCAAACTGCGTGATGCCATGGATTATACTTCATTTATAAACTTTAACTCAATGAGCACCAATGATGAGTATAGAATGCTCATTTTAATTGGCCGATCAACTTGACATGTACGCACTAAATCGTCCGTAACTTTTGATTTCAAACTTAAAATGACATGAATCCACCGCCCACGTTAAGCTAGCTAGATTTTCTATAATATGACAAAATTTGAGACAGGAATAGATACGAAAAACCATTAAACTAATCCAATCCATCCCAAACAACGTGATGCCATGCATTATTTTTCATTTATAAGGTTTTACTGAATGAGCACCAATGATCAGTTTAGAATGATCACTTTAACTGGCCGATCAACTTGACCTACCCACACTAAATCGTTTATAACTTTTGATTTAGAGCTCTGAATGACACGAACCTAATGCCCACGTTAAGCTAGCTCAATTTTCTATATTTTGAGAAAATTTAAGATAGAAATATCTCAAAGTAATCCAAACTATCCAAAAATGCGTGATGTCATGCTTTGTGGTTTATTTATAAGCCTTTACTTAATGAGCACAATTGATCAGTTTAGAATGATCATTTTAACTGGCCAATCAACTTGACTTTTCTGCACTAAATCGTCCATAACTTTTGATTTATAGCTCATAATGACACGAATCCAATACCCACATCAAGCTAGTTCAATTTTCTATATTCTCAGAAAATTTGAGACAGAACTAGATACAACAAAGCATCCAAGTAATCCAATCTATCCCGAACCACGTGATGCCATGCCTTATGCTTCATTTATTTGATACAACAAAGCATCCAAGTAATCCAATCTATCCCAAACCACGTGATGCCATGCCTTAAGCTTCATTTATTAGCCTTTAATTAATGAGCACCAATGATCAGTTTGGAATGATCACTTTAATTGGCCGATCAACTTGACATGTCCACAGTAAATCCGCCATAAATTTTGATTTAGAGCTCACAATGACACGAATCCAATGTACACGTTAAATTAGCTCAAGTTTCTATATTGTGACAAAATTTGAGACCAAAATAGATACGATAAAGCATCCAAGTAATCCAATCTATCTAAAATTGTGTGATGCCTTGGATTATGATTCATTTATAAGCCTTTACTCAATGAGCACAATGATCAGTTTAGAATCATCACTTTAACTGGCCGATCAACTTGACATGTACACACTAAATCGTCCGTAACTTTTTATTTAGAACTTAAAATAACATGAATCCAATGCCCACGTTAATCTAGCTCAATTCCTATAATATGAAAAAAATTGAGACAGAAATAGATACGACACAGCGTCCAAGTAATCCAATCCATCCCAAACTACGAGACACCATGCATTATTCCTCATTTATAAGCTTTTACTCAATGGGCACCAATGATCAGTTTAGAATGATCCTTTTAACTTGCCGAGCAACTTGACATGTCGGCTCTAAATCGTCCGTAACTTTTGATTTAGAGCTCAGAATGATAGGAGTCCAATTTCTACGTTAAGCTAGCTCAATTTTCTATATGGTAACAAAATTTGAGACTTAAATAGATACGACAATGCGTCCCGGTAATCCAATCTATCTAAAACTGTGTGATGCCATGCATTATGATTCATTTATATGCTTTTACTGAATGAGCACCATTGATCAGTTTATAATGATCACTTTAACAGGCCGATCAACTTGACATATCCACACTAAATTGTTTGTAACTTTTGATTTAGACGTTAGAATAACGCGAATTCCATACCCACATTAAGCTAGCGCAATTTTCTAGATTTTGAGAAAATTTCTTATAGAAATAGGGACGACAAAGCGTCAAAGTAATCCAAACTATTCCAAAATGCATGACGCCATGCTTTATGTTTCATTTATAAACCTTTACTTAATGAGCACCAATGATCAATTTAGAATGATCATTTTAACTGGCCAATAAACTTGACATGTCGGCAATAAATCATCCACAACCTTTGATTTATAGCTCAGAATTACACGAATCAAATACCCACATTAAGCTAGTTCATTTTCTGTATTCTGACAAAATTTGAGATAGATATAGATACAACAAAGCGTCCAAGTAATCCTATATCCAAAACATCGTGATGCCATGCCTTATGCTTCATTTATTAGCCTTTAGTTAATGAGGACCAATGATAAGTTAAGAATGATCACTTGAATTGGCCGATCACCTTGACATTTCCACACTAAATCTGTCGTAACTTTTGATTTAGAGCTCAGAATGACACGAATCCAATGTCCACGTTAAGCTACCTTAATTTTCTATATTGTGACAAAATTAGAGATAGAAATAGATACGACAAAGCATCGAAGTGATCCAATCTATCTAAAATTGTGTGATGCCGTGGAATATGCTTCATTTACAAGCCTTTACTCAATGAGCACAATGATCAGTTTAGAATCATCACTTTAATTGGCCGATAAACTTGACATGTCCGCACTAAATCGTCCGTAACTTTTTATTTAGAGCTTCAAATGACAAGAATCCAATGCCCACTTTAAGCTAGCTCAATTCCTGTAATATGACAAAATTTGAGACAGAAATAGATACGACAAAGCGTCCAAGTAATCCAATCCATCCCAAACTACATGACGCCATTCATTATTCTTCATTCATAAACTTTTACTCTATAGGCACCAATGATCAGTTTAGAATGATCCTTTTAACTGGCCGAGCAACTTGACATGTCCGCTCTAAATCGTCCGCAACTTTAGATTTAGAGCTCAGAATGACAAGAATCCAATGTCCACGTTAAGCTAGCTCAATTTTCTATATGGTAACAAAATTTGAGACTTAAATAGATACGACAATGCGTCCAGGTAATCAAATCTATCTAAAACTTTGTGATGCCATGCATTATGATTCATTTATATGCCTTTACTGAATGAGCACCAATGATCAGTTTAGAATTATCACTTTAACAGGCTAATCAACTTCACATATCCACAATAAATCGTTTGTAACTTTTGATTTAGAGGTCAGAATTACACGAATCCAATGCCCATATTAAGCTAGCTCAATTTTCTATATTTTGACATAATTTGAGATAGAAATAGAGATGACAAAGCATCAGATTAATCCAAACTATCCCAAAATGCGTGATGCCATGCTTTATGCCTCATTTATAAGCCTTTACTTAATGAGCACCAATTATCAGTTTAGAATGATCATTTCAATTGGCCAATCAACTTTACATGTCTGAACTAAATCGTCCATAACTTTTGATTAATAGATCAGAATGACACGAATCAATTACCCACATTAACGTAGTTCAATTTTATATATTGTGACAATATTTGAGACAGAACTAGATACAACAAATCGTCCAAGTAATCCAATCTATCCCAAACAGCGCTATGGCATGCCTTATGCTTCATTTATTAGCATTTACTTAATGAGCACCAATGATCAGTTTAGAATGATCACTTTAATTGGCCGATCAACTTGACGTGTCCACACTAAATCCCCCGTAATTTCTGATTTAGAGCTCAGAATGACATGAATCCAATGTCCACGTTAAGCTAGCTCAATTTCTATATTGTGGCAAAATTTGAGACAGAAATAGATACGATAAAGCATCAAAGTAATCCAATCTATCTAAAATTGTGTGATGCCTTGGATTATGCTTCATTTATCAGCCTTTACTCAATGAGCAGCAACGATCAGTTTAGAATTATCATTTTAACTGGCCGATCACCTTGAAATGTCTGCACTATATCGTCTATAACCTTTGATTTATAGCTCAGAATGACAGCAAACAATTGCCCACATTAAACTAGTTCAATGTTTTATATTGTGATAATATTTGAGGCATAACTAGATACGACAAAGCGTCCAAGTAATCCAATCTATCCCAAACTGTGTGATGACATGCATTATGCTTCCATTATAAGCCTTTACTTAATGAGCACGAGTGATCAGTTTAGAGTGATCAATTTAACTATCCGATCAACTTGACATGACCACACTAAATAGTTAGTAACTTTTGATTTAGAGCTCAAAATGACACGAATCCAATGTCTCTCTTAAGCTAGCTCAATTTTCTATATTGTGACAAAGTTTGATACATAAATAGATACAACAAATCGTACAAGTAATCCAATCCTACCCATACTGCGTGATGCCATGCATTATTCTTCATTCATAGGATTTTACTCAATGAGCACCAATGATCAGTTTAGAATGATCATTTTAATTGGCTGATCAACTTGACATTTTCGCACTAAATCATCTGTAACTTTTGATTTAGAGCTTAAAATGACACGAATTGAATGCCCATGTTAAGCTAGATCAAT
Source organism: Pugionium cornutum (assembly GCA_018901935.1). NCBI lineage: Eukaryota > Viridiplantae > Streptophyta > Magnoliopsida > Brassicales > Brassicaceae > Pugionium > Pugionium cornutum. Next base: position 1,859,672 of record JAENJI010000013.1, on the reverse strand, counting down.
TTTCTATAATATACAAAATTGGAGACTGAAATAGATACGACAAAGCGTCCAAGTAATCCAATCAATCCCAAAACTGTGTGATGCCATGCATTATCCTTCATTTATAAGCCTTTACTGAATCATCACCAATGATCAGTTTAAAATGATCACTTTAACTGGCCGATCAACTTGCAGTGTCCGCACTAAAGCATCTGTAACTTTTGATTAAGAGATCAGAATGACACGAATCCAATGCCCATGTTAAGATAGTTCAATTTTCTATATTGTGAAAAATTTGAGGCAGAAGTAGATATAACAAAGCGTCCAAGTAATCCAATCCATCCCAAATTGCGTGATACCATGCATTATTTTTCATTTATAGGCTATTACTCAATGAGCACCAATGATCAGTTTAGAATACTCATATTAACTGGCCGATCAACTTGAAATATCCACATTAAATCGTCCATAACTTTTGATTTATAGCTCAGATTGACACGAATCCAATGCCCACATTAAGCTAGTTCAATTTTCTATATTGTGAGAAAATTTGAAACAGAACTAGATAGGAAAAAGTGTCCAAGTAATCCAATCAATCCCAAACTGCGTGATGCCATGCTTTATGCCTCATTTGTAAGCCTTTACTTAATGAGCACCAATGATCAGTTTAGAATGTTCATTTTAACTCGCCGATAAACTTGACATGTCCGCACTAAATCGTCTGTAACTTTTTATTTAGAGCTTAGAAACACACGAATCCAATGCCCACGTTAAGCTAAATCAATTTTCAATTTTCTAAGTTTTACTCAATGATCAGCAACGATAAGTTTAGAATGATCATTTTAACTAGCCAATCACCTTGACATGTCTGCACTATATCGTCCATAACTTTTGATTTTTAGCTCTGAATGACAACAATCAATTGCCCACATTAAGCTAGTTCAATTTTCTATATTGTGATAAAATTTAAGACCTAACTAGATAGGACAAAGCGTCCAAGTAATCCAATCTATCCTAAACTGTGTGATGCCATGCATTATGCTTCATTTATAAGCCTTTATTTAATGAGCACGAGTGATCAGTTTAAAATGATCACTTTAACTATCCGATCAACTTGACATGACCACACTAAATAGTTTGTAACTTTTGATTTAGAGTTCAGAATGACACGAATCCAATGTCCATGTTAAGCTAGCTCAGTTTTCTATATTGTGAAAAACTTTGACACAAAAATAGATACAACAAATAGTACAAGTAATCCAATCCATCCCATACTGCGTGATGCCATGCATTATTCTTCATTCATAAGCTTTTACTCAATGAGCACCAATGATCAGTTTAGAATGATAATTTTAATTGGCCGATCAACTCAGCACTAAATCGTCTGTAACGTTTGACTTAGAGCATAAATTCGATGAATCCAATGCCCACATTAAGCTAGCTCAATTTTCTACAATATGAAAGAAATTTGTGCCAGCAATAGATACAACAAATCGTCCAAGTAATCTAATCCGTTCCAAACTGCGTGATGCCATGCATTATTTTTCATTTATAAGGTTTTACTCAATGAGAACCAATGATCAGTTTAGAATGATCATTTTAATTAGTGAATAACCTTGTAATGCCTGCACAAAATCCTCCATAATTTTTGATTTATAGCTCATAATGACACGAATCCAATGCTCACGTTAAGCTAGCTCAATTGTCTATTTGGTAATAAAATTTGAGACATAAATAGATACGAAAATGTGTACAAGTAATCCAATCTATCCAAAATTGTGTGATGCCATGCATTATGATTTATTTATAAGCTTTTACTCAATGAGCACCAATGATCAGTTTAGAATGATTACTTTAACTGGGCGATCAACTTCACATGTCCACACTAAATCGTACGTAACTTCTTGATTTAGAGCTCATAATGGCACAAATCCAATGTCCAAGATAAGGTAGCTTAATTTTCTATATTATGATAACATTTGAGACAGAAATAGATACGACAAAGCGTACAAGTATACCAATTCATCCCAAACAGCGTGATGCCATGCAATATTCTTCATTTATAAGCTTTTAATCAATGAGCACCAATGATTAGTTTACAATGATCATTTTAATTGGCCGATCAACTTCACATGTCCATACTAAGTCGTCCGTAACTTTTAATTTACAGCTTAAAATTACACGAATCTAATTCCCATGTTAAGCTAGCTCAATTTTCTATAATATGAAAAAATTTGAGACCGAAATAGATACGACAAAGCGTTCAATTAATCTAATCCACCCCAAACTGCGTGATGCCATGCATTATTTTTCATTCATAAGGTTTTACTCAATGAGCACCAATGATCAGGTTAGAATGAACATTTTAACTACCCGTTCAACTTGTCATGTCTGCACTAAATAATTCATAACTTTTGATTTATAGCTCATAATGACACGAATCCAATGTCTACGTTAAGCTAGCTTAATTTTCTATATGCTTACAAAATTTGAGGCAGAAATTGATACGAAAATGAGTCCAAGTAATCCCATCTATCCAAAATTGTGTGATGTCATGCATTATGATTCATTTATAAGCTTTTACTCAATGAGCACCAATGATCAGTTTAGAATGATCAATTTAACTGGCCAATCAACTTGACATATCCACAATAAATCGTCTGTAACTTTAAATTTAGAGCTTTGAATGACACTAATCCAATGCCCTCGTTAAGATAGCTCAATTTTCTATATTTTGAAAAAATTTGAGATAGAAATAGAGATGACAAAGCTCCAAGTAATCCAATCTATCCAAAAATGTGTGATGCCATGGTTTATGCTTCATTTTTAAGCCTTTACTTAATGAGCACTAATGATAAGTTTAAAATGATTATATTAACTGGCCGATCCACATGACATGTATGCGCAAAATTGTACATAACTTTTTATTTATAGCTCAGAATGACACGAATCCAATACCCACATTAAGCTAGTTCAATTTTCTATATTATGATAAATTTTGAGACAAAACCAGATGCAGCAAAGCGTTCAAGTAATACAATATATCCCAAACTGTCCGATACCATGCCTTATGCTTCATTTATAAGCCTTTACTTAGTGAGCACCAATGATCAGTTTAGAATGATCACTTTAACTGTCAGATCAACTTGACATGCTCACACTAAATCGTCTCTAACTTTTGATTTAGAGCTGAGAATAACACGAATCCAACGTCCACGTTAAGCTAGCTATATTTTCTATTTTATGTCAAAATTTGAGATAGAAATAGATACGACAAATCGTACAAGTAATCCAATCCATCCCAAACAGCATGATTCCAAGCATTATTCTTCATTTATAAGCTTTTTTTGAATGTGCACCAATAGTCAGTTTAGAATGATCATTTTAATGGCCGATCAACTTGACATGTCCGCAATAAATCGCCCGTAACTTTTGATTTAGAGCTTAATAGGACACGAATTCAATGCCTACGTTAAGCTAGCTCAATTTTCTATAATATGACAAAATTTGAGACAAAAATAGATACGACAAAGCATCCATGTAATCCAATCTATCCCAAATTGCGTGATGCCATGCATTATTTTTCATTTACAAGGTTTTACTGAATGAGCACCAATGATTAGTTTAGAATGCTCATTTTAACTTACCGATCAAATTTGCATGCCTGCACTAAATCGTGCATAACATTTGATTTTTAGCTCAGAATAACACGAATCCAATGCCTACGTTAAGCTAGATCAATTTTCTATATGCTAACATAATATTAGACAAAAATTGATACGAAAATGAGTCCAAGTAATCCAATCTATTCAAAACGAAGTGATGCCATGCATTATGATTTATTTATAAGCTTTTACTCAATGAGCACCAATAATCAGTTTGTAATGATCACTTTAATTGGCCGATCAACTTGACATATCCACACTAACTCGTCTGTAACTTTTGATTTATAGCTCAGAATGATACGAATCCAGTGCCCTCCTTAAGCTAACTCAATTTTCTACATTTTGACAAAATTTGAGATAGAAATAGAGATGACAAAGCGTCCAAGTTATCCAATATATCCTAAAATGCGTGATGCCATGCTTTATTCTTCATTTATAATCCTTTAATTAATGAGAACCAATGATCTGTTAGAATGATCATTTTAACTGGCCGATGAACTTGACATGTTTGCACTAAATCGTCCATAACTTTTGATTTATAGCTCAGAATGACAGGAATCCAATACCCACATTAAACTAGTTCAATTTTCTATATTGTGACAAAATTTAAGACAGAACTAGATGTAACAAAGCATCCAAGCAATCCAATCTATCCCAAACTGTGTGATGCCATGCCTTATGCTTCATTATAAGCCTTTACTTAGTGAGCACCAATGCACAGTTCAATTTAACTAGCCGATCAACTTGACATGTCCACACTATAACGTCCATAACTTTTGATTTAGAGCACAGAATGACACGAATCCAATGTCAACGTTAATCTAGTTCAATTTTCTATATTGCGACAAAATTTGACACAGAAATAGATACGACAAAGCGTACAACTAATCCAATCCATCCCAAACTATGTGATGCCATGCATTATTCTTCATTCATTAGCTTTTACTCAATGAGCACCAATGATCAGTTTAGAATGATCATTTTAATTGGCCGATCAACTTGACATGTCCGCACAAAATCGTTCGTAACGTTCATTTAGAGCTTAAAATGACGCGAATCTGGTGCCATGTTTAGCTAGCTCAATTTTCTATATTGTGACAAACTTTGTGAAAGCAATAGAGACGACAATGCATCCAAGTAATCCAATCTATCCAAAACTGTGTGATGCCATGCATTATGATTCATTCAATTGCCTTTACTCAATGAGCAACAATGATCAGTTTAGAATGATCACTTTAACTGGCCGATCAACTTGACATATCCACACTACATCGTCTGTAACTTTTTATTTAGAGCTCATAATGACACGAATCCAAGGCCCACGTTATGCTAGCTCAATTTTCTATATTTTGACAAAATTTGAGATAGAAATAGAGACGACAAAGTGTCAAACTAATCCAATCTATCCCGAAATGCCTGGTGCCATGCTTTATGCTTCATTTATAAGCCTTTACTTAATGAGCACCAATGATCAGTTTAGAATAATTATTTTAACTGGTAAATTAACTTGACATGTCTGCACTAAATGCTCCATAACTTTTAATTTATAGCTCCGAATGACACGAATTCAATACCCACATTAATCTAGTTCAATTTTCTATGTAGTGACAAAATTTGAGGCAAAACTAAATACAACAAAACATCAAATTAATCCAATCTATCCCAATCTACGTGATGCCATGCCTTATGCTTCATTTATAAGCCTTTACTGTATGAGCACCAATGATCATTTTAGAATGATTATTTTAAGTGGCCAATCAACTGGACATGTCGGCACTAAATTGTCTATAACTATTGATACAGAGTTCAGAAATACAACAATTCAATGCCCTTGTTAACCTAGCTCAATTTTCAACATTTTGACAAAATTTGAGATAGAAATAGAGACGACAAAGCGTTCAAGCAATCCAATCTATCCCAAATTGTGTTATGCCATGCTTTATTCTTCATTCATAAGCCTTTAGTTAATGAGCACCAATGATCATTGTAGACTGATCATTTTAATTGGCCGATCAACTTGACATATCCGCACTAAATCGTCCGTAAGTTTTGATTTGGAGCTATGAAACACATGAATCTAATGCCCACGTTAAACTAGCTAAATTTAACAATATTTTAGATAGAAATAGATACGACAAGTCATCCAATAAATCCAAAACAGTGTGATGCCATGCATTATGCTTCATTTATAAGCCTTTACTCAATGCGCACCAATGATCAGTTTAGAATGATCACTTTAACGGCCGATCAACTTGACATGTCCACACTAAATGGTCCGCAACTTTCGATTTAGAGCTAAGAAACACACGAATCCAGTGCCCACGTTAAGATAGCTCAATTTTCTATATTGTGACAAACTTTAGGACAAAAATAGATACGTCAGAGCATCCAAGTAATTCAATCGATCCCAAACTACATGACGCCATGCATTATTTTTTTATTTATAAGCTTTTACTCAATGAGCACCAATGATAAGTTCATAATAATCCTTTTAACTGGCCGATCAACTTGACATGTTTGCACTAATTCGTCCATAACTTTTGATTTATAGCTCAGAATGACACAAATCCAATGTCCACATTAAGATAGTTTAATTTTATATATTGTGGCAAAATTTGAGATAAAACTAGATATGACAAAGTGTCGAACTAATCCAATCAATCCCAAACTACGTGATACCATGCATTATGCTTCATTTATAAGCCTTAACTCAATGAGCACCATTGTTCAATTTAGAATAATCAGATTAACTGGCCAATCAACTTGACATGTCCGCACCAATTCGTCCATAACTTTTGATTTATAGCTCAGAATGACACGAATCTAATGCCCACGTAAAGCTAGCTCAAGTTTCTATATTTTTGAGTAAATTTAATATAGAAATAGAGAGGGCAAAGCATCCAACTAATCCAATCTATCCCAAAATGTGTGATGCCTTGCTTTATGCTTTGTTTATAAGCCTTTACTAAATGAGCACCTATGATAAGTTTAGAATGATCACTTTAACTGGCCGATCAACTTGAAATTTCCGCACTAAATCGTCCATAACTTTTGATTTACAGCTCAGAATGTCACGAATCCAATGCCCACAATAAGCTAGTTCAATTTTCTATATTGTGACAAAATTTGAGACAAAACTAGGTACGACAAATCGTCCAAGTAATCCAATCTATCTCAAACTATGTGATGCCATGAATTATGCTTCATTTATAAGTCCCGACTCACTGAGCACCAATGATCAGTTTAGAATAATCATATTAACAGGCCGATCAACTTGACATGTTCGCACTAAATCGTTCGTAACTTTTGATTTAGAGCTCATAATGACATGAATCCAATGCCCAGGTTAAGCTAGCTCAGTTTTGAATATTTTGACAGAATTTGAGATAGAAATAATGACGACAAAGCTTCCAAGTAATCCAATCTATCTAAACTGTTTCATGCCATGCTTTATGCTTCATTTATAATCCTTTACTTAATGAGCACCAAAGATTAGTTTAGAATGATCACTTTAACTGGGCAATCAACTTGATATGTCCGCACTAAATCCTCCACATTGATTAAAGCTAAGAATGACATGAATCCAATGCCCACTTTAAGCTAGCTATATTTTCAATATTGTAACAAAATTTGAGAAAAAATAGATACGACAAAGTGTCCAAGTAATCCAATCTATCTAAAACTGTGTGATGCCATGCATTATGCTTCATTTATAAGCCTTTACTCAATGCGGACCAATGATCAGTTTAGAATGATCACTTTAACGGCCGATCAACTTGACAAGTCCGCACTAAATGGTCCGTTACTTTCGATTTAGTGCTCTGAAACAAACGAATCCAGTGCCCACGTTAAGCTAGCTCAATTTTCTATATTGTGACAAACTTTGAGACAAAAATAGATACGACAAAGCGTCCAAGTAATCCAATCGATCCCAAACTACATGATGCCATGCATTATTCTTCATTTATAAGTTTTTATTCAATGAGCACCAATGATAAGTTTATAATGATCCTTTTAACTTGCCGATAAACTTGACATGCTCGCACTAATTCATCCATAACTTTTGATTTAAAGCTCAGAATGACACGAATCCAGTGTGTACATTAAGATAGTTTAATTTTCTATATTTTGACAAAATTTGAGATAAACCTAGATATGACAAAGCGTCGAAGTAATCCAATCAATCGCAAACTACGTGATACCATGCATTATGCTTCATTTATAAGCCTTGACTCAATGAGCAACATTGTTCAGTTTAGAATAATAAGATTAACTGATCGATCAACTTGACATGTCCACACTAATTCGTCCGTAGCTTTTGATTTAGAGCTCATAATGACACGAATCCAATGCCCATGTTAAGCTACCTCAATTTTCTATATTTTTGACTAAATATAATATAGAAATAGAGACGGAAAAGCATCCAACTAATCCAATTTATCCCAAAAGGTGTGATGCCTTGCTTTATGCTTCATTTATAAGCCTTTACTTAATGAGCACCAATGATTAGTTTAGAATGATCACTTTAACTGGCAATTCAACTTGATATGTCCGCACTAAATCGTCCGCATTGATTTAGAGCTCAGAATGACATGAATCCAATGCCCACGTTAAGCTAGCTATATTTTCAATATTTTAACAAAATTTGAGACAAAATAGATACGAGAAAGCGCCCAAGTAATCCAATATATCTAAAACTATGTGATGCCATGCATTATGCTTCATTTATAAGCCTTTACTCAATGTGCACCAATGATCCGCTTAGAATGATCACTTTAACTAGCCGATCAACTTGACATTTCCGCACTAAATCATTCCTAACTTTTGAATTTTGGCTTAAAATTACACAAATCCAATGCCCACATTCAGCTAGCTCAATTTTTCTATATTTTTGACTAAATTTAATATTGAAATTGAGACAAAAAAGCGTCCAAGTAATCCAATCTATCCCAAAATGCGTGATGCCATGCTTTATGCTTCATTTATAAGCCTTTACTGTATGAGCGCCAATGATCAGTTCAGAATGATCACTTTAACTAGCCGATCAATTTGACATGTCCGCACTCTATCGTACGTAACTTTTGATTTATAACTCAGAATAACACGAATCCAATGCCCACGTTAAGCTAGCTCAAATTTCTATATTGTAACAAACTTTGAGACAGAAATAGATACGACAAAGCATCCCAGTAATCCAATCGATCACAAACTACGTGATGCCATGCATTTTTCTTCATTTATAAGCTTTTACTCAATGAGCACCCATGATTAGTTTAGAACGATCCTTTTGACTGGCCGATCAAGTTGACATTTCTGCAATAAATCGTCTGTAACTTTTGATTTATAGCGCAGAATGAAACTAATCCAATCCCCACATTAAGCTAGTTCAATTTTCTATATTGTGACAAAATTTGACACTGAACTTGATACGACAAAGCGTCCAAGTAATCCAATCTATCCCAAACTGCGTGATGCCATGCATTATGCTTCATTTATAAGTCTTGACTCAATCAGCACCAATGATCAGTTTAGAATAATCATATTAATTGGACGATGAACTTGACATGTACACACTAAATCGTCCGTAACTTTTGATTTAGAGCTCAGAATGACACGAATATAATGCCAACATTGAGCTAAATCAATTTTCTATATTTTGAGAGAATTTGAGACAGAAATAGAGCCGAGAAAGCGTCCAAGTAATCCAATCTATCCAAACTGCTTGATGCCATGCTTTAGGTTTCATTTATAAGACTTTACTTAATGAGCACCAATCAACTAGACACGTCCGCACTAAATCGTCCGCATTGATTTAGTGCTCAGAATGACACGAATCCAATGCCCACGTTAAGCTTGCTCAATTTTGTATACGGTAACAAAATTTGAGACCGAAATAGACACGAAAATGCGTCCAAAACTGTGTAATGCCATGCATTATGATTCAATTATATGCCTTTACTCAATAAGCACCAATGATCAACTTAGAATGATCACTTTAACTGGACGAGCAACAACACAAATCCAAACTAAATCGTCTGTAACTTTTGATTTAGAGATTAGAATGACACAAATCCAATGCCCACGTTAAGTTAGCTCAATTTTCTATATTTTGACAAAATTTGAGATTGAAATCGAGACGACAAAGCGTCCAAGTAATCCAATCTATCCCAAAATGCGTGATGCCATGTTTTATGATTCATTTATATGCTTTTACTCAATAAGAACCAATGATCAGTTTAGAATAATCATATTAACTGGCCGACCAACTTGACATGTCCGAACTAAATCATCCGTAACTTTTGATTTTGAGCTTAGAATGACACGAATCCAATGCCCACGTTAAGCTAGGCAATTTTTTTATATTTTGACAAAATGTTATATAGAAATAGAGACAAAAAGCATCCAATTAATCCAATTTATCCAAAAACTGTGTGATGCCATGCATTATGCTTCATTTATAAGCATTTACTCAATGCACACCAATGATCAGTTTAGAATGATCACTTTAACTGGCCCATCAACTTGACATGTCTGCAGTAAATGGTCCGTAACTTTTAATTTAGAGCTCCGAATGACACGAATCCGATTCCCACGTTATGCTAGCTCAATTTCCTCTATTGTGACAAACTGTGAGACAGAAATAGATACGACAATGCATCCAAGTAATCCAATGGATCCCAAACTATGTTATGCCATGCAATAATCTTCATTTATAAGCTTTTACTCAATGAGCACCAATGACTAGTTTAGAATGATCATTTTAACTTGCAAATCAACTTGACATGCCTGCACTAAATCGTCCGTGACTTTTGATTTATAGCTCAGAATGACACGAATCCAATGCCCACATTAAGCTAGTTCAAATTTCTATATTTTGATATAATTTGAGACAAAACAAGATACAACAACGCATTCAAGTAGTCTTGTCTATCCCAAACTGTGTGATGCCATGCACTATGCTTCATTTATAAGCTTTTACTCAATGAGCACAAATGATCTGTTTAGAACGATCCTTGTAACTGGCCGTTCAACTTGACATGTCTACACTAAATCGTCGTAACTTTTGATTTATAGCTGAGAAACACATGAATCCAATGCCCACGCTAAGCTAGCTCAAATTTCTATATTGTAGCAAAATTTGAGACAAAAAAAGATAAGACAAAACGTCCAACTAATCCAATCTAGCTAAAACTATCTTATGCCATGCACTATACTTCATTTATAAGCTTTTACTCCATGTGCACCAATGATCAGTTTAGAATGATCAATCTAACTGGCCGATCAACTTGACATGTCCACAATAAATCATTCGTAAGTTTTGATTTAGGGCTTAAAATGACACCAATCCAATGCACATGTTAAATTAGCTCCATTTTCTATATTTTGACAAAATTTAATATAGAAATAGAGAGGACAAAGCGTCCAAGTAATCCAATCTATCCCAAAATGCGTGATGGCTTGCTTTATGATTCATTTATAAGCCTTGACTTAATGAGCATAAATGATCAGTTTAGAATGATCAATTTAACTAGCCGATCAACTTGACAAGCCCGTACGCAATCGTCCGTAACTTTTGATTTAGAGATAAAAAATACATGAATCCAATGCCCACATTAAGCTAGCTCAATTTTAAATATTTTACCAAATTGGAGACCGAAATAGATACAACAAAGCGTTCAAGTAATCCAGTCTATCCAAAACATTGTGATGCCATCCATTATGCTTCATTTGTAAGCCTTTACTCAATGAGCACCGATGATCAGTTTAATTATCATTTTACCTGGCCGATCAATTTGACATATCCACACTAAATCATTTGTAACTTTTGATTTAGGGCTTAAAATGACATGAATCCAATGTCCACGTTAAGCTAGCTCAATTTTCTATGCTGTGATAAAATTTGAAATTGAAATAGATTCAACAAAGCATCCAAGTAATCCAACCCATCGCAAACTGCGTATGCTAAGCATTATTTTTCATTCATAAGCTTTTACTCAATGAGCAACAATGATCATTTTAGAATGATCATTTTAATTGTCCGATCAACTTGACATGTTCGCACTAAATCATCCGTAACGTTTGTTTTGGAGCTCAGAATGACACCAATCAAATGCCCACGTTAAGCTAGCTCAATTTACAATATTGTGACAAATTTTGAGACAGAAATAGATACAACAAAGAGTCCAAGTAATCCAATCTATCCCAAACAGTGTGATGTCATGCATTATTCTTCATTTATAAGCTTTTACTCAATGAACACCAATGATCAGTTTAGCATGATCATTTTAATTTGCCTATCAACTTGACATGTCTGCACTAAATTGTCCGTAACATTTGATTTAGCGCTCTGAATGACACGAATCTAATGTCAATGTTAAGCTGGCTCAATTTTCTATATTGTGACAAAATTTGAGACAGAAATATATACGACCATGTCCAAGTAATCCAATCCATCCCAAACTACTGGATGGCATGCATTCTTCTTTATTTATAAGCTTTTACTCAATGAGCACCAATGATGAATTTATAATGATCAATTTAACTTGCTGATCAACTTGACATGTATGCACTAAATCTTCCGTAACTTTTGATTTTTAGCTCAGAATGATACGAATCAAATATCCACATTAATCTAGTTCAATTTTCTATATTGTAACAAAATTTGAGACCGAACAAATACAACAAAGCGTCCAAGAAATCCATTATATCCCAGACTGCGTGATGCCATGCATTATGATTCATTTATTAGCCTTTGCTGAATGAGCACCAATGATCAGTATAGAATGATCACTTTAAATGGCTGATCAACTTGACATGTCCACACTAAATCGTTGGTAACTTTTGATTTAGGGCTCAGAATGACACGAATCCAATGTCCACGTTAATCTAGCTCGATTTTCTATATTTTAACAAAATTTAGGACAGAAAAAGAGACGACAAAGCGTCCAAGTAATTAAATATATCCCAAACTGCTGCCATGCACTATCCTTGATTTATTGAACTTTCCTTAATGAGCACCAATGATCATTTTAGACAAAAATTGATACAAAAATGAGTCCAAGTAATCCAGTCTATCCAAAACTAAGTGATGCCTTGCATTATGATTCATTTGTACGCTTTTACTCAATGAGCACTAATGATCAATTTAGAATGATCACTTTTAACTGGCCGATCAACTTGATATATCCACACTAATTCGTCCGTAACTTTTGATTTAGAGCTCAGAATAACACGAATCCAATGCCCTCGTTAAGCTAGCTCAATTTTTATATGTTGACAAAATTTGAGATAGAAATAGAGATGAAAAAGCATCCAAGTAATCCAATCTATCCCAAAATGCGTGTTGTCATGCTTTCTGCTTTATTTATAAGCCTTTACTTAATGAGCACCAATTATCAGTTTAGAATGATCATTTTATTAGGCCAGTCAACTTGACATGTCTGCACTAAATCGTCCATAAATTTTGATTTATAGCTCAGAATGACAAGAATCCAATACCCACATTCAGCTGTTTCAATTTTCTATATTGTGACAAAATTTGAGACAGAATTAGATATAGCAAAGCGCCCAAGTAATCCAATCTATCCCAAACTGTGTGATGCCATGCCTTATGCTTCATTTATAAGCCTTTACTTTGTGAGCACCAATAATCAGTTTAGACTGATCACTTTAATTGGCCGATCAACATGACATGTCCATACTAAATCGCCCGTAACTTTTGATTTAGAGCTCCGAATGACACAAATCCAATGTCCACGTTAAGCTAGTTCAATTTTCTAAATTGTGACAAAATTTGTGACAGAAATAGATACGACAAAGTGTACAAGTAATCCAGTCCATCCCAAATGCGTGATGCTATGCATTGTTCATCATTCATAAGCTTTTACTCAATGAGCACCAATGATCACTTTCGAATGATCAATTTGATACGCTGATCAACTTGACATATCCACACTAAATCGTCCGTAACTTTTGATTTAGAGGAAACACACGAATCCAATGCCCACATTAAGGTAGCTCAATTTTCTATATTGTAACAAAATTTGAGACAGGAACAGATACGAAAAAGTGTCCAAGTAATCCAATACATCCCAAACTTTGTAATAACATGCATTATTGTTCATTTATAAGATTTTACTCAATGAGCACCAATGATTAGTTTAGAATGATCATTTTGACTGGCCGATCAACTTGACATGTACGCACTAAATCGTCCATGACTTTTGATTTATTGCTCCGAATGAAACGATTAAAATACCCACATTAAGCTAGTGCAACTTTCTATACGGTGACAAAATTTGAGACAAAACTAGAAACGAAAAAGCATCCTAATTATTTAATTGATCCCAAACATAGTGATGCCATGCATTGTGCTTTATTTATAAGCCTTTCCTCAATGAGCACCAATGATCAGATTAGAACAATCACTTTAACTGGCCGATCAACTTGACATGTCAACACTAAATTGTTCGTAACTTTTGATTTAGAGCTCAGAACGACACGAATACAATGTCCACGTTAAGCTGGCTCAATTTTCTATATTGTGACAAAATTTTAGAAAGAAATAGATACGACAAAGCGTTCAAGTAATCCAATCCATCCCGAACTGCGTGATGCCATGCATTCTTTTTCATTTATATGCTTTTACTCAATGAGCACCAATGATGAGTTTAGAATGATCATTTAACTGGCTGATAACCTTGATATGTCAGCACTCCGTAACTTTTCTTTTATAGCTCCGAATGACATGAATCCAATACCCACATTAAACTAGTTTAATATTCTATATTGGGATAAAATTTTAGATAGAATTAGATACAACAAAGCGTACGAGTAATCCAATCTATCCCAAAGAGCGTGATACCATGCCTTATGCTTCATTTATAAGCCTTTACATAGTGAGCACCAATGATCAGTTTAGAATGACCACTTTAAGTGGCCGATCAACTTGCCATGTCCACACTAAATCGTCTATAACTTTTGATTTAGAGCTCTGAATGACACGAATCCAATGTCCACATTAAGCTAGCTCAATTTTCTATATTGTGACAAAATTTGAGGTAGAAGTAGATACGACAAAGCGTACAAGTAATCCAATCCATTCAAACTGCGTGATGCCATGCATTATTCTTCATTTATAAGATTTTACTCAATGAGCACCAATGATCAGTTTAGAATTATCAATTTAATTGCCCAATCAACTTGACATGTCTGCACTAAATCGTTTGTAACTTTTGATTTAGAGCTTAAATGACACGAATCCAATGCCCACATTAAGCTAGCTCAATTTTTAATAATATGACAAAATTTGAGACAAAAATAGATACGACAAAGCATCCAAGTAATCTAATCCATCCCAAACTACATGATGCCAAGCATTATTTTTCATTTATAAGGTTTTATTGAATGAGCACCAATGATCAGTTTAGAATGATCATTTTAACTTGCCGATCATCTTGTCATGTCTGCACTAAATCGTCCATAACTTTTGAATTATAGCTTAGAATGACACGAATCCAATGCCTACGTTAAGCTAGCTCGGTTTTTGATGTGATAACAAAATTTTAGACCGAAATTGATACGAAAATGAGTCCAAGTAATCCAGTCTATCGAAAACTAAGTGATGCCATGCTTTATGATTCATTTATATGCTTTAACTCAATGAGCACTAATGCAGTTTAGAATGATCACTTTTAACTGGCCGATCAACTTGACATATCAACACTAATTCGTTTGTAACTTTTGATTTAGAGCTCAAAATAACACGAATCCAATGCCCTCGTTAAGCTATTTCAATTTTCTATATTTTGACAAAATTTGAGATATAAATAGAGACGAAACAGAATCCATGTAATCCAGTCTATCCCAAAATGCGTGATGCCATGCTTTATGCTTCATTTATAATCCTTTACTTAATGAGAACCAATGATCAGTTTAGAATGATCACTTTAACTGGCCTACCAACTTGACATATCCGCATTAAATCTTCCACAACTTTTGATTTAGAGGAAACACACGAATCCAATGCCCACATTAATGTAGCTCAATTTTCTATATTGTAACAAAATTTGAGACCGGAACAGATACGAAAAAGCGTCCAAGTAATCCAATACATCCCAAACTGTGTGATAACATGCATTATTGTTCCTTTATAAGCTTTTACTCAATGAGCACCAATGATTAATTTAGAATGATCATTGTGACTGGCCGATTAACTTGACATGTATGTACTAAATCATCCATAACTTTTGAATTATTGCTCCGAATGACACGAATAAAATACCCACATTAAGCTAGTGCAACTTTCTATACGATGACAAACTTTGAGACAAAACTAGATACGAAAAAGCATCCAAATTATCGAATCTATCCCAAACAGCGTGATGCCATGCATTATACTTTATTTATTAGCCTTTCCTCAATGAGCACCAATGATCAGATTAGAACAATCACTTTAACTGGCCGATCAACTTGACATGTCAACACTAAATGGTTTGTAATTTTCTATATTTTGACAAAATTTTAGACAGAAATAGATACAACAAAGCGTTCAAGTAATCCAATCCATCCCAAACAGCGTGATGCCATGCATTCTTTTTCATTTATAAGCTTTTACTCAATGAACACCAATGATGAGTTTAGAATGATCATTTTAACTGGTTGATAACCTTGATAAGTCTGCACTATATCGTCCGTAACCTTTCTTTTATAGCTCCGAATAACACGAATCCAATACCCACATTAAGCTAGTTTATTATTCTATATTGTGATAAAATTTTAGACAGAAACAAAGCGTACACGTAATCCAATCTATCCCAAAGAGCGTGATACCATGCCTTATGCTTCATTTATAAGCCTTTACTTAGTGAGCACCAATGATAAGTTTAGAATGATCACTTTAAGTGGCCAATCAACTTGCCATGTCCACACTAAATCATCTGTAACTTTTGATATAGAGCTCTGAATGACACGAATCCATTGTCCACATCAAGCTAGCTCAATTTTTTATCTAGAGCTTAAAATGACATGAATCCAATGCCCACGTTAAGCTAGCTCAATTTTCTATAATATGACAAAATTTGAGACCAAAATAGATACGACAAAATGTCCAAGTAATCTAATCCATCCCAAACTGCATGATGCCAAGCATTATTTTTCATTCATAAGGTTTCATTGAATCAGCACCAATGATCAGTTTAGAATGATCATTTTAACTTGCCGATCAACTTGTCATGTCCGCACTAAATCGTCCATAACTTTTGATTTATAGCTTAGAATGACATGAATCCAATGCCTATGTAAAGCTAGGTCAGTTTTCTATATGATAACAAAATTTTAGACAGAAATTGATACGAAAATGAGTCCAAGTAATCCCGTCTATCCAAACTAAGTGATGCCATGCATTATGATTCATTTATACGCTTTTACCTAACGAGCACTAATGATCAGTTTAGAATGATCACTTTTAACGGGCCGATCAACTTGACATATACACACTAATTCTTCTGTAACTTTTGATTTAGAGCTCAGAATAACACGAATCAGATGCCCTCGTTAAGCTAGTTCAATTTTCAATATTTTGAAAAAATTTTGAGGTAGAAATAGAGACGAAAACGCATCCAACTAAACCAATCTATCCCAAAATGCTTGATGTCATGCTTTCTGCTTTATTTATAAGCCTTTACTTAATGAAAATCAATGATCAGTTTAGAATGATCATTTTAACAAACCAATAACCTTGACATGTCTGCACTAAATCGGCCATAACTTTTGATTTATAGCTCAGAATGATAGGAATCCAATACCCACATTAAGCTTGTTCAATTTTTTATATTGTGACAAAATTTGAGATAGAACTAGATACAACAAAGCATCCAAGTAATCCAATGTATCCCAAACTGTGTGATGCCATGCCTTATGCTTCATTTATAAGCCTTTACTTAGTGAGCACCAATGATCAGTTTAGAATGATCACTTTAATTGGCCGATTAACTTGACATGTCCACACTAAATTGCCCATAACTTTTGATTTAGAGCTCAGAATGATACAAATCCAATAGCCATGTTAAGCTAGTTCAATGTTCTATATTGTGACAAAATTTGAGACAGAAATAGATACGACAAAGCGTACAAGTAATCCAGTCCATCACAAACTGCGTGATGCCATGCATTGTTCTTCATTCATAAGATTTTACTCAATGATCACCAATGACCAGTTTAGAATGATCACTTTAACTGGCCGATCAACTTAACATATCCACACTAAATCTTCCGTAACTTTTGATTTAGAGGAACACACGAATCCAATGCCCACATTAAGATAGCTCAATTTTCTATATTGTAACAAAATTTGAGACATGAATAGATATGAAAAAGCATCCAAGTAATCCAATCCATCCCAAATTGCGTGATAACATGCATTATTGTTCATTTATAAGCTTTTACTCAATGAGCACTAATGACTAGTTTAGAATGATCATTTTGACTGGCCGATCAACTTGACATGTATGCACTAAATCGTCCATAACTTTTGATTTATTGCTCCGAATGACACGAATCCAATACCCACACCACACTGGTTCAACTTTTTATCTTGTGACAAAATTTGAAACAAAACTAGATACGAAAAAGCGTTCAAATAATCCAATCTATCTCAAACAGCGTGATGCCATGCATTATGCTCTATTTATTAGCCTTTCCTCTATGAGCACCAATGATCAGTTTAGAACAATCACTTTAACTGGCTGATCAACTTGACATATCAACAGTAAATGGTTTGTAACTTTTGATTTAGAGCTCAGAATGACACGAATCCAATGTCTACGTTAAGCTGGCTCAATTTTCTATATTGTGCTAAAATTTAGACATAAATAGGTACGACAAAGCGTTCAAGGAATCCACTCCATCCAAACTGCGTGATGCCATGCATTCTTCTTCATTTATAAGATTTTACTCAATGAGCACCAATGATGAGTTCAGAATGATCATTTTTACTGGCTGATAACCTTGATATGTATGCACTAAATCGTCCGTAGCTTTTTGTATATAGATTAGAATGACACGAATCCAATACCCACATTAATCTAGTTTAATTTTCTATATTTTGACAAAATTTAAGACAAAACTAAATATGACAAAGTGCCCAAGTAATCCACTATATCCCACACTGTGTGATGCCATGTATTATGATTCATTTATTAGCCTTTCATCAATGAGCACCAATGATCGGTTTAGAAGGATCACTTTAACTGGCCGGTCAACTTGACATGTCCACACTAAATTGTTTGTAACTTTTGATTTAGGGCTCCGAAAAACACGAATCCAATGTCCATGTTTAAGTAGCTCAATATTCTATATTTTGACAAAAATTGAAACAGAAAAAGAGACGACAAAGGTTCCAAGTAATCCAATCTATTCCAAACTTTGTGATGCCATGCATTATCCTTCATTTATTTGCCTTTCCTCAATGAGCACTAATGATTAGTTTAGAATGATCACTTTAACTGGCCGATCAACTTAACATGTTCACACTAAATCGTATGTAACTTTTGATTTAGAGCTCAGAATGACACGAATCCAATATCCACATTAAGCTAGCTCAATTTTCTATGGTTTGACAAAATTTGGGACAGAAAAAGAGACGAGAAAACGTCCAAGTAATCAAATCTATCCCAAACTGCGTGATAACATGCTTTATGCTTCATTTATAAGCCTATTCTTAATGAGCACAATTTATCAATTTAGAATGATCACTTTAACTGGCCGATAACCTTAATATATCCGCACTAAATTGTCCGTAACTTTTGATTTAGAGGAAACACACGAATCCAATGCCCACGTTAAACTAACTCAATTTTCTATATTGTAAAAAATTTTGAGATAGAAATAGATACGAAAAACCATCCAAGTAGTCCAATGCATCCCAAACTGCGTGATACCATGCATTATTGTTCATTTATAAGCTTTTACTCAATGAGCACCAATGATCAGTTTAGAATGATCATTTTGACTGGCCGATCAACTTGACATGTCTGCACTAAATCGTCCGTAACTTTGATTTATAGCTCAGAATGACACAAATCCAATACCCACATTAAGCTAGTTCAATTTTCAATATTGTGACAAAATTTGAGATAAAACTAGATACGAAAAAGCATTCAAGTAATCCAATATATCCCAAACAGTGTGATGCCATGCATTATGCTTCATTTATTAGTCTTTCCTCAATGAGCACCAATGATCAGTTTATAGTAATCACTTTAACTGGCCGATCAACTTGACATGTCCACACTAAATTGTCTGTAACTTTTGATTTAGAGCTCAGAATGGCACGAATCCAATATCCACATTAAGCTTGATCAATTTTCTATATTGGGACAAAATTTGATACCGAAATAGATACGACAAAGCGTACAAGTAATTGATACGAAAATGAGGTTTTACTGAATGAACAACAATGATCAGTTTAGAATGATCATTTTAACTGGCCGATCAACTTGTCATGTCTGCACTAAATCATACATAACTTTTGATTTATCGCTCAGAATGACACGAATCCAATGCCTACGTTATGCTACCTCAATTTTCTATATGCTAACAAAATTTGAGACAGAAATTGATACGAAAATGAGCCCAAGTAATCCAATCCATCCAAAACTCTGTGATTCTATGCATTATGATTCATTTATAAGCTTTTACTCAATGAGCAACAATGATCAGTTTAGAATGAACACTTAAACTGACCGATCAACTTGACATATCCACCCTAAATTGTCTATAACTTTAAATTTAGAGCTTAGAATGACAAGAAACCTACACATCCCAACCAAGGGTATGTTGGGATTCGCGAAGAGCAGTACCTTACGATGTTCATGACTAATCGGATCTTGACGTACCAGTAGGTAATCTCCCCATTGGGGTCGTTTTCCCTTCTGGCCTTCTTATTTTTCCTAATTCAGTTTATTAGCTCTTCCACACATTACCGTCCAATACCCTCGTTAAGCAAGCTCAATTTTCAATATTCTGACACAATTTGAGATAGAAATAGAGACGACAAAGCATCCAAGCAGTCCAATCTATCCAAAAATGCGTGATGCCATGCTTTAGGCTTCATTTATAAGCCTTTACTTAATGAGCACCAATGATCAGTTTAAAATGATTATTTTAACTGGCCGATCAACTTGACATGTCTACACTAAATCGTCCATAACTTTGATTTATAACATAGAATGACACGAATTAAATACCCACATTAAGCTAATTTAATATTCTATATTGTGACAAAATTTGACACAGAACTGGATACAACAAAGAGTCCAAGTAATCAAATTTATCCCAAACAGCGTGATACCATGCCGTATGCTTCATTTACAAGCCTTTGCTTAGTGAGCACCAATGATCAGTTTAGAATGATCACTTTAACTGACCGATCAAATTGACATGTCCACACTAAATTGTCCGTAACTTTTGATTTATAGCTCTAAATGACATGAATCTAATGACCACATTAAGCCAGCTATATTTTCTATATTGTGACGAAATTTGAAACAGAAATAGATACGACAAAGCGTACATGTAATCCAATCCATCCAAACAGCGTGATGCAATGCATTATTCTTCATTTATAAGATTTTTCTCAATGAGCACCAATGATCAATTTAGAACGATCATTTTAATTGCCCGATAACCTTGACATGTCCGCACTAAATCATTCGTAAATTTTGATTTAGAGATTAGAATGACACGAATCCAATGACCACATTAAGCTAGTTCGATTTTTTATATTGAGACAAAATTTGAGAAAAACCTAGATACGCCAAAGCACCGAAATAATCCAATCTATACTAAACTGCATGATGCCTTGCTTTATGCTTCATTTATAAGCCTTCACTTAATGAGCACAATTGATCACCTTAGAATGATCAATTTAACTGGCCGATCAACTTGACAAGTCCGTACGCAATCGTCCGTAACTTTTGATTTAGAGCTCAAAAATACATGAATCCAATGCCCACATTAAGCTAGCTCAATTTTCAATATTGTACCAAATTTGAGACCGAAATAGATACGACAAAGCGTTCAAGTCATCCAATCTATCGAAAACAATGTGATGCCATCCATTATGCTTCATTTGTAAGCCTTTACTCAATGAGCACCAATGATCAGTTTAATTATCATTTTAACTGGCCGATCAACTTGACATGTCCACACTAAATCATTTGTAACTTTTGATTTAGGGCTTAAAATGACACGAATCCAATGCCCACGTTAAGCTAGCTCAATTTTCTATACAGTGTTAAAATTTGAGACAGAAATAGATTCGACAAAGCATCCAAGTAATCCAATCCATCGCAAACAGCGTGATGCTATGCATTACCTTCCATTCATAAGCTTTTACTCAATGAGCACCAATGATCATTTTAGAATGATCATTTTAATTGTCCGATCAACTTGACATGTTTGAACTAAATCGTCCGTATTGATTTGGAGCTCAGAAGGACACCAATTAAATGCCCATGTTAAGCTAGCTCAGTTTTCTATATTGTGACAAATTCTGAGACTGAAATAGATATAACAAAGAGTCCAAGTAATCCAATCTATCCCAAACTGTGTGATGCCTTGCATTATTCTTCATTTATAACCTTTTACTCAATGAGAACCAATGATCAGTTTAGAATGATCATTTTAATTGGCCGATCAACTTGACATTTCTGCACTAAATCGTGCTCTGAATGATAACATTTGATTTAGTGCTCTGAATGACACGAATCTAATGTCAATGTTAAGCTGGCTCAATTTTCTATATTGTGACAAAATTTGAGACAGAAATATATACGACAAAGCGTCCAAGTAATCCAATCCATCCCAAACTATTTGATGGCATGCATTCTTCTTTATTTATAAGCTTTTACTCAATGAGCACCAATGATGAATTTAGAATGATCAATTTAACTGGCTGATCAGCTTGACATGTCTGCACTAAATCGTCGGTAACTTTTGATTTATAGCTCAGAATGACACGAATCAGATACCCACATTAATCTAGTTCAATTTTCTATATTGTGACAAAATTTGAGACCGAACTAAATGCAACAAAGCATCCAAGAAATCCATTATGCTTCATTTATTAGCCTTTGCTGAATGAGCACCAATGATCAATATAGAATGATTACTATAAATGGCTGATCAACTTGACATGTCCACACTAAATCATCGGTAACTTTTGATTTGGGGCTCAGAATGACACGAATCCAATGTCCACGTTAATCTAGCTCGATTTTCAATATTTTGACAAAATTTAGGACAGAAAAAGTGATGACAAAGCGTCCAAGTAATCCAATCTATCCCAAACTACGTGATGCCATGCATTATCCTTGATTTATTGGAATTTCCTTAATGAGCACCAATGATCAGTTTAGAATGATCACTCTAACTGGCCGATTACCTTGACATGTCAACACTAAATCGTCAGTAACTTTTGATTTAGAGCTCAGAATGACACGAATCCAATGTTTACGTTAATCTAGCTCAATTTCCTAAATTTTGACAAAATTTGGGACAGAAAAAGAGACAACAAAGCATTCAAGAAATCCAATCTATCCCAAACTCCATGATGCAATGCTTTATTCTTTATATATAAGCCTTTACTTAATGAGCATCAATGATCAGTTTAGAATGATCACTTTAAGATGCCGATCAACTTGACATATCCACACTAAATCGTCCATAACTTTTGATTTCAAGGAAACACACGAATCAAATGCCCACGGTAAGCTAGCTCAATTTTCTATTTGTAATAAAATTTGAGACATGAATAGATATGAAAAAGCGTCCAAGTAATCCAATACATCCCAAACTGCGTGTTAACATGCATTATTGTTCATTTATAAGCTTTTACTCAATGAGCACCAATGATTAGTTTAGAATGATCATTTTGACTGACCGATCAACTTGACACGTATGCACTAAATCGTCCATCACTTTTTATTTATAGCTCCGAATGACACGAATCCAATACCCACTTTAAGCTAGTTCAACTTTCTATAGTGTGACAAAATTTGAGACAAAACAAGATACATAAAAGCATCCAAAATAATCCGATCTATCCCAAACAGCGTGATGACATGCATTATGCTTTATTTATTAGCCTTTCCTCAATGAGCACCATTGATCAGTTTAGAACAATCACTTTAACAAGCCGATCAACTTGACGTGTCAACGCTAAATCGTTCGTAACTTTTGATTTAGGGTTCAGAATGACATAAATACAAAGTCCACATTAAGCTAGCTCAATTTTCTATATTGTGACACAATTTTAGACAGAAATAGATACGACAAAGCATTCAAGTAATCCAATCCATCCAAAACTGCGTGATGCCATGCATTCTTCTTCGTTTATAAGCTTTTACGCAATGAGCACCAATGATGAGTTTGGAATGATCATTTTAACTGGCCGATCAACTTGACATGTCAACACTAAATCGTTTGTAACTTTTGCTTTAGAGCTCAGAATGACACGAATCTAATGTCAACGTTAAGCTGGCTCAAATTTCTATATTGTGACAAAATTTGGATTAAAGCTAAATCTTCCGTAACTTTTGATTTAAAGCTTTGAATGACACGAATTTAATGTCCAAGTTAAGCTAGCTCAATTTTCTATATTGTGACAAAATTTGGGACAGAAAAAGAGACGAGAAAGCGTCGAAGTAATCCAATCTATCCCATACTGCGTTATGCCATGCTTTATGCTTCATTTATAAGCCTTTACTTAATGAGCACCAATGATCAGTTTAGAATGATCACTTTAGCTGGCCGATCAACTTAATATGTCTACACTAAATCGTCCATAACTTTTGATTTTAAGTTCTGAATGACTTGAATCCAATACCCTAATTAAGCTAGATAAATTTTCTATGTTTTAATAAAATTTGAAACAAAAATAGAGACGAAAAAGCGTCCAAATAATCCAATCTATCCCAAACTGTGTGATGCAATGCATTATGCTTCATTTAGAAGTATTTACTCAATGAGCAACAATGATCAGTTTAGAATAATCATATTAACTGACCGATCTCAGAATGACACGGATCCAATGCCCCCATTAAGCTAGATAAATTTTCAATATTTTAACAAAATTTGAAACAAAAATAGAGACGACAAAACGTCCAATTAATCCAATCTATCCAAAATTGTGTGATGACATGCATTATGATTCATTTATTAGCCTTTACTCAATGAGCACCAATGATTAATTTAGAATAATCATATTAATTGGCCAATGAACTTGACATGTCCGCACTAGATCGTCAGTAACCTTTGATTTTGAGGTTAGAATGACACAAATCCAATGCCCACGTTAAGCTAGATAAATTTTCTATATTATAAACAATTTGAGACAGAAATAGAGAAGACAAAGTGTCCAAGTAATCCAATCTATCCAAAACTGTGTGATGCCATTCATTATGCTTGATTTATAAGCCTTTACTCGATGAGCAACACTGATCAGTTTAGTATAATCATATTACTGGTCGATCAACTTGATATTTCCGCACTAAATCGTCCATACCTTTTTATTTTGAACTCCGAATGACACGAATCGAATGCCCACGTTGGCATGTTCGCACTAAATTTTCAATATTTTTTGCAAAATTGGAGAAAGAAATAGAGACAACAAAGCGTCCAAGTAATCCAATCTATCCAAAACTGTGTGATGCCATGCATTATGCTTGATTTATAAGCCTTTACTCAATGAGCACCAACGATCAGTTAAGGATAATCATATTAACTGGCCGATTAACGTGATATGTCCGCACTACATCGACCGTAACTTTTTATTTTGAGCTCAGAATGATTCAAATCCAATGCCCACGTTAAGCATTTTCTATATTTTACCAAAATTTGAAACAAAAATAGAGAAGACAAAGTGTCCAAGTAATCCAATCTATCCAAAAGTTTGTGATGCCATACATTATTTTTCATGTATAAGCCTTTACTCAATGAGCACCAATGATCAGTTTAGAATAATCATATTAACTGGCCGATCAACTTGACATGTATGCACTAAATCGTTCGTAACTTTTGTTTTTGAGCTCAGAATAACACGAATCCAATGCCCACGTTAAGCTAGCTCAATTTTCTATATTTTGACAAAATTTGAGACAAAATTAGATAAGAAAAAACATCGTTTGAAGCCATGCATTATGCTTCGTTTATAAGCTTTTGCTCAATAAGCACCAATGACAAGTGTAGAATAATTATATTAATTGGCCGATCAACTTGACTTATCTGCACTAAATCGTTCGTAACTTATGATTTTGAGTTCAGAATAACACGAATCCAATGGCTACGTTAAACTAGCTCAATTTTCTATACTGTGATTAAATTTGAGACAGAACTAGATACGACAAAGTATCCAAATAATCCAATCTATACCAAACTGCGTGATGGCATGAATTATGCTTCATTTATAAGCCTTTACTCAATGAGCACTAGTGATCAGTTTAGAATGATCATATTAACTGGCCGATCGACTTGACATGTCTGCACGAAACCGTCAGTAACTTTTTATTTTGAGATTAGAATGACACAAATCCAATTCCCACATTAAGCTAGCTTATTTTTCTATATTGCGACAAAATTTGAGACAGAACTAGATACAACAAAGCGCCCAACTAATCCAATCTATCCTAAACTTTGTGATGCCATGCATTATGCTTTATTTATAAGCCTTTACTCAATCAGCACCATTGATGAGTTTAGAATAATCATATTAACTGGCCGATCAACTTGACACATACGCACTAAATCGTTTGTAACTTTCGATTTAGAGCGTAGAATGACACGAATCAAATGTCCACGTTAAGCTAGGTTAATATTCTATATTGTGATAAAATTTGAGACAGAAATATATATGACAAAGCGTCCAAGTAATCCAATCTTTTCCGAACTGCATGATTCCATTAATTATGTGTCATTTATAAGCCTTTATTCACTGAGCACCAATGATCAGTTCAGAATGATCATTTTAACTGGTAGATCAACTTGACATGTCCGCACTAAATCTTCTGTAACTTTTGATTTAAAGCTCAGAATGACACGAATCCAATGCCCATGTTAAGCTATATCAATTTTCTATATTGTGACAAAATTTGAGATAAAAATAGATACGACAAAGCGTCCAAGTAATCCAATCTATCCCTAATTGTTTGATGCCATGCATTATTCTTCATTGATAAGCCTTTACTCAATGAGCACAAAAAAAAATCAATTTAGAATGATCCTTTTAACTCGCCATTTAATGTTTGCACTAAATCGTCTGTAACTTTTGATTTATAGCTCGGAATAACACGAATCAATGCCCACGTTAAGCTAGCTCAATTGACTATATTATGATAAAATTTAAGACTAAATTGCCTCGAAAAATCCTCGAAGTAATCAAATATATCTAAAACTTCGCAATAGCATGCATTATCCCTCATTTTTAATTCTTTACTCAATGAGCACCAATGATTAACTTATAATGATCATTTAAGCTTTCCGATCAACTTGACATGTCTGCACTAAATCGTCCGTAACATTTTATTTATAGCTCAGAATGACACGAATCTAATGCCCAAGTTAAGCTAGTTCAATTATCTATATTGAGAAAAAATTTGAGTAAGAAATAGATACGACAAGGCATTCAAGTATTCCAATCTATCCCAAACTGCGTGATTCCATGCATTATGGTTCATTCATAAGCTTTTACTCAATGAGCACCAATGATCAGTTAAAAAGGATCTTTTGGACTGGCCGATGAACTTGACATATCTGCACTAAATCGTCCGTAACTTTTGATTTCGAGCTTAGAATGACACGAATCCAATGCCCATGTTAAGCTACCTCAATTTTCTATATTGTGATAAAGTTTGATACAAAACAGATACGAAAAGAGTCCAAGTAATCAAATCTATCCCGAATAGCGTGATGCCAGACATTGTAATGATAAGTTAAGAATGATCATTTTAACTGGCCGATTAACTTGACATGTCCGCACTATATCGTCCGTAACTTTTGATTTAGAGCTCAGAATGACAGTATTCAAATGCCCACTTTAACCTAGCTCAATTTTATACATTTTGAGGAAATTATAGATTGAAATAGATACCGCAAAACGTCCAAGTAATCCAATCTATCTTGAACTGTGTGATGTCATCATTATGCTTCATTTGTAAGCCTTTGCTTAATGAGTACCAATGATCAGTTTAGAATAATTACTTTAACTAGCGATCAACTTGACATGTACGCACTAAATCGTCTGTAACTTTTGATTTAGAGCTGAGAATGATACGAATCCAATGCCCACATTAAGCTAGCTCAATTTTCTATATTGTGACAAAATTTCAGACAGAAATAGATACGACAAAGGATCCAAGTTATCCAATCTATCCTGAACTGGGTGATGCCATGCATTATGCTTCATTTATAAGCCATTACTCAATGTGCACCAATGATCAGTTAAGAATGATTATTTTAACTGGGCGATCAACTTGACATGTATGCACTAAATATTCCATAACTTTTGATTTAAAGATTAGAATGACACGAATCCAATGCCCACGCTAAACTATATCAATTTTCTATATTGTTACAAAATTTGAGACAAAATAGATATGAAAAATCGTCCAAGTATTCCAATCTATCCCCAACTGCGTGATGCCATTCATTATTCTTCTTTTATAAGGGTTTACTCAATGAGCACCAAAGATCACTTTAGAATGATCATTTTAACTCACCGATCAATATCTGTACTAAATCGTCTGTAACTTTTGATTTATAGCTCTGAATGACATGAATCCAATGCCCACGTTAAGCTAGTTAAATTTTTTATATTATAATAAAATTGAAGACTAAAATTGCTTCGAAAAATCCTCCAAGTAATCAAATCTATGTAAAAATGGCTAATATCATGCATTATCCCTCATTTATAAGCCTTTACTCAATGAGCACCAATGATTAGCTTAGAATGATCATTTTAAAGGTCAGATCAACTTGACATGTCTACACTAAATTGTCCGTAACTGTTTATTTATAGATCAGAATGATACGAATCTATTGCCTACGTTAAGCTAGTTCAATTTTCTAAATTGAGACAAAATTTGAGAAACAAGTTCAATATGCTATGTTGTGACAAAAATAGATACGAAAGAGCGTCAAAGTAACCCAATCTTTCCCGAACTGCGTGATGATTCATTTATAAGCCTTTACTCAATGAGCACCAATGATCACTTTAGAATAATCATATTAACTGGCCGATCAACTTGACATGTCTGCACTAAATTTTCCGTAACTTTGGATTTAAAGATCAGAATATCACGAATTTAGACTCCATGTTAAGCTACCTCAAGTTTCTATATTGCGACAATATTATAGACAGAAGTTGAGACGACAAAGCGTCCAAGTAATCCAATCTATCCCAAACTGCGTATTATCATGCATTATGGTTCATTTATAAGCATTTACTCAATGAGCACCAATGATCAGTTAAGAATGATCGTTTTAACTGGTCGATAAACTTGACATGCCCGCACTAAATCGTCTGTAACATTCAATTTAGAGCTGACAAAATCACGAATCCAGTGCTCACATTAACTAGTTCAATTTTCTATATTGTGACAAAATTTTAGACCGAAATAGAGACAACAAAGTGTCCAAGTAATCCAATCCATTCCAAACAGCGTGATGTCATTCTTTATGCTTCATTTATAAGCATTTACTTAATGAGCACAATTGATCAGTTTAGAATGATCATTTGAATTGGCTGATCAACCTGTCATGTCCGCAATAAATCGTCCGAAACTTTTGATTTAAAGCTTAGAATGACACGAATCCAATGACCACGTTAAACTAGCACAATTTTCTATAATGAGACAAAAATTCAGATAGAACTAGATACCACAAAGCATCCTAGTAATCCAATTGATCCCGCACTGCATAATGCCATGCATTATGCATCACTTATAAGCCTTTACTCAATGGGCACCAATTATTGGTTAAGAAGGATCATATTAACAGGCCGATCAACTTGACATGTCACACTAAATCGTCCGTACCTTTTGATTTAGACTTCAGAATGACATGAATTCAATGCCGATGATAAGCTAGCTCAATTTTCTATATTATGACAAAATTTGAGAAACAATACATTCGACAAAGCGTACAAGTATTCAAATCTATCCCAAACTGTGTGATGTCATGCATTATTCTTCATTAAGAAGCTTTTACTCAATGAGCACCAATGATAAGCTAAGAATGATCATTTTAACTAGCCGATTAACTTGACATGTCTGCACTAAATCGTCTGTAACTGTTAATTTAGAGCTTAGAATGACACGGATCGAATGGCCACGTTACGATAGCTCAATTTTCTATATTTTGACAAAATTATAGACTGAAATAGAGATGATAAAGCATCCAAGTAATCCAATCTATCCCAAACTGCGTGATGCCATGCATTATGCTTCATTTATAACCTTTTAATAAATGATCACCAATGACCAGTTAAGAATGATCATTTTAACTGGCCGATCAAATTAACATGTCCACACTAAATCTTCCCTAACTTTTAATTTAGAGCTCCGAAAGACACGAATCAAATGCCCCCGTTAAGCTAGTTCAGGTTTCTATATTATAACAAAATTTGAAACATAAATAGATACAAAAAAGCATCCAAGTATTC
Source organism: Pugionium cornutum (assembly GCA_018901935.1). Lineage (NCBI taxonomy): Eukaryota > Viridiplantae > Streptophyta > Magnoliopsida > Brassicales > Brassicaceae > Pugionium > Pugionium cornutum. Next base: position 1,829,312 of record JAENJI010000013.1, on the reverse strand, counting down.
CAATCTATCCCAAATTGCTTGATTCCATGCATTATTTTCATTTATAAGTCTTTACTCAATGAGCACAACTGATCAGTTTAGAATGATCATTTTAACTACCCGATCTGTTTGACATGTCTGCACTAAATCGTCCATAACATTTGATTATATAATTCATAATGACACGAATCCAATACCCACGTTAAGCTAGCTCAATTTTCTATATTGTCACAAAATTTGAGACAGAAATAGATACGACAAAGTGTCCATGTAATCCAAACTATGCCGAAATGCGTGATGTCATGCATTATGCTTCATTTATAAGCGTTTACTAAATGACCACCATTGATCTGTTCATAATGATCACTTTAACTGGCCGATCAACATGTCCGCACTAAATCGTATGTAACTTTTGATTTAGAGCTCAGGAAGACATGAATCCAATGCCCACGTTAAGCTAGCTCAATTTTCTATATTGTGAAAAAATTTGAGACAAAAATAGATAAAACAAAGCATCCAAAAAATCCAATCTATCCCGAACTATATGATGCCATGCATTATGCTTTATCAATAAGCCTTTGCTCAATGAGCACCAATAATTAGTTAAGAATTATCATTTTAACTGGCGTATCAATTTGACATTTTCTTACTAGTCCGTAACTTCTGATTTAGAGGTCAGAATGACACGAATCCAATGCCCACGTTAACCTAGCTCAATTTCTAATATTTTGATAAATTTTAAGACTTATATTGCTTTGACAAGTCCTCCAAGTAATCAAATCTATCCAAGACTACGTGATGTCATGCATTATGCTTCATTTATAAGTCTTTACGCAATAAGCACCAATGATGTGTTTAGAATGATCACTTTAACTGGCCGATCAACTTGAATTGTCCGCACTAAATCCTTAGTATAACACATATCCAATACCCACGTTAAGCTAGCTCAATTTCTTATATTGCGACTAAATTTGGGACAGAAATAGATACGCTAAAGCATCCCAGTAATCTAATCTATCCCAAACTGCATGATGACATGCTTTATGCTCCATTTATAAGTGTTTAATTAATGAGAACCAATTATCAGTTTAGAATGATCACTTTATGTGGCCGATCAACTTGACATGTCCGCACTAAATCATCCGTAACTTTTTATTTGGAGCTCAAAATGACACGTATCCAATGCCCACGTTAAGCTAGCTCAATTTTTTATATTGTGAATAATTTTAAGACTAAAATTGCTTTCACAATTCCTTCAAGTAATCAAATCTATCTAAAACTATGTGATGTCATGCATTATGCTTCATTTATAAGCCTTTACTCAATGAGCACTTGGGATCAGTTTAGAATTATCAATTTAACTAGGTGATCAAATTGACATGTCTGAACTAAATCTTCTAGCCAAAACTACGTGATCCCATGCATTATGCTTCATTTATAAGCCTTTATCCAATGACCACCAATGATCAGTTAAGAATGATAACTTTAACTGGCCGATCAACTTTAAGTAGCTCAATTTTCTATATTGTGATGAAATTTGAAACCAAAATAGATACAAAAAGCGTTCAAGTAATCCAATATATGCAAAACTGCATGATGCCTTGCATTATGCATCATTTATAAGCCTTTGCTCAATGAGCACAAATGATCAGTTTAGAATGATCACTTTAACTAGCTGATCAACTTGACATGTGCACACTAAATCGTCCGTAACTTTTTATTTAGAGCTTAGAGTGACACGAGTCTAATACCCACGTTAAGCTACCTAAATATTTTTATATTGTGATAAATTTTAAGACTAATAACTTTACTCATGTATTATGCTTCATTTATATGCCTTTACTCAATGAGCACCAATGATCAGTTTAGAATAATCACTTTAATTGGACGAAATTTGTGACAGAAATAGATACAAAAAAGCATTCAATTAATCCATTCTAACCAAAACTGTGTGATACCATGCATTATACTTCATTTATAAGCATTTATTCAATGAGCACCAATAATCAGTTTAGAATGATCACTTTAACTGGCCGATTAACTTGACATTTCTGCACTAAATCGTCAGTAACTTCTGATTTAGAGCTCAGAATGACACGAATCCAGTGCCCACGTTAAACTAGCTCAATTTTCTATATTGTGACAAAATTTGAGACTGAAATAGATTTAAAAAAGCATTCAAATAATCCAAAATGACACGAATCCAGTGCCCATGTTAAACTAGCTCAATTTTCTATATTGTGACAAAATTTGAGACTGAAATAGATATAAAAAAGCATTCAAATAATCCAATCTAGCCAAAACTGAGTGATGCCATGCATTATGCTTCATTTATAAGCTTTTACAAAACGATCACCAATGATCAGTTAAGAATGATCACTTTAACAGGCCGATCAACTTGACATGTCCGCACTTAATCGTCCGTAAATTATGACTTAGAGCTTTGAATGACACGAATCTTGTGCCCACGTTAAGGTAGCTCAATTTTCTAATTTGTGACAAAATTTGAGAAAGAAATCAATAAGAAAAAAGCCTTCAAGTAATCCAATCTATGCAAAATTGCATGATGTCATGCATTATGCTTCATTTATAAGCCTTTACTCAATGCGCACAAATAACAAGTTTAGAATGATCACTTTAACTAGGCGATCAGCATGACATGTCCGCACTAAATTGTCCGTAACTTTTGATTTAGAGCTCAGAATAACACGAATCCAATACCCAAGTTTGTCTAGCTCAATTTTCTATATTGTGATACAATTTAAAACAAAAATAGATACGAAAAAGCATTCAAGTAATCCAATAGAACCAAAACTGCGTGAGGCCATGCATTATGCATCATTTCTTAGTCTTTATTCAATGAGCATCAATGATCAGTTTATAATGTCCACTTTAACAGGATGATCAACTTGACATTTCCGCACTAAATCATCCCTTACTTTTGATTTAAAGCTCAGAATGATGCGAATCTGATGCCTTCGTTAAGCTAGCTCAATTTTCTATATTGTGACAAAATTTCAAACAAAAATAGATATAAAAAAGCGTTTAAATAATCCAATCTAACCAAAACTACGCGATGCCATGCAATATGTTTCATTAATAAGCTTTCACTCAATGAGCACCAATGATCAGTTCAAAATGATCACTTTAACTGGCCGATCAATTCAACATATCCACACTAAATCTTCCCTAACTTTTGGTTTAGAGCTTAAATCTAATGCCCACGTTAATCTAGCTCAATTTTTTATATTTTGACAAAATTTAAGACAGAAATAGATCGAAAAAGTGTTAAAGTAATCCAATCTAGCCAAAACTGAGTGATGCCTTGTATTATATTTCATTTATAAGCCTTTACTCAACGAGCACCAATGATCAATTAAAAATGATCACTTTAACTGGCCGGTCAACTTGACATGCCCACACTAAATCATCCGTAACTTATAACTTAGAGCTTTGTATGACACGAATCCAGTGCCTACATTAAGCTAGCTCAATTTTCAATATTGTGACGAAGTTTAAGAAAAAATCGATACAAAAAAGATTTAAGTAATCCAATCTATGCAAAATTGGATGATGCCATGCATTATGATTCATATATAAGCCTTTACTCAATGAGTGCAAATGATCAGTTTAGAATGATCACTTTAAATAGGCTATCAACTTGACATGTCCACACTAAATCGTGCATAACTTTTGATTTAGAGCTCCGAATAACACGAATCAAATGCCCACGTTAAGCTAGCTCAATTTTCGATATTGTGACAAAATTTGAGCAAAAATAGATACGAAAAAGAGTTCAAGTAGTCCAATATAAACAAAACTGTGTGAGGCCATGCATTATGCTTCATTTCTAACCCTTTATTCATTAAGCATCAATGATCAGTTCAGAATGATCAATTTAACAGGACGATTAACTTGACATGTTAGCACTAAATCATCCCTAACTTTTGAATTAAAGCTCAGAATGTCACGAATCCGATGCCTATGTTAAGCTAGCTAAATTTTATATATTGTGACAAAATTTGAGACAGAAATAGATATAAAAAAGCGTTCAAGTAAGCCAACCTAACAAAAACTGAGTGATGCCATGCATTATGCTTCATTTGTAAGCCTTTACTTAATGAGCATTAATGATCAGCTAAGAATGATCACTTTAACTGGCCGATCAACTTGACATGTCTACACTAATTCGTTCGTAACTTTTGATTAAGAGCTCAGAATGACACGAATCCAACGTCCACGTTAATCTAGCTCAATTTTTATACTTTGACAAATTTTGAAACAAAAATATATACGCAAAGTATCCATGTAATCAAATCTATCCCGAACTATGTGATGCCATACATTATGCTTCATTTATATGCTTTTACTTAATGAGCACCAATGATCAGTTTAGAATAATCAATTTGACTAGGCGATCAACTTGACATTTCTGCACTAAATACACCGTCACTTTTCATTTAGAGCTCAGAATGTCACGAATCCAATGCCCACGTTAAGCTAGCTCAATTTCCTATATTTTGACACAATTTTAGACAGAAATAGATAAGAAAATGTGTCCAAGTAATCCAATCTGTCCCGAACTCAAGATGTCATGCATTATGCCTATTTTATTAGCCTTTACTCAATCAGCACAAATGATAAGTTTAACATGATCACTTTAACTAGGCGATCAACTTGAAATGTCCACATTAAATCGTCCGTATCTCTTCATTTAGAGCTCAGAATAACACGAATCCAATGCCCACGTTAATCTAGTTCAATTTTCTATATTGTGACAAAATTTGAGACAAAAATAGATACGAAAAAGCGTTCAAGTAATCAAATCTAACCAAACTGCGTGATGCCATGCACTATGCTTCATTTCTAAGCCTTTACTCAATGAGCACCGATGATCAGTTAGAATTATCACTTTAACAGGATGATCAACTTGACATTTCCGCACTAAATCATCCCTAACTTTTGATTTAAAACTCAGAATGACACGAATCCAAAGCCTACGTTAATCTAGCTAAATTTTCTATATTGTGACAAAATTTGTAACAAAAATAGATACAAAAAGAATTCAATTAATCCAATCTAACCAAAACTGCGTGATACCATGCATTATGCTTCAGTTATAAGCCTTTATACAATGAGCACCAATGATCAGTTTAGAATGATCACTTTAACTGGACGATCAACATGACATGTCCGCACTAAATCATCCCTAACTTTTTATTTAAAGCACAGAATGATACGAATCCGATGCATATGTTAAGCTAGCTAAATTTTCTATGTTTTGACAAAATTTTGAGACATAAATAGATATAAAACCGTGTTCAAGTAATCCAATCTAACAAAAACTGCGCGATGCCATGCATTTTGCTTCATTTATAACCATTTACTAAATGAGCACCAATGATCAGTTTAAAATGATCACTTTAATTAGCCGATCAACTTGACATTTCCGCACTAAATCGTCAATAACTTTTGATTTAGAGCTTAGAATGACACAAATCCAGTGCACACGTTAAGCTAAGCTCAATTTTCTATATTGTGATAAAATTTGAGACTGAAATAGATATAAAAAAGCATTCAAATAATTCAATGTACCGAAAAACTGCGTGATACCATGCATTATGCTTCATTTATAAGCTTTTACAAAATGGGCACTAATGATCAGTTAAGTATGATCACTTTAACTGGCCGATCAACTTGACATGTCCACACTTACTCGTCCATAACTTATGACTTAGAGCTTTGAATGACACGAATCTAGAGCCCACGTTGAGGTAGCTCAATTTTCCATATTGTGACAAAAGTTTAGAAAAAACTCGATACAAAAAAGCGTTCAAGTAATCCAATCTATGCAAAATTGCATGATGCCATGCATTATGCTTCATTTATAAGCCTTTACTCAATGAGCAGAAATAATCAGCTTAGAATGATCACTTTAACTAGGGGATCAACATGACTTTAAGCTTAGAATGTCCGCACTAAATAGTCCGTAACTTTTGATGTAGATCTCAGAATAACACGAATCCAATACCCACATTAAGCTAGCTCAATTTTCTATATTGTGACAAGATTTTAAACAAAAATAAATACGAAAAGGCCTTCAAGTAATCCAACAGAGCCAAAACTGCGTGAGGCCATGCATTATGCTTCATTTCTTAGCCTTTATTCAATGAGCATCAGTGATCAGTTTATAATGATCACTTTAACAGGACGATCAACTAGACATGTCCGCACTAAATCATCTCTAGCTTTTGATTTAAAGCTCAGAATGACACGAATTCGATGCCTTCGTTAAGCTAGCTCAATTTTCTATATTGTGACAAAATTTCAAACAAAAATAGATATAAAAAAGCGTTCAAGTAATCCAATCTAACCAAAACAGCGTGATGCCTTGCAGTATGCTTCATTTATAAGTCTTTACTCATAGAGCACCAATGATCAGTTTAGAATGATCACTTTAACTGGCCAATCAATTCGACATATCCACACTAAATCTTCCCTAACTTTTGATTTAGAGCTTAAATCTAATGCCCACGTTAATCTAGCTCAATTTTGTATATTTTGACAAAATTTGAGACTGAATTAGATAGAAAAAGAGTTAAAGTAATCCAATCTATCCAAAACTACGTGATGCCTTGCATTATGCTTCATTTATAAGCCTTTAATCAACGAGCACCAATGATCAGTTAATAATGATCACTTTAACTGGCCGAATAACTTGACATGTCCGCACTAAATTGTCCGTAACTTATAACTTAGAGCTTTGTATGACACTAATCCAATGCCCACATTAAGCTAGATCAATTTTCTATATTGTGATGAAATTTAAGAAAGAAATCGATACAAAAAAGCGTTCAAGTAATCCAATCTATGCAAAATTGGATGATGACATGCATTATGCTTCATTTATAAGCCTTTACTCAATGAGTACAATTGAGCAGTTTAGAATGATCAATTTAACTAGGCGATCAACTTGACATGTCCGCACTAAATCGTGCATAAATGTTGATTTAGAGCTCTGAATAACACGAATCCAATGCCCACGTTAAGCTAGCTCAATTTTCGATATTGTGACAAAATTTGAGACAAAAAAAATACGAAAAAAGATTCAAGTAATCCAATATAAACATTGTGTGAGGCCATGCATTATGTTTCATTTCTAAGCCTTTATTCAATGAGCATCAATGATCAGTTTAGAATGATCACTTTAACAGGACGATCAACTTGATATGTTACCACTAAATCATCCCCAACTTTTGAATTAAAGCTCAGAATGTCACGAATCCGATGCCTACGTTAAGCTAGCTCAATTTTCTATATTTTGACAAATTTTTAGACAAAAATAGATATTAAATGCGTTCAAGTAATCCAACCGAAGAAAAATTGAGTGATGCCATGCATTATGCTTCATTTATAAGCCTTTACTTACTGAGCACTAATGATCAGCTAAGAATGCCCACGTTAAGATAGCTCCATTTTCTATATTTTGACAAAATTTGAGACATAAATAGATAAGAAAATGCGTCCAAATAATCCAATCTGTCCCGAACTGCATGATGTCATGCATTATGCCTCATTTATAAGCCTTTACTCAATGAAAACCAATAATCAGCTTATAATGATCACTTTAAGTAGGCGATCGACTTGACATGTCCACACTAAATCGTACATAACTTTTGATTTAGAGCTTAGAATTACATGAATCCAATGCCCATGTTAAGCTAGCTCAATTCTGTATATTGTGACAAAATTTGAGACAGAAATAGAAAGGACAAAGCATCCAAGGAATCCAATATATCCCGAACTGCGTGATATCATGAATTATGCTTCATTTATAAGCCTTTAATAAATGAGCACCAAGGATCAATTTAGAATGATCACTTTAACTGGCCGATCAACTTGACATATCCGCAATAAATCGTCTCTAACTTTTGATTTAGAGCTCAGAATGACATGAATCCAACGCCCACGTTAAGCTAGCTCCATTTTCTACATTGTGATAAAATTTGAAACTGAAATATATATAAAAAGCGTTCAAGTAATCCAATATAGCTAGAACTGCGTGATTCCATGCGTTATGCTTCATTTATAAGCCTTTACCCAATGAGCACCAGTGATCAGTTAAGAATGATAACTTTAACTGGCCGATCAACTTGAAATGTCCGCAATAAATCGTCATTAACTTACGATTTAGAGCTCAGAGTGACACGAATCCAATGCCCACGTTATGCTAGCTCAATTTTCAATATTGTGATGAAATTTGAAATAGAAATAGATACAATAAAGTGTTCAAGTAATCCAATCTATGCAAAACTGCATGATGCTATGCATTATACTTCATTTATAAGCCTTTACTTAATAAGCATAAATGATCAGTTTAGAATGATCACTTTAACTAGTTGATCAACTTCACATGTCCGCACTAAATCATCTGTAGCTTTTGATTTAGAGCTCAGACTGACATGAGTCCAATACCCATGTTAAGCTACCTAAATATTTTTATATTGTGATAAATTTTAAGGCTAAAATTGCTTCGACAAGTCCTCCAAGTAATCAAATATTTCCAAAACTACATGATGTCATACATTATGCTTCATTTATAAGCCTTTAATCATTGAACACTAATGATCAATTTAACTGGGCGATCAACTTGATATGTCCACACTAAATTGTCCGTGACGTTTGATTTAGAGCTCAAAATGACATGAACCAAACGCCCACGTTAAGCTAGCTCAATTTTCTATATTGTGAAAAAAATTTAGACAGAATTAAATACGACAAATCGTCCATGTCATCCAATCTAATCCAAACTGCATGATGTCATGCATTATGCTTCATTTATATGTCTTTACTCAATGAGCACCAATGATAAGTTTAGAATAATCACTTTAACTAGCCGATCAACTTTACATGTCCGCACTAAATCATCCGTAACTTTTAATTTAGAGCTCCGAATGACAAGAATCCAATGCCCACCTTAAGCTAGCTTAATTTTCTATATTTTGATAAAATTTGAGATAGAAATAGACACGAAAGTGTTCAAGTAATCCAATCTAGCCAAAACTGCGTGGTACCATGCATAATGCTTCATTTATAAGCCTTTACTCATTGAGCACAAATGATCAGTTTAGAATGATCACTTTAACTACGCGATCAACTTGACATGTCCGCACTAAATCGCACATAACTTTTGATTTAGAGCTCTGAATAACACGAATCCAATGCCCACGTTAAGCTAGATCAATTTTCGATATTGTGAAAAAATTTGAGACAAAAATAAATACCAAAAAAGTATTCAAGTAATCCAATATAAACAAAACTGTGGGAGGCCTTGCAGTATGCTTCATTTCTAAGCCTTTATTCAATGAGCAACAAAGATCAGTTTAGAATGATCACTTTAACAAGACGATCAACTTGACATGTTAGCACTAAATCATCCCTAACTTTTGAATTAAATCTCAGAATGTCACGAATCCGATGCCTACGTTAAGCTAGCTCAATTTTCTATATTGTGACAAAATTTGAGACAAAAATAGATATAAAAATGCGTTCAAGTAATCCAACCTAACAAAAACTCAATGATGCCATGCATTATGCTTCTTTTATAAGCCTTTACTTAATGAGCATTAATGATCAGCTAAGAATGATCACTTTAACTGGCCGATCAACTTGATATGTTGCACTAAATCGTTCGTAACTTTTGATTTAGAGCTCAGAATGACATGAATCAAACGCCCACGTTAAGCTAGCTCAATTTTCTATATTGTGACAAATTTTGAAACAAAAATATATACGCAAAACGTCCATGTAATCCAATCTATCCCGATCTGTGTGATGCCATACATTTTGCTTCATTTATATGCCTTTACCTAATGAGCACCAATGATCAGCTTAGAATAATCACTTTGACTGGCCGATCAACTTGACATTTCTGCACTAAATAGATCGTCACTTTTGATTTAGAGCTCAGAATTACACGAATCCAATGCCCACGTTAAGCTAGCTCAATTTTCTATATTTTGAAAAAATTTGAGACAGTGATAGATAAGACAATGCGTCCAAGTAATCCAATCTGTCCCGAACTGCATGATGTCATGCATTATGCCTCATTTATAAACCTTTACTCAATCAAAACCAATAATCACTTTAGAATGATCACTTTAATTAGGCGATCGACTTGACATGTCCACACTAAATCGTACGTAAATTTTGATTTAGAGCTCAGAATTACACGAATCCAATGCCCATGTTAAGCTAGCGCGATTCTGTATATTGTGACAACATATGAGACAGAAATAGTAAGGACAAAGCATCAAGGTAATCCAATATATCCTGAACTGCGTGATGTCATGCATTGTGCTTCATTTATAAGCCTTTACTAAATGAGCACCAAGGATCAGTTTATAATGATCACTTTAACTGGCCGATCAACTTGACATGCCCGCAATAAATCGTTTGTAACTTTTGATTTAGAGCTCAGAATGACATGAATCCAATGCCCGCCCACGTTAAGCTAGCTCAATTTTCTATATTGTGACAGAATTTGAAACTGAAATAGATATTAAAAGCGTTCAAGTAATCCAATCTAGCCAAAACTGCGTGATTCCATGTGTTATGCTTCATTTATAAGCCTTTACCCAATGAGCACCAATGATCAGTTAAGAATGATAACTTTAACTGGCCGATCAACTTGAAATATCCGCTATAAATCGTCAGTAACTTACGATTTAGAGCTCAGAGTGACACAAATCCAATGCCCACGTTATGGTAGCTCAATTTTCAATATTGTGATGAAATTTGAAACCGAAATAGATACCAAAAAGCGTTCAAGTAATCCAATCTATGCAAAACAGCATGATGCTATGTATTATGCTTCATTTATAAGCCTTTACTCAATGAGCACAAATGATCAGTTTAGAATGATCACTTTAACTAGCTGATCAACTTGACATGTCCGCACTAAATCATCCGTAACTTTTGATTTAGAGCTCAGACTGAGACGAGTCCAATACCTATGTTAAGCTACCTAAGTATTTTTATATTGTGATAAATTTAAAGCTTAAAATTGCTTCGACAAGTCCTCCAAGTAATCCAATCATTCCAAAACTACGTGATGTCATGCATTATGCTTCATTTATAAGCATTTAATCAATGAACACTAATGATCAGTTTAGAATGATCAATTTAACTGGGCGATCAACCTGATATGTCCACACTAAACTGTCCGTGACGTTTGATTTAGAGCTCAAAATGACACGAACCAAACGCCCACGTTAAGCTAGCTCAATTTTCTATATTGTGAAATTTTTTTAGATAGAATTAGATACGACAAAGCGTCCATGTAATCCAATCTAATCCAAACTGCGTGATGTCATGCATTATGCTTCATTTATATGTCTTTACTCAATGAGCACCAATGATAAGTTTAGAATAATCACTTCAACTGGCCGATCAACTTGACATGTCCGCACTAAATCATCCGTAACTTTTAATTTAGAGCTCCGAATGATACGAATCCAATGCCCACGTTAAGGTAGCTTAATTTTATATATTTTGACAAAATTTGAGACATAAATAGATACGAAAAAGTGTTCAAGTAATCTAATCTAGCCAAAACTGCATGATACCATGCATAATGCTTCATGTATAAGCCTTTACTCAATGAGCACAAATGATCAGTTTAGAATGATCACTTTAGCTAGCTGATCAACTTGACATATCCACACTAAATCGTCCATAACTTTTGATTTAGAGCTCATAATAACACAAATCTAATGTCCACGTTAAGCTAGCTCAAATTTCTATATTGTGATAAAAATAGATACGAAAAAGCGTTCAAGTAATCCAATCTAACCAAAACTGCATGAATCCAAGCATTATGCTTCATTTATAAGCCTTTACTCAATGAGCACCAATGATCAGTTTAGAATGATCACTTTAACTAGCCGATCAACTTGACATGTCCACACTAAATCATCCCTAACTTTTGACTTAGAGTTCCCAATGACAAGAATACAATGCCCACGTTAAGCTATCTCAATTTTCAATATTTTGACTAAATTTGAGGCTGAAATAGATATATAAAAAGCGTTCAAGTAATCCAATCTAACCAAAACTACGTGATGCCATACATTATGCTTCATTTAGAAGCATTTACTAAATGAGCACCAATGATCAGTTTAGAATGATCACTTTAGCTGGCCGATCAATTTGACATTTCCGCACTAAATTGTCAATAACTTTTGATTTGGAGCTCAGAATGATACGAATCTAGTGCCCACGTTAAGCTAGCTCAATTTTCTATAGTGTGACAAAATTTGAGACTGAAATAGATATAAAAAATCATTCAAATAATCCAATCTAGCCAAAAACTGCGTGATGCCATTCATTATGCTTCATTTATAGGCCTTTAGAAAACGAGCACCAATGATCAGTTAAGAATGATCACTTTAATTGGCCGATCAACTTGACAAGTCTGCTCTTAATCGTCTGTAACTTATTGCATAGAGCTTTGAATGACACGAATCCAGTGCCCCCGTTAAGGTAGCTCAATTTTCTATATTGTGACAAAAATTGAGACTGAAATAGATATAAAAAAGCGTTCAAGTAATCGAATCTAACCAAAAGTGTGTGATGCCATGCATTATGCTTCATTTCTAATCCTTTACTCAATGAGCACCAATGATCAGTTTAGAATGATCACTTTAACTGGGCGATCAACTTGACTTGTCCGCACCAAATCATCACTAACTTTGGATTTAGCGCTCAGAATGACACAAATCCAATGTCTACGTTAAGCTAGCTCAATTTTCTATATTGTGAAAAATTTGAGACAGAAATAGATATAAAAAAGCGTTCAAGTAATCCAATCTAACCAAAACTGTGTGGTGCCATGCATTATGCTTCATTTATAAGTCTTTTCTCAATGAGCACAAATGCCAAGTATAGAATGATCACTTTAACTGGCTGATCAACTTTACATGTCCGCACTAAATCATACGTAATTTTTGATTTTGAGCTCATAATGACACGAATCCAATGCCCACGTTAAGTTAGCTCAGTTTTCTATATTGTGACAAAATTTAAGACAGAAATAGATACGACAAAGCATCCATTTAATCCAATCTATACCAAACTGCGTGATGCCATCCATTATGCTTCATTTATAAACATTTACTCAATGAGCACCAATGATCAGTTAAGAATGATCACTTTAACTAGCCGATCAACTTAACATCTCCGCACTAAATCGTCCGTAACTTATGATTTAGAGCTCAGAATGACACAAATCCAACGCCCACGTTAAACAAGCTCAATTTTCTACATTGTTACAAAGCTTGAGACAAAAATAGATAGGAAAAACGTCCATGTAATCCAATATATCCTAAACTGCATGATGCCATGCATTATGCTTCATCTATAAGCCTTTACTAAATGAACAGCAATGATCAGTTTAGAATGATCACTTTAACTGGTCGAATAACTTGACATGTCTGCAATAAATCGTCCGCAACTTTTCATTTAGAGCTCAAATGACACAAATCCAATGCCCATGTTAAACAAGCTCAGTTTTTCTATACTGTGATAAATTTTAACATTAATATTGCTTGAAGCAGTCCTCCAAGTGATCAAATCTTTCCAAAACTACGAGATGTCATGAATTATGATTCATTTATAAGCATTTAATCAATGAGCACCAACGACCAGTTTAGAATGATCACTTTAACTGGGTGATCAACTAGACATGTGTGCACTAAATTGTCTATAACTTTAGATTTAGAGCTCCGAATAACACGAATCCTATGCCCACGTTAATCTAGCTCAATTTTCTATATTGTGACAAAATTTGAGACAGAAATAGATACAAAAAAGCGTTCAAGTAATCCGATCTTGCCAAAACTGCGTGATGCCATGCGTGTTGCTTCAATTATAAACATTTACTCAATAAACACCAATGATCAGTTAAGAATTATCAGTTTAACTGGCCGTCAACTTGATATATCTGCACTAAATTGTTCATAAGTTTTGATTTAGATCTCAGAATGACACGAATCAAATGCCCACGTTAAGCTAGCTCAATTTTCTATATTGTGACAAAATTTGAGGCACATATTGATACCACAAAGAATCAAAGTAATCTAAACTATCCCGAATTGCGTGATGTCATGCACTATGATTCATTTATATGTCTTTAATCAATCGGAACCAATGATCAGTTTAGAATGATCACTTTAAATCGCCGATCAACTTGACATGTCTGCACTAAATCGTCCATAGCTTTTGATTTAGAGCTCATACTAACACCAATCCAATGCCCACATTAAGCTAGCTCAATTTGTTTTTATTGTGTTAAATTTTAACATTTAAAATTGCTTCAACCAGTCCTCCAAGTAATCAAATCTTTCCAGAACTACGTGTTGTCATGCATTATACTTCATATATAAGCCTTTAATGAATGAGCACCAATGATCAGTTTAGAATGATCACTTTAACTAGGTGGTCAACGGGACATGTCTGCACTTATTCGTGCATAACTTTCGATTTAGAGCTCAGAATAACACGAATCCCATGCCCACATTAATCTACCTTAATTTTCTATGTTGTGATAAAGTATGAGATAGAAATAGAAACAAAAAAGCGTTCAAGCAACCCAATCTTGCCAAAAACTGTGTGATGCCATGCATTACACTTCATTTATAAGCCTTTATTCAATGAGCACCAATGATCAGTTAAGAATGATCACTTTAACTGGCCGATCAACCTGACATGTCTTCACTAAACACTAGATAATGTTTGATTTAGAGCTCCGAGTGACACGAATCCAATGCCTACGTTAAGCTAGCTCAATTTTCTGTATTGTGACAAAATTTGAGATAGAAATATAGATACGACAAAGCGTCCAAATAATTCAATCTATCCCTAACTGCGTGATGCCATGGATTATGCTACATTTATAAGCCTTTACTCAATGGACAACAATGATCCGTTAAGCATAATCACTTTAACAGCCTGATCAACTTGACATTTCCACAATAAATTGTCCGTAACTTATGATTGATTGTTTGGAATGACACGAATCCAATGGCCACGTTTAGCTAGCTCAATTTTCTATATCAAGACAAAATTTGAGCCAGAAATAGATATGACAAAGCCTCTAAGTAATCCAATCTATCCAAAACTGTATGATGCCATGCATTATGCTTCATTTATAAGCCTTTACTCAATGAGAACCAATGACCAGTTTAAAATGATCACTTTAACTAGCCAATCAACTTGAAATTTTCACACTAAATCGTCCGTAACATATGATTTATAGCTCAGAATGACACGAATCCAATGCCCACGTTAAGCTAGCTCAATTTTCTTTATTGTGACAAAATTTGAGATTGAAATTGATACGACAAAGCGTCCATGTAATCCAATCTATCCCGAACTGCGTGATGCCATGCATTATTCTTCATTTCTAAGCCTTTACTCAATAAGCACAAATGATCAGTTTAGAATGATTACTTTAACTAGGCGATCAACTTGAAATGTCCGCACTAAATCGTCCGTAACTTTGGATTTAGAGCTCCGAATAACACGAATCCAATGCCCGAGTTAAACTAGCTCAGTTTTCTATGTTGTGAAAAGTTTTGAGATAAAACTAGATAGGAAAAAGTGTGCAAGTAATCCGATCTAACCAAAACTGCATGATGTCATGCACTATGCTTCATTTCTAAGCCTTTACTCAATGAGCGCCAATGATCAGTTTAGAATGATCACTTTAACTAGCCGATCAACTTGACATGTCCGCAATAAATCATCATGAACTTTTGATTTAGAGCACAGAATGACATAAATCCAATGCCCACGTTAAGCTATCATAATGTTTTATATTGTGACAAAATTTGAGACTAAAATAGATATAAAAAAGCATTCAAGTAATCCAACTTACCAAAAACTGCGTGATGGCATGCATTATGCTTCATTTATATGCCTTTACTCAATGAGCACCAATGATCAGTTAAGAATGATAACTTTAACTTGCCGATCAACTTGACATGTCCGTACTAAATCATCCGTAACTTATGATTTAGATCTTATAATGACACCAATCCAATTCCAACGTTAAGCTAGCTTAATTTTCAATATTGTGACAAAATTTTAGACAAAAATAGATACAAAAAAGCGTTCAAGTAATCCAATCTAACCAAAACAGCATGATGCCATACATTTATGCTTCATTTACTCAATGAGTACAAATGATCAGTTTAGAATGATCACTTTAACTTACCGATCAACTTGACATGCCTGCACTAAATCGTCCAAAACTTTTGATTTAGAGCTCAGAATAACATGAATCCAATGCCCACGTTAAGCTAGCTCAATTTTCTATATTGCGATAAAATTTGAGACAAAAATACATACGAGAGCATTCAAGTAATCCAATCTAACCAAAACTGCGTGATGCTATTCATTATGCTTCATTTCTAATCCTTTATTCAATGAGCACCAATGATAAGTTTAGAATGATCACTTTAACTAGCCGATCAACTTGACATGTCCGCAATAAATCATCACGAACTTTTGATTTAGAGCTTAGAATGACACGAATCCATTGCCCATGTAAAGCTAGCTTAATTTTCTATATTGTGACAAAAATTGAGATTGAAATAGATATAAAAAAGCGTTCAAGTAATCGAATCTAACCAAAAGTGTGTGATGCCATGCATTATGCTTCATTTCTAATCCTTTACTCAATGAGCACCAATGATCAGTTTAGAATGATCACTTTAACTGGGCGATCAACTTGACTTGTCCGCACCAAATCATCACTAACTTTGGATTTAGCGCTCAGAATGACACGAATCCAATGTCTACGTTAAGCTAGCTCAATTTTCTATATTGTGAAAAATTTGAGACAGAAATAGATATAAAAAAGCGTTCAAGTAATCCAATCTAACCAAAACTGTGTGGTGCCATGCATTATGCTTCATTTATAAGTCCTTTCTCAATGAGCACAAATGCCAAGTATAGAATGATCACTTTAACTGGCTGATATGTCCGCACTAAATCATATGTTATTTTTGATTTTGAGCTCAGAATGACACGAATCCAATGCCCACGTTAAGTTAGCTCAGTTTTCTATATTCTGACAAAATTTAAGACAGAAATAGATACGACAAAGCGTCCATTTAATCCAATCTATACCAAACTGCATGATGCCGTCCATTTTGCTTCATTTATAAACATTTACTCAATGAGCACCAATGATCAGTTAAGAATGATCACTTTAACTAGCCGATCAACTTAACATCTCCGCACTAAATCGTCCGTAACTTATGATTTAGAGCTCAGAATGACACAAATCCAATGCCCACGTTAAACAAGCTCAATTTTCTACATTGTTACAAAGTTTGAGACAAAAATAGATAGGAAAAACGTCCATGTAATCCAATATATCCTAAACTGCATGATGCCATGCATTATGCTTCATCTATAAGCCTTTACTAAATGAACAGCAATGATCAGTTTAGAATGATCACTTTAACTGGTCGAATAACTTGACATGTCTGCAATAAATCGTCCGCAACTTTTCATTTAGAGCTCAAATGACACGAATCCAATGCCCATGTTAAACAAGCTCAATTTTTCTATATTGTGATAAATTTTAACATTAATATTGCTTGAAGCAGTCCTCCAAGTGATCAAATCTTTCCAAAACTACGAGATGTCATGAATTATGATTCATTTATAAGCATTTAATCAATGAGCACCAACGACCAGTTTAGAATGATCACTTTAACTGGGTGATCAACTAGACATGTCTGCACTAAATTGTCTATAACTTTAGATTTAGAGCTCCGAATAACACGAATCCTATGCCCACGTTAATCTAGCTCAATTTTCTATATTGTGACAAAATTTGAGACACAAATAGATACAAAAAGCGTTCAAGTAATCCGATCTAGCCAAAACTGCGTGATGCCATGCGTGTTGCTTCATTTATAAACATTTACTCAATAAACACCAATGATCAGTTAAGAATTATCACTTTAACTGGCCGTCAACTTGATATATCTGCACTAAATTGTTCGTAACTTTTGATTTAGAGCTCAGAATGACACGAATCAAATGCCCACGTTAAGCTAGCTCAATTTTTTATATTGTGACAAAATTTGAGGCACAAATTGATACGACAAAGAATCAAAGTAATCTAAACTATCCCGAATTGCGTGATGTCATGCATTATGATTCATTTATATGTCTTTACTCAATCGGAACCAATGATCAGTTTAGAATGATCAGTTTAAATGGCCGATCAACTTGACATGTCTGCACTAAGTCGTCCATAGCTTTTGATTTAGAGCTCATACTAACACAAATCCAATGCCCACATTAAGCTAGCTCAATTTGTTTTTATTGTGTTAAATTTTAACATTTAAAATTGCTTCAACCAGTCCTCCATGTAATCAAATCTTTCCAGAACTACGTGTTGTCATGCATTATACTTCATATATAAGCCTTTAATGAATGAGCACCAATGATCAGTTTAGAATGATCACTTTAACTGGGTGATCAACGGGATATGTCTGCACTAATTCGTGCATAACTTTTGATTTAGAGCTCAGAATAACACGAATCCCATGCCCACATTAATCTACCTTAATTTTCTATGTTCTGATAAAGTATGAGATAGAAATAGAAACAGAAAAGCATTCAAGCAACCCAATCTTGCCAAAACTGTGTGATGCCATGCATTACACTTCATTTATAAGCCTTTATTCAATGAGCACCAATGATCAGTTAAGAATGATCACTTTAACTGGCCGATCAACTTGACATGTCTTCACTAAACCCTAGATAATGTTTGATTTAGAGCTCCGAATGACACGAATCCAATGCCTACGTTAAGCTAGCTCAATTTTCTGTATTGTGACAAAATTTGAGATAGAAATAGATACGACAAAGCGTCCAAATAATTCAATCTATCCCTAACTGCGTGATGCCATGGATTATGCTACATTTATAAGCCTTTACTCATTGGACACCAATGATCCGTTAAGCATAATCACTTTAACAGCCCGATCAACTTGACATTTCCACAATAAATTGTCCGTAACTTATGATTGATTGTTTGGAATGACACGAATCCAATGGCCACGTTTAGCTAGCTCAATTTTCTATATTAAGACAAAATTTGAGCCAGAAATAGATAAGACAAAGCGTCTAAGTAATCCAATCTATCCAAAACTGTATGACGCCATGCATTATGCTTCATTTATAAGCCTTTACTCAATGAGAACCAATGACCAGTTTAAAATGATCACTTTAACTAGCCAATCAACTTGAAATTTTCACACTAAATCGTCCGTAACATATGATTTATAGCTCAGAATGACACGAATCCAATGCCCACGTTAAGCTAGCTCAATTTTCTTTATTGTGACAAAATTTGAGATTGAAATTGATACGACAAAGCGTCCATGTAATCCAATCTATCCCGAACTGCGTGATGCCATGCATTATGCTTCATTTATATGCCATTACTCAATTAGCACCAATGATCAGTTTAGAATGATCACTTTAAATGGCCGATCAACTTGACATGTCTGCACTAAATCGTCTGTAACTTTTGATTTAGAGCTCCGAATGACAAGTATCAAATACGCACATTAAGCTAGCTCAATTTTCTATATTGTGAAAAAATTTAAGACAAAATAGATACGACAAAGTGTCCAAGTAATCTAATCTATACCGAACTGTGTGATGTCATGCATTACACTTCATTTATAAGCTTTTACTTAATGAGCACCAATGACAAGTTTAGAATGATCACTTTAACTTGCCGATCAACTTAACATGTCCGCATTAAATCGTTCGTAACTTTTCATTTAGAGCACATAATGGCACTCATGTTAAGCTAGCTCAATTTTTATACTGTGATAAATTTGAGACAGAAATAGATACGACAAAGCATCCATGTAATCTAATCTATCGAACTGCGTGATGCCATGCATTATGCTGCATTTATAAGTCTTTACTCAATGAGCACCATGATCAGTTAAGCATAATCACTTTAACTAGCCGATCAACTTAACATGACCGCATTAAATCGTCCGTAACTTTTGATTTAGAGCACATAATGACACGAATCCAATGCCCACGTTAAGCTAGCTCAATTTTCTATATTTTAATAAAAT
This sequence comes from Pugionium cornutum, assembly GCA_018901935.1. Taxonomy (NCBI): domain Eukaryota; kingdom Viridiplantae; phylum Streptophyta; class Magnoliopsida; order Brassicales; family Brassicaceae; genus Pugionium; species Pugionium cornutum. The sequence goes on along the minus strand of JAENJI010000013.1, from coordinate 1,809,147 downwards.
ATGAGACAGAACTAGATACGACAAAGCGTCCTTGTAATCCAATCTTTCCCGAACTGCGTGATGTCATGCATTATTCTTCATTTTTAAGCATTTACTCAATGAGCACAAATGATCAGTTTAGAATGATCATTTTAACTGGCCGATCAACTTAACATGTACGCACTAAATCATTTCTAACGTTTGATTTAGAGCACGGAATGGCATGAATCCAATGCCCACGTTAAGCTAGCTCAGTTTTCTATATTGTGGTAAAATTTGAGACAGAAATAGATACGACAAAGCGTCTATGTCATCCAATCTATCCCGAACTGCGTGATGCCATGCATTATGCTACATTTATAAGCATTTACTCAATGATGACCAATGATTAGTTAAAAATGATCACTTTAACTCGCCGATCAACTTGACATGTCCGCACTAAATCGTCCGTAACTTATGATTTATAGCTGAGAATGACACGAATCCAATGCCCACGTTTAGCTAGCTCAATTTTCTATATTGTGATAAAATTTGGGGAAGAAATAGATACGCCAAAGCGTCCAAGTAATCCAATCTATCCTGAAATGCGTGATGTAATGCATTGTACTTCATTTATAAGCCTTTACTCAATGAGCACCAATTATCAGTTAAAAATGATCACTTTAACGGGACGATCAAATTGACATGTCCGCACTAAATCGTCCGAACTTTTGAATTAGAGGTGGGACTGAAACGAATCCAATGCCCACGTTAAACTAACTCAATTTTCTATATTGTTACAAAATTTGAGACAGGAATAGATTCGAAAAAGCGTCCAAGTAATCCAATATATCCTGAACTGTGTGATGTCATGCGTTATGCATCATTTATAAGCCTTTAATCAATGAGCACCAATGATCATTTAAAAATGATCACATTAACGGACCGATAAACTTGACATGTCCGCACTAAACTATCCAAACTTTTGATTTAGAGGTCAGACTGAAAAGAATCCAATGGCCACGTTAAACTAGCTCAATTTTCTATATTGTGACAACATTTGACATTGAAAAAAATACGACAAAGTGTCCAAGTAATCCAATCAATCTCTAACTGCATGATGTCATGCATTATACTTCATTTGTAAGCATTTGCTCAATGAGCACCAATGAGCACCAATGATCAGTTTAGAATGATCACTTTAACTGGCCGATCAACTTAACATGTCTGCACTAAATCGTCCATAACTTTTGATTTACAGCTCAGAATGACACGAATCCAATGCCCACGTTAGGCTAGCTATATTTTCTGTATTGTTACAAAATTTGAGGCAGAAATAGATATGACAAAGTGTCCAAGTAATCCAATCTATTCCGAACTACGTGATGTCATGCATTATGAATCATTTATAAGCCTTTACTCAATGAGCACCAATGATAAGATTAGAATATCACGTTAACTAACCGATCAACTTGACATTTCCTCACTGAATCGTACGTAACTTTAGATTTATAGCGTCGAATGACACGAATCCAATGCCCACTTTAAGCTAGCTCAATTTTCTATATTGTGATAAAATTTGAGACAGAAATAAATACGACAAAGGGTCCATATAATCCAATCTATCCCAAAATGGGTGATGCCATGCATTATGCTTCATTTATAAGCCTTTACTCAATGATCACCAATGATCAGTTAAGAATTTTAACTTTAACTGGCTGATCAACTTGACATGTCCGCACTAAATCTTCCGTAACTTATGATTTATAGCTCAGAATGACACAAATGCATTGACCACGTTAAGCTAGCTCAATTTTCTATATTGTGACAAAATTTGAGGCAAAAACATATATGACAAGGCATCCAAGTAATCCAATCTATCCCAAAGTGCGTGATATCATGCATTGTGCATCATTTATAAGCCTTTACTCAATGAGCACCAATGATCAGTTTAGAATGATCACTTTAACTGGCCGATAAACTTGACATGACTGCACTAAATCATCCGTAGCTTTTGATTTAGAGCGCCGAATGACACGAATGCAATGCCCACATTAAGCTAGCTCAATTTTCTATATAGTGAGAAAATTTGAGACAAAAATAGATACGACAAAGCGTCCAAGTAATCAAATATATCCCTAACTGCATGATTTCATGCATTATGCTTCATTTGTAAGCATTTACTCAATGAGCACCAATGATCAGTTTAGAATGATCGCTTTAACTGGACAATCAACTTGACATGTCTGCACTAAATGGTCTGTAACCTTTGATTTAGAGCTCAGAATGACACGAATCCAATGCCCACGTTAAGCTAGCTCAATTTTCTATATTTTGATAAAATTTGAGGCAGAAATAGATACGACAAAGTGTCCAAGTAATAAAATCTATTCTGAACTGCGTGATGCCATGCATTATGAATCATTTATAAGCCTTTACTCAATGAGCAAAATTTCTATATCGTGAAAAAATTTGGGACAGCAATATATACATAAAGCGTTCCAGAAATACAATCTAGCCAAAACTGCATCATGCCATGCATTATGCTATATTTATAAGCCTTTACTCAATGAGCGCCAATGATCAGTTGAGAATGATCAGATCAACTTGACTGTTCGCAATTTAGAGCTCAGAATGGCATGAATCCAATGCCCACATTAAGCTAGCTGAATTTTCTATATTGTGACAAAATTTGAGACATAAATAGATATGACAAAGCTTCCAAGTAATCCAATCAATCCTGAACTATGTGATGTCATTTATTATACTTCATTTATAACCCTTTACTCAATGAACACCAATGATCAATTTAGAATGATCACTTTAACTGGCCGATCAACTTGACATGTCTGCACTAAATCATCTGTAACTTTTGATTTAGAGCTAAGTATGACACGAGTCCAATGCTCGCATTAACCTAGCTCAATTTGCTATATTGTGACAAAATTTAGACAACAATAGATATAACAAAGCGTCCAAGTAATCAAATCTATCCTTAACTGCGTGATGTCATGCATTATGCTTCATTTGTAAGCCTTTTCTCAATGAGAACCAATGATCAGTTTAGAATGATCACTTTAACTGGCCGATCAAATTGACATGTCCACACTAAATCGTCTGTAACATTTGATTTAGAGCTCTTAAAGACACGAACCCAAGACCCACGTTAAGCTAGCTTAATTTTCTATATTCTGAAAAAAATTGAGAGAGAAATAGATACGACAAAGGGTCCATCTAATCCAATCTATCCTAAACTATGTGATGTCATGCATTATGCATCATTTATAAGCCTCTACTCAATGAGTACCAATGATCAGTTTAGAATGATCACTTTAACCTGCCAATCAACTTAACATTTCCGGACTAAATCGTCTATAACTTTGATTTAGAGCTCAGAATGACATGAATCCAATGCCCACGTTAATATAACTCAATTTTCTATATTGTGACAAAATTTGAGATAGAAATAGTACGACAAATTGTCCATGTAATTTAATCTATCCCGAACTGCGTGATGCCATGCATTATGCTTCATTTATAAGCCTTTACTCAGTGAGCACAAATAATCAATTTAGAATGACCACTTTAACTAGGCGATCAACTTGACATGTTCGCAACAAATAGTCCGTAACTTTTGATTTAGGGCTCAGAATAACACGAATGTAATGCCCACGTTAAGCTAGCTCAATTTTATATATTGTGACAAAAAATTGACACAAAAATAGAAACGAAAATGCATTCAACTAATCCAATCTAATCAAAACTGTTTGACACCATGCATTATGATTCATTTATAAGCCTTTACTAGATGAGCACCAATGATGAGTTTAGAATGATCACTTTAACTGGCCGATCAACTTGACATGTCTGCACTAAATCGTCCCTAACTTTTGATTTAGAGCTCCGAATGACACAAATCCAATTCCCATGTTAAGCTAGCTCAATTGTCTATGTTGTAACAAAATTTGAGTCAAAAATAGATACAAAAAAGCATTCAAGTAATCCAATCGAGCCAAAACTGCATGATGCCACCCATTATGCTTCATTTATATGCCTTTATTCAATGAGAACAAATGATCAGTTTATAATGATCACTTAAACAGGCCGATCAACTTAATATGTCCACACTAAATCGTCCGTAACTTTTGATTTAGAGCTTAGAATGACACAAATCCAATGCCAAAGGTAAGCTACCTTAATATTATATATTGTGATAAAATTTGAGACGAAAATATATACGACAAATTGTCCAAGTAATCTAATCTACCCCGAACTACGTGATGTCATGCATTATCCATCATTTATAAGCCTTTACTCAATGCGCACCAATGATCAGCTAAAGAATGATCACTTTAACTGGCCGATCAACTTGACATGTCTGCACTAAATCGTTTGTAATTTTTGATTTAGAGCTCAGACTGACATGAATCCAATGTCTACGTTAAGCTAGCTCAGTTTTTTTATTGTGATAAACGTTAACACTAAAATTGCTTCAACAAGTCCTCCAAGTAATCAAATCTTTCCAAAACTACGTGATATCATGCAATATACTTCATTTATAAGCCTTCAATCAACCAGCACCAATGATCAGTTTAGAACGATCACTTTAACTCCGCGATCAACTGGACATGTATGCAGTAAATTGTCCATAACTTTTGATTTAGAGCTAAGAATATCACGAATCCAATGCCCGCGTTAATCTAGGTCGATTTTGTATATTGTAACAATATTTGAGTTAGAAATAGATACAAAAAGCGTTCATGTAATCCAATCTAGGCAAAAGCGTGATGCAATGCATTATGCTTCATTTATAAGTTTTTACTCAATGAACACCCATGATCAGTTAAGAATGATAAGTTTTACAGGCCAATCAACTTGACATGTTTGCAGTAAATCTTCCATAACTTTTGATTTAGAGCTCAAAATGATACGAATCCAATGCCCATGTTAAGCTAGCTCAGATTTCTATGTTACGACAAACTTTGACAAAGAAATAGATAAGCGTCCAAATAATCCAATCTATCCTGAACTACGCGATGTCATGCATTATTCTTCATTTATAAGCTTTTACTCAATGAGTACCAATTATCAGTTTAGAATGATCACTTTAACTTGCCAATCAACTTAACATTTCCGGACTAAATCATCTATAACTTTGATTTAGAGCTCAGAGTGACATGAATCCAATGCCCATGTTAATATAACTCAATTTTCTATATTGTGACAAAATTTGAGATAGAAATAGTACGACAAATTGTCCATGTAATTTAATCTATCCCGAACTGCGTGATGCCATGCATTATGCTTTATTTATAAGCCTTTACTCAGTGAGCACAAATGATCAATTTAGAATTACCACTTTAACTAGGTGATCAACTTGACATGTCCGCACCAAATAGTCCGTAACTTTTGATTTAGGGCTCAGAATAACACGAATGTAATGCCCACGTTAAGCTAGCTCAATTTTATATATTGTGACAAAAATTGACACAAAAATAGATATGAAAATGCGTTCAACTAATCCAATCTAATCAAAACTGTTTGATACCATGCATTATGATTCATTTATAAGCCTTTACTCAATGAGCACCAATGATGAGTTTAGAATGATCACTTTAACTGGCCGATCAACTTGACATGTCTGCACTAAATCGTCCCTAACTTTTGATTTAGAGCTCCGAATGACACGAATCCAATGCCCACGTTAAGCTAGCTCAATTGTCTATGTTGCAACAAAATTTGAGTAAAAAATAGATACAAAAAGCATTCAAGTAATCCAATCTAGCCAAAACTGCATGATGCCACCCATTATGCTTCATTTATATGCCTTTATTCAATGAGAACAAATGATCAGTTTATAATGATCACTTAAACAGGCCGATCAACTTGATATGTCCACACTAAATCGTCCGTAACTTTTGATTTAGAGCTCAAAATGACACAAATCCAATGCCAAAGGTAAGCTACCTTAATATTATATATTATGATAAAATTTGAGACGAAAATAGATACGACAAATTGTCCTAGTAATCCAATCTACCCCGAACTACGTGATGTCGTGCATTATGCATCATTTATAAGCCTTTACTCAATGAGCACCAATGATCAGTGTAGAATAATCACTTTAACTGGCCGATCAACATGACATGTCCGCACTAAATCGTCTGTAACTTTTGATTTAGAGCTCAGATTTACACGAATCCAATGCCCATGTTAAGCGAGGTCAATTTTCTATATTCTAACAAAATTTGAGACCGAATAGATACGAAAAAGCGTCCATGTAATCCAATCTATCCTGAACTGCGTGATTCTATGCATTATGCTTCATTTATATGCCTTTACTCAATGAGCACCAATGATCAGTTTAGAATGATCACTTTAACTGGCCGATCAACTTGACATATCTGCACTAAATTGTTTGTAACTTTTGATTTAGAGCTCAGACTGACATGAATCCAATGTCTACGTTAAGCTAGCTCAGTTTTTTTATTGTTATAAACTTTAACACTAAAATTGCTTCAACAAGTCCTCCAAGTAATCAAATCTTTCCAAAACTACGTGATATCATGCATTATACTTCATTTATAATCCTTCAATCAACCAGCACCAATGATCAGTTTAGAATGATCACTTTAACTCGGCGATCAACTCGACATGTATGCAGTAAATTGTCCATAACTTTTAATTTAGAGCTAAGAATATCACGAATCCAATGCCCGCGTTAATCTAGGTCAATTTTGTATATTGTAACAAAATTTGAGTTAGAAATAGATACAAAAAGCGTTCATGTAATCCAATCTCGGCAAAACTGCGTCATGTAATGCATTATGCTTCATTTATAAGTTTTTACTCAATGAACACCCATGATCAGTTAAGAATGATAAGTTTTACAGGCCGATCAACTTGACATGTTTGCAGTAAATCTTCCATAACTTTTGATTTAGAGCTCAAAATGACACGAATCCAATGCCCACGTTAAGCTAGCTCAGATTTCTATGTTACGACAAACTTTAACAAAGAAATAGATAAGCTTCCAAATAATCCAATCTATCCTGAACTACGCGATGTCATGCATTATTCTTCATTTATAAGCATTACTCAATGAGTACCAATGATCAATTTAGAATGATCACTTTAACTTGCCAATCAACTTAACAATTCCGGACTAAATCGTCTATAACTTTGATTTAGAGCTCAGAATGACATGAATCCAATGCCCACGTTAATATAACTCAATTTTCTATATTGTGACAAAATTTGAGATAGAAATAGTGCGACAAATTGTCCATGTAATTTAATCTATCCCGAACTGCGTGATGCCATGCATTATGCTTCATTTATAAGCATTTACTAAGTGAGCACAAACGATCAATTTAGAATGACCACTTTAACTAGGCGATCAACTTGACATGTCCGCACCAAATGGTGCGTAACTTTTTATTTAGGGCTCAGAATAACACGAATGTAATGCCCACGTTAAGCTAGCTCAATTTTATATATTGTGACAAAAATTGACACAAAAATAGATACGAAAATGCGTTCAACTAATCCAATCTAATCAAAACTGTTTGATACCATGCATTATGATTCATTTATAAGCCTTTACTCAATGAGCACCAATGATGAGTTTAGAATGATCACTTTAAATGGCCGATCAACTTGACATGTCTGCACTAAATCGTCCCTAACTTTTGATTTAGAGCTCCGAATGACACGAATCCAATGCCCACGTTAAGCTAGCTCAATTGTCTATGTTGTAACAAAATTTGAGTCAAAAATAGATACAAAAAAGCATTCAAGTAATCCAATCTAGCCAAAACTGCATGATGCCACCCATTATGCTTCATTTATATGCCTTTATTCAATGAGAACAAATGATCAGTTTATAATGATCACTTAAACAGGCCAATCAACTTGATATGTCCACACTAAATCGTCCGTAACTTTTGATTTAGAGCTCAGAATGACACAAATCCAATGCCAAAGGTAAGCTACCTTAATATTATATATTGTGATAAAATTTGAGACAAAAATAGATACGACAAATTGTCCAAGTAATCCAATCTACCCCGAACTATGTGATGCCATGCATTATGCATCATTTATAAGCCTTTACTCAATGAGCACCAATGATCAGTGTAGAATAATCACTTTAACTGGCCGATCAACATGACATGTCCGCACTAAATCGTCTGTAACTTTTGATTTAGAGCTCAGAATGACACGAATCCAATGCCCACGTTAAGCGAGGTCAATTTTCTATATTCTAACAAAATTTGAGACCGAATAGATACGAAAAAGCGTCCATGTAATCCAATCTATCCTGAACTGCGTGATTCTATGCATTATGCTTCATTTATATGCCTTTACTCAATGAGCACCAATGATCAGTTTAGAATGATCACTTTAACTGGCCGATCAACTTGACATATCTGCACTAAATCGTTTGTAATTTTTGATTTAGAGCTCAGACTGACATGAATCCAATGTCTACGTTAAGCTAGCTCAGTTTTTTTATTGTGATAAACGTTAACACTAAAATTGCTTCAACAAGTCCTCCAAGTAATCAAATCTTTCCAAAACTACGTGATATCATGCATTGTACTTCATTTATAAGCCTTCAATCAACCAGCACCAATGATCAGTTTAGAACGATCACTTTAACTCCGCGATCAATTGGACATGTATGCAGTAAATTGTCCATAACTTTTGATTTAGAGCTAAGAATATCACGAATCCAATGCCCGCGTTAATCTAGGTCAATTTTGTATATTGTAACAAATTTGAGTTAGAAATAGATACAAAAAAGCGTTCATGTAATCCAATCTAGGCAAAACTGCGTGATGCAATGCATTATGCTTCATTTATAAGTTTTTACTCAATGAACACCCATGATCAGTTAAGAATGATAAGTTTTACAGGCCGATCAACTTGACATGTTTGCAGTAAATCTTCCATAACTTTTGATTTAGAGCTCAAAATGATACGAATCCAATGCCCACGTTAAGCTAGCTGAGATTTCTATGTTACGACAAACTTTGACAAAGAAATAGATAAGCGTCCAAATAATCCAATCTATCCTGAACTACGTGATGTCATGCATTATTCTTCATTTATAAGCTTTTACTCAATGAGTACCAATGATCAGTTTAGAATGATCACTTTAACTGGCCAATCAACTTAACATTTCCAGACTAAATCGTCTATAACATTGATTTAGAGCTCAGAATGACATGAATCCAATGCCCACGTTAATATAACTCAATTTTCTATATTGTGAAAAAATTTGAGATAGAAATAGTACGACAAATTGTCCATGTAATTTAATCTATCCCGAACTGCATGATGCCATGCATTATGCTTCATTTATAAGCCTTTACTCAGTGAGCACAAATGATCAATTTAGAATGACCACTTTAACAGGGCGATCAACTTGATATGTCCGCACCAAATAGTCCGTAAGTTTTGATTTTGGGCTCAGAATAACACGAATGTAATGCCCACGTTAAGCTAGCTCAATTTTATATATTGAGACAAAAATTGACACAAAAATAGATACGAAAATGCGTTCAACTAATCCAATCTAATCAAAAATGTTTGATACCATGCATTATGATTCATTTATAAGCCTTTAGTCAATGACTACCAATGATGAGTTTAGAATGATCACTTTAACTGGCCGATCAACTTGACATGTCTGCACTAAATCGTCCCTAACTTTTGATTTAGAGCTCCGAATGACACGAATCCAATGCCCACGTTAAGCTAGCTCAATTGTCTATGTTGTAACAAAATTTGAGTCAAAAATAGAAACAAAAAAGCATTCAAGTAATCCAATCTAGCCAAAACTGCATGATGCCACCCATTATGCTTCATTTATATGCCTTTATTCAATGAGAACAAATGATCAGTTTATAATGATCACTTAAACAGGCCGATCAACTTTATATGTCCACACTAAATTGTCTGTAACTTTTTATTTAGAGCTCAGAATCACACAAATCCAATGCCAAAGGTAAGCTACCTTAATATTATATATTGTGATAAAATTTGAGACGAAAATAGATACGAGAAATTGTCCAAGTAATCCAATCTACCCCAAACTACGTGATGTCATTCATTATGCATCATTTATAAGCCTTTACTCAATGAGCACCAATGATCAGTGTAGAATAATCATTTTAACTGGCCGATCAACATGACATGTCCGCACTAAATCGTCAGTAACTTTTGATTTAGAACTCAGAATGACACGGATCCAATGCCCAAGTTAAGCGAGGTCAATTTTCTATATTCTTACAAAATTTGAGACCGAATAGATACAAAAAAGCGTCCATGTAATCCAATCTATACCGAACTACGTGATTCTATGCATTATGCTTCATTTATATGCATTTACTCAATGAGCACCAATGATCAATTTAGAATGATCACTTTAACTGGCCGATCAACTTGACATGTCTGCACTAAATCGTTTGTAATTTTTGATTTAGAGCTCAGACTGACATGAATCCAATGTCTACGTTAAGCTAGCTCAGTTTTTTTATTGTGATAAACGCTAACAATAAAATTGCTTCAACAAGTCCTCCAAGTAATCAAATTTTTCCAAAACTACGTGATATCATGCATTGTACTTCATTTATAAGCCTTCAATCAACCAGCACCAATGATCAGTTTAAAACGATCACTTTAACTCGGCGATCAACTGGACATGTATGCAGTAAATTGTCCATAACTTTTGATTTCGAGCTAAGAATATCAGGAATCCAATGCCCGCGTTAATCTAGGTTAATTTTGTATATTGTAACAAAATTTGAGTTAGAAATAGATACAAAAAGCGTTAATGTAATCCAATCTAGGCAAAACTGCGTGATGCAATGCATTATGCTTCATTTATAAGTTTTTACTCAATGAACACCCATGATCAGTTACGAATGATAAGTTTTACAGGCCAATCAACTTGACATGTTTGCAGTAAATCTTCCATAACTTTTGATTTAGAGCTCAAAATGATACGAATCCAATGCCCACGTTAAGTTAGCTCAGATTTCTATGTTACGACAAACTTTGACAAAGAAATAGATAAGCGTCCAAATAATCCAATCTATCCTGAACTACGTGATGTCATGCATTATTCTTCATTTATAAGCTTTTACTCAATGAGTACCAATGATCAGTTTAGAATGATCACTTTAACTTGCCAATCAACTTAACATTTCCAGACTAAATCGTCTAAAACATTGATTTAGAGCTCAGAATGACATGAATCCAATGCCCACGTTAATATAACTCAATTTTCTATATTGTGAAAAAATTTGAGATAGAAATAGTACGACAAATTGACCATGTAATTTAATCTATCCCGAACTGCATGATGCCATGCATTATGCTTCATTTATAAGCCTTTACTCAGTGAGCACAAATGATCAATTTAGAATGACCACTTTAACTAGGCGATCAACTTGATATGTCCGCACCAAGTAGTCCGTAACTTTTGATTTTGGGCTCAGAATAACACGAATGTAATGCCCACGTTAAGCTAGCTCAATTTTATATATTGTGACAAAAATTGACACAAAAATAGATACGAAAATGCGTTCAACTAATCCAATCTAATCAAAAATGTTTGATACCATGCATTATGATTCATTTATAAGCCTTTAGTCAATGACTACCAATGATGAGTTTAGAATGATCACTTTAACTGACCGATCAACTTGACATGTCTGTACTAAATCGTCCCTAACTTTTCATTTAGAGCTCTGAATGACACGAATCCAATGCCCACGTTAAGCTAGCTAAATTACTATGTTGTAACAAAATTTGAGTCAAAAATAGATACAAAAAGAATTCAAGTAATCCAATCTAGCCAAAACTGCATGATGCCCCACCCATTATGCTTCATTTATATGCCTTTATTCAATGAGAACAAATGATCAGTTTATAATGATCACTTAAACAGGCCGATCAACTTGATATGTCCACACTAAATCGTTTGTAACTTTTGATTTAGAGCTCAGAATGACACAAATCCAATGCCAAAGGTAAGCTACCTTAATATTATATATTGTGATAAAATTTGAGACGAAAATAGATACGACAAATTGTCCAAGTAATCCAATCTACCCCGAACTACGTGATGTCATGCATTATGCAACATTTATAAGCTTTTACTCAGTGAGCACCAATGATCAGTGTAGAATAATCACTTTAACTTGGCCGATCAACATGACATGTCCACACTAAATCGTCTGTAACTTTTGATTTAGAGCTCAGAATGACACGAATCCAATGCCCACGTTAAATGAGGTCAATTTTCTATATTCTAACAAAATTTGAGACCGAATAGATACGAAAAAGTGTCCATGTAATCCAATCTATCCCGAACTGCGTAATTCTATGCATTATGCTTCATTTATATGCCCTTACTCAATGAGCACCAATGATCAGTTTAGAATGATCACTTTAACTGGCCGATCAACTTGACATGTCTGCTCTAAATCGTTTGTAACTTTTGATTTAGAGGTCAGACTGACATGAATCAAATGTCTACGTTAAGCTAGCTCAGTTTTTTTATTGTGATCAACTCTAACACTAAAATTGCTTCAACAAGTCCTCCAAGTAATGAAATCTTTCCAAAACTACGTGATATCATGCATTGTACTTCATTTATAAGCCTTCAGTCAACCAACACCAATGATCAGTTTAGAACGATCACTTTAACTCGGCGATCAACAGGACATGTATCCAGTAAATTGTCCATAACTTTTGATTTAGAGCTAAGAATATCACGAATCCAATGCCCGCGTTAATCTATGTAAATTTTATATTTTGTAACAAAATTTGAGTTAGAAATAGATACAAAAAAGCGTTCATGTAATCCAATCTAGGCAAAACTGCGTGATGCAATGCATTATGCTTCATTTACAAGTTTTTACTCAATGAACACCCATGATCAGTTAAAAATGATAAGTTTTACAGGCCGATCAACTTGACATGTTTGCAGTAGATCTTCCATAAGTTTTGATTTAGAGCTCAAAATGACACAAATCCAATGCCCACGTTAAGCTAGCTCAGATTTCTATGTTACGACAAACTTTGACAAAGAAATAGATAAGCGTCCAAATAATCCAATCTATCTTGAACTACGTGATGTCATGCATTATTCTTCATTTATAAGCTTTTACTCAATGAGTGCCAATGATCAGTTTAGAATGATCACTTTAACTTGCCAATCAACTTAACATTTCCGGACTAAATCGTCTAAAACTTTGATTTAGAGCTGAGAATGACATGATTCCAATGCCCACGTTAATATAACTCAATTTTCTATATTGTGACAAAATTTGAGATAGAAATAGTACGAAAAATTGTCCATGTAATTTAATCTATCCCGAACTGCGTGATGCCATGCATTATGCTTCATTTATAAGCCTTTACTCAGTGAGCACAAATAATCAATTTAGAATGACCACTTTAACTAGGCGATCAACTTGACATGTTCGCACTAAATAGTCCGTAACTTTTGATTTAGGGCTCAGAATAACACGAATGTAATGCCCACGTTAAGCTAGCTCAATTTTATATATTGTGACAAAAATTGACACAAAAATAGATACGAAAATGCGTTCAACTAATCCAATCTAATCAAAACTGTTTGATACCATGCATTATGATTCATTTCTAAGCCTTTACTCAATGAGAACCAATGATGAGTTTAGAATGATCACTTTAACTGGCCGATCAACTTGACATGTCTGCACTAAATCGTCCCTAACTTTTGATTTAGAGCTCCGAATGACACGAATCCAATGCCCACGTTAAGCTAGCTCAATTGTCTATGTTGTAACAAAATTTGAGTCAAAAATAGATACAAAAAGCATTCAAGTAATCCAATCTAGCCAAAACTGCATGATGCCACCCATTATGCTTCATTTATATGCCTTTATTCAATGAGAACAAATGATCAGTTTATAATGATCACTTAAACAGGCCGATCAACTTGATATGTCCACACTAAATCGTCCGTAACTTTTGATTTAGAGCTCAGAATGACACAAATCCAATGCCAAAGGTAAGCTACCTTAATATTATATATTGTGATAAAATTTGAGACGAAAATAGATACGACAAATTGTCCAAGTAATCCAATCTACCCCGAACTACGTGATGTCATGCATTATGCATCATTTATAAGCCTTTACTCAATGAGCACCAATGATCAGTGTAGAATAATCACTTTAACTGGCCGATCAACATGACATGTCCGCACTAAATCGTCCGTAACTTTTGATTTAGAGCTCAGAATGACACGAATCCAATGCCCACGTTAAGCGAGGTCAATTTTCTATATTCTAACAAAATTTGAGACCGAATAGATACGAAAAAGCGTCCATGTAATCCAATCTATCCCGAACTGCGTGATTCTATGCATTATGCTTCATTTATATGCCTTTACTCAATGAGCACCAATGATCAGTTTAGAATGATCACTTTAACTGGCCGATCAACTTGACATGTCTGCACTAAATCGTTTGTAACTTTTGATTTAGAGCTCAGACTGACATGAATCCAATGTCTACGTTAAGCTAGCTCAGTTTTTTTATTGTGATAAACTTTAACACTAAAATTGCTTCAACAAGTCCTCCAAGTAATCAAATCTTTCCAAAACTACGTGATATCATGCATTATACTTCATTTATAAGCCTTCAATCAACCAGCACCAATGATCAGTTTAGAACGATCACTTTAACTCGGCGATCAACTGGACATGTATGCAGTAAATTGTCCATAACTTTTGATTTAGAGCTAAGAATATCACGAATCCAATGCCCGCGTTAATCTAGGTCAATTTTGTATATTGTAACAAAATTTGAGTTAGAAATAGATACAAAAAAGCGTTCATGTAATCCAATCTAGGCAAAACTGCGTGATGCAATGCATTATGCTTCATTTATAAGTTTTTACTCAATGAACACCCATGATCAGTTAAGAATGATAAGTTTTACAGGCCGATCAACTTGACATGTTTGCAGTAAATCTTCCATAACTTTTGATTTAGAGCTCAAAATGACACGAATCCAATGCCCACGTTAAGCTAGCTCAGATTTCTATGTTACGACAAACTTTGACAAAGAAATAGATAAGCGTCCAAATAATCCAATCTATCCTGAACTACGTGATGTCATGCATTATTCTTCATTTATAAGCTTTTACTCAATGAGTACCAATGATCAGTTTAGAATGATCACTTTAACTTGCCAATCAACTTAACATTTCCGGACTAAATCGTCTATAACTTTGATTTAGAGCTCAGAATGACATGAATCCAATGCCCACGTTAATATAACTCAATTTTCTATATTGTGACAAAATTTGAGATAGAAATAGTACGACAAATTGTCCATGTAATTTAATCTATCCGGAACTGCGTGATGCCATGCATTATGATCAATTTAGAATGACCACTTTAACTAGGCGATCAACTTGACATGTCCGCACCAAATAGTCCGTAACTTTTGATTTAGGGCTCAGAATAACACGAATGTAATGCCCACGTTAAGCTAGCTCAATTTTATATATTGTGACAAAAATTGACACAAAAATAGATACGAAAATGAGTTCAACTAATCCAATCTAATCAAAACTGTTTGATACCATGCATTATGATTCATTTATAAGCCTTTACTCAATGAGCACCAATGATGAGTTTAGAATGATCACTTTAACTGGCCGATCAACTTGACATGTCTGCACTAAATCGTCTAATGACACGAATCCAATGTCCACGTTAAGCTAGCTCAATTGTCTATGTTGTAACAAAATTTGAGTCAAAAATAGATACAAAAAAGCATTCAAGTAATCCAATCTAGCCAAAACTGCATGATGCCACCCATTATGCTTCATTTATATGCCTTTATTCAATGAGAACAAATGATCAGTTTATAATGATCACTTAAACAGGCCGATCAACTTGATATGTCCACACTAAATCGTCTGTAACTTTTGATTTAGAGCTCAGAATGACACAAATCCAATGCCAAAGGTAAGCTACCTTAATATTATATATTGTGATAAAATTTGAGACAAAAATAGATACGACAAATTGTCCAAGTAATCCAATCTACCCCGAACTACGTGATGTCATGCATTATGCATCATTTATAAGCCTTTACTCAATGAGCACCAATGATCAGTGTAGAATAATCACTTTAACTGGCCGATCAACATGACATATCCGTACTAAATCGTCCGTAACTTTTGATTTAGAGCTCAGAATGACACGAATCCAATGCCCACGTTAAGCGAGGTCAATTTTCTATATTCTGACAAAATTTGAGACCGAATAGATACGAAAAAGCGTCCATGTAATCCAATCTATCCCGAACTGCGTGATTCTATGCATTATGCTTCATTTATATGCCTTTACTCAATGAGCACCAATGATCAGTTTAGAATGATCACTTTAACTGGCCGATCAACTTGACATGTCTGCACTAAATCGTTTGTAATTTTTGATTTAGAGCTCAGACTGACATGAATCCAATGTCTACGTTAAGCTAGCTCAGTTTTTTTATTGTGATAAACTTTAACACTAAAATTGCTTCAACAAGTCCTCCAAGTAATCAAATCTTTCCAAAACTACGTGATATCATGCATTGTACTTCATTTATAAGCCTTCAATCAACCAGCACCAATGATCAGTTTAGAACGATCACTTTAACTCGGCGATCAACTGGACATGTATGCAGTAAATTGTCCATAACTTTTGATTTAGAGCTAAGAATATCACGAATCCAATGCCCGCGTTAATCTAGGTCAATTTTGTATATTGTAACAAATTTGAGTTAGAAATAGATACAAAAAAGCGTTCATGTAATCCAATCTAGGCAAAACTGCGTGATGCAATGCATTATGCTTCATTTATAAGTTTTTACTCAATGAACACCCATGATCAGTTAAGAATGATAAGTTTTACAGGCCGAATCAACTTGACATGTTTGCAGTAAATCTTCCATAACTTTTGATTTAGAGCTCAAAATGACACGAATCCAATGCCCACGTTAAGCTAGCTCAGATTTCTATGTTACGACAAACTTTGACAAAGAAATAGATAAGCGTCCAAATAATCCAATCTATCCTGAACTACGTGATGTCATGCATTATTCTTCATTTATAAGCTTTTACTCAATGAGTACCAATGATCAGTTTAGAATGATCACTTTAACTTGCCAATCAACTTAACATTTCCGGACTAAATCGTCTATAACTTTGATTTAGAGCTCAGAATGACATGAATCCAATGCCCACGTTAATATAACTCAATTTTCTATATTGTGACAAAATTTGAGATAGAAATAGTACGACAAATTGTCCATGTAATTTAATCTATCCCGAACTGCGTGATGCCATGCATTATGCTTCATTTATAAGCCTTTACTCAGTGAGCACAAATGATCAATTTAGAATGACCACTTTAACTAGGCGATCAACTTGACATGTCCGCACCAAATAGTCCGTACCTTTTGATTTAGGCTCAGAATAACACGAAGGTAATGCCCACGTTAAGCTAGCTCAATTTTATATATTGTGACAAAAATTGACACAAAAATAGATACGAAAATGCGTTCAACTAATCCAATCTAATCAAAATTGTTTGATACCATGCATTATGATTCATTTATAAGCCTTTACTCAATGAGCACCAATGATGAGTTTAGAATGATCACTTTAACTGGCCGATCAACTTGACATGTCTGCACTAAATCGTCCCTAACTTTTGATTTAGAGCTCCGAATGACACGAATCCAATGCCCACGTTAAGCTAGCTCAATTGTCTATGTTGTAACAAAATTTGAGTCAAAAATAGATACAAAAAAGCATTCAAGTAATCCAATCTAGCCAAAACTGCATGATGCCACCCATTATGCTTCATTTATATGCCTTTATTCAATGAGAACAAATGATCAGTTTATAATGATCACTTAAACAGGCCGATCAACTTGATATGTCCACACTAAATCGTCCGTAACTTTTGATTTAGAGCTCAGAATGACACAAATCCAATGCCAAAGGTAAGCTACCTTAATATTATATATTGTGATAAAATTTGAGACGAAAATAGATACGACAAATTGTCCAAGTAATCCAATCTACCCCGAACTACGTGATGTCATGCATTATGCATCATTTATAAGCCTTTACTCAATGAGCACCAATGATCAGTGTAGAATAATCACTTTAACTGGCCGATCAACATGACATGTCCGCACTAAATCGTCCGTAACTTTTGATTTAGAGCTCAGAATGACATGGATCCAATGCCCACGTTAAGCGAGGTCAATTTTCTATATTCTAACAAAATTTGAGACCGAATAGATACGAAAAAGCATCCATGTAATCCAATCTATCCCGAACTGCGTGATTCTATGCATTATGCTTCATTTATATGCCTTTACTCAATGAGCACCAATGATCAGTTTAGAATGATCACTTTAACTGGCCGATCAACTTGACATGTCTGCACTAAATCGTTTGTAATTTTTGATTTAGAGCTCAGACTGACATGAATCCAATGTCTACGTTAAGCTAGCTCAGTTTTTTTATTGTGATAAACTTTAACACTAAAATTGCTTCAACAAGTCCTCCAAGTAATCAAATCTTTCCAAAACTACGTGATATCATGCATTGTACTTCATTTATAAGCCTTCAATCAACCAGCACCAATGATCAGTTTAGAACGATCACTTTAACTCCGCGATCAACTGGACATGTATGCAGTAAATTGTCCATAACTTTTGATTTAGAGCTAAGAATATCACGAATCCAATGCCTGCGTTAATCTAGGTCAATTTTGTATATTGTAACAAATTTTGAGTTAGAAATAGATACAAAAAAGCGTTCATGTAATCCAATCTAGGCAAAACTGCGTGATGCAATGCATTATGCTTCATTTATAAGTTTTTACTCAATGAACACCCATGATGAGTTAAGAATGATAAGTTTTACAGGCCGATCAACTTGACATGTTTGCAGTAAATCTTCCATAACTTTTGATTTAGAGCTCAAAATGACACGAATCCAATGCCCACGTTAAGCTAGCTCAGATTTCTATGTTACGACAAACTTTGACAAAGAAATAGATAAGCGTCCAAATAATCCAATCTATCCTGAACTACGTGATGTCATGCATTATTCTTCATTTATAAGCTTTTACTCAATGAGTACCAATGATCAGTTTAGAATGATCACTTTAACTTGCCAATCAACTTAACATTTCCGGACTAAATCGTCTATAACTTTGATTTAGAGCTCAGAATGACATGAATCCAATGCCCACGTTAATATAACTCAATTTTCTATATTGTGACAAAATTTGAGATAGAAATAGTACGACAAATTGTCCATGTAATTTAATCTATCCCGAACTGCGTGATGCCATGCATTATGCTTCATTTATAAGCCTTTACTCAGTGAGCACAAATGATCAATTTAGAATGACCACTTTAACTAGGCGATCAACTTGACATGTCCGCACCAAATAGTCCGTAACTTTTGATTTAGGGCTCAGAATAACACGAATGTAATGCCCACGTTAAGCTAGCTCAATTTTATATATTGTGACAAAAATTGACACAAAAATAGATACGAAAATGCGTTCAACTAATCCAATCTAATCAAAACTGTTTGATACCATGCATTATGATTCATTTATAAGCCTTTACTCAATGAGCACCAATTATGAGTTTAGAATGATCACTTTAACTGGCCGATCAACTAGACATGTCTGCACTAAATCGTCCCTAACTTTTGATTTAGAGCTCCGAATGACACGAATCCAATGGCCACGTTAAGCTAGCTCAATTGTCTATGTTGTAACAAAATTTGAGTCAAAAATAGATACAAAAAAGCATTCAAGAAATCCAATCTAGCTAAAACTGCATGATGCCACCCATTATCTTCATTTATATGCCTTTATTCAATGAGAACAAATGATCAGTTTATAATGATCACTTAAACAGGCCGATCAACTTGATATGTCCACACTAAATCGTCTGTAACTTTCGATTTAGAGCTCAGAATGACACAAATCCAATGCCAAAGGTAAGCTACCTTAATATTATATATTGTGATAAAATTTGAGACGAAAATAGATACGACAAATTGTCCAAGTAATCCAATCTACCCAGAACTACGTGATGTCATGCATTATGCATCATTTATAAGCCTTTACTCAATGAGCACCAATGATCAGTGTAGAATAATCACTTTAACTGGCCGATCAACATGACACGAATCGTCCGTAACTTTTGATTTAGAGCTCAGAATGACACGAATCCAATGCCCACGTTAAGCGAGATCAATTTTCTATATTCTAACAAAATTTGAGCCCGAATAGATACGAAAAAGCGTCCATGTAATCCAATCTATCCCGAACTGCGTGATTCTATGCATTATGCTTCATTTATATGCCTTTACTCAATGAGCACCAATGATCATTTTAGAATGATCACTTTAACTGGCCGATCAACTTGACACGTCTGCACTAAATCGTTTTTAACTTTTGATTTAGAGCTCAGACTGACATGAATCCAATGTCCACGTTAAGCTAGCTCAGTTTTTTTATTGTGATAAACTTTAACACTAAAATTGCTTCAACAAGTCCTCCAAGTAATCAAATCTTTCCAAAACTACGTGATATCATGCATTATACTTCATTTATAAGCCTCCAATCAACCAGCACCAATGATCAGTTTAGAACGATCACTTTAACTCGGCGATCAACTGGACATGTATGTAGTAAATTGTCCATAACTTTTGATTTAGAGCTAAGAATATCACGAATCCAATGCCCGCGTTAATCTAGGTCAATTTTGTATATTGTAACAAAATTTGAGTTAGAAATAGATACAAAAAGCGTTCATGTAATCCAATCTAGGCAAAACTGCGTGATGCAATGCATTATGCTTCATTTATAAGTTTTTACTCAATGAACACCCATGATCAGTTAAGAATGATAAGTTTTACAGGCCGATCAACTTGACATATTTGCAGTAAATCTTCCATAACTTTTGATTTAGAGCTCAAAATGACACGAATCTAATGCCCACGTTAAGCTAGCTCAGATTTCTATGTTACGACAAACTTTGACAAAGAAATAGATAAGCGTCCAAATAATCCAATATATCCTGAACTACGTGATGTCATGCATTACTCTTCATTTATAAGCTTTTACTCAATGAGTACCAATGATCAGTTTAGAATGACACGAATCCAATGCCCACGTTAAGCTAGCTCAATTGGCTATGTTGTAACAAAATTTGAGTCAAAAATAGATACAAAAAAGCATTCAAGTAATCCAATCTAGCCAAAACTGCATGATGCCACCCATTATGCTTCATTTATGACATGTCTTTATTCTTCATTTATATGCCTTTATTCAATGAGAACAAATGATCAGTTTATAATGATCACTTAAACAGGCCGATCAACTTGATATGTCCACACTAAATCGTCCGTAACTTTTGATTTAGAGCTCAGAATGACACAAATCTAATGCCAAAGGTAAGCTACCTTAATATTATATATTGTGATAAAATTTGAGACGAAAATATATACGACAAATTGTCCAAGTAATCCAATCTACCCCGAACTATGTGATGTCATGCATTATCCATCATTTATAAGCCTTTACTCAATGCGCACCAATGATCAGCTAAAGAATGATCACTTTAACTGGACGATCAACTTGACATGTCTGCACTAAATCGTCCGTAACTTTTGATTTAGAGCTCAGAATGACACGAATCCAATGCCCACGTTAAGCTAGCTCAATTTTCTATGTTGTGACAAAATTTAAGATAGAAAGGAGACGATTAATTGTCCAAATAATCCAATCTACTCTGAACTACGTGATGTCTTGCATTATGCTTCATTTATAAGGCTTTACTCAATGAGCACCAATGATCAGGTTAGAACGATCACTATGACTTGCCGATCAACTTGACATGTCTGCATTAAATCGTATGTAACTTTTCATTTAGAGCTGAGAATGTTACGAATCCAATGCCAACGTTAAAAACTTTGAGATAGAAATAGATACGACAAAGTCTCCATGAAATCAAATCTATCCCGAACTACGTGATGTCATGCATTATGCTTCATTTATAGTCTTTACTCAATGAGAACAAATGATCACTTTAGAATGATAAGTTTAACTAGGCGATCAGCATGACATGTCCACACTATATTGCCGTAACTTTTGATTTAGAGCTCAGGATGACACGAATCCAATGCCCACGTTAAGCTAGCTCAATATTCTATATTGTGACAAAATTTGAGACAAAAATAGATACGGCAAAGTATCCATGTAACAATCTATGCCGAACACCGTGATGCCATGCATTATGCTTCATTTATATGCCTTTACTCAATGAGCACAAGTGATCAGTTTAGAATGATAACTTTAACTAGGCGATCAACTTGACATGTCCGCACTAAATCGTCTGTAACTTTTGATTTAGAGCTAAGAAAAACACGAATCCAATGCCCACGTTAAACTAGCTCATTTTTCTATATTGTGCCAAAAATTGACACAAAAAATAGATGCAAAAATGCATTCAAGTAATCCAATTTATCAAAAACTGTGTGATGCCATGCATTATGATTCATTTATAAGCCTTTACTCAATGAGCACCGATGATGAATTTAGAATGATCAATTTACCGATCAACTTAACATATCCGCACTAAATCGTCCCTAACTTTTGATTTAGAGTTCAGAATGACATGAATTCAATGCCCACGTTAAACTAGCTCAATTCTCTATGTTGTAACAAAATTTGATAGAGAAATAGATTAAAAAAAGCGTTCAAGTAATCCAATCTAGCCAAAACTGCATGTTGCCATGCATAATACTTCATTTATAAGCCTTTACTCAATGAGTACAAATGACAGTTTACAATGATCACTTTAAGTAGGCGATCAACTTGACATGTCCGCACTAAATTGTCCTTAACTTTTGATTTATAGCTCAAAATAACACGAATCCAGTGTCCACTTTAAACTAGCTCAATTTTCTATTTTGTGACAAAATTTGACAAAAAAATAGATACGAAAAAGGGTTCAAGTAATCCAATATAGCCAAAACTGGGTGATTCCATGCATTATGTTTCATTTATAAACCTTTACTTAATGAGCACCAATGATCAGTTTAGAATGATCACTTTAACCGCCGATCAACTTGACATGTCCGCATTAAATCGTCCCTAATTTTTGATTTAGAGCTCAGAATGACACGAATCCAATGCCCACGTTAAGCTAGCTCAATTTTGTATGTTGTGACCAAAATTGAGATAGAAATAGATACGACAAAGCATCCAAGTAATCCAATCAATCCCAAACTGCATGACCCCATGCATTATTTTTCATTGATAAGCTTTTACTCAATGAGCAGAAATGATAAGTTTAGAATGATCACTTGAACTATCCGATCAACTTAACATGTCCGCTCTAAATCATCTATAACGTATATTTTAGAGATCAGAATGATACGAATCCAATGCCCACATTAAGCTAGCTCAATTTTCTATATTGCGACAAAATTTGAGACAGAAATATATAAGAAAAAGCGTCCAAGTAATCCAATCTATCCCGATGTGCGTGATGACATGCATTATGCTTCATTTATAAACCTTTTCTCAGTGAGCACCAATGATCAGTTCAGAAAAATCGTTTTAACTGACTGATAAACTTTACATGTCCGCACTAAATCATCTGTATCTTTTGATTTACACCTCAGAATGACACGAATCCAATGCCCACGTTAAGCTAGCTCAATGATTTATATTTTGATAAAATTGAAGACTAAAACTTCTGCGATAAGTCCTCCAAGTAATAAATCTATCCAAAACTACGTGATGTCATGCATTATGCTTGATTTATTAGTCTTTACTCAATGAGCACAATTAATCAGTTTAGAATGATCAATTTAACTGGGCGATCAACTTGACATGTCTACAGTAAATCGTCCATAACTTTTTATTTATAGCTCATAAAGACACAAATCCAATGCCCACGTTAAGCTAGCTCAATTTTCTATATTTTGCAAAATTTGAGAGAGAAATAGATATGAAAAAGCGTTCAAGTAATCCAAGCTAGCCAAAACTGCGTGATGCCATCCATTTTGCTTCATTTATAACCTTTAATCAATGAGCAGAAATGATAAGTTTAGAATGATCACTTGAACTATCCGATCAACTTGACATGTCCGCTCTAAATCATCTATAACGTGTATTTTAGAGATCAGAATGATACGAATCCAATGCCCACATTAAGCTAGCTCAATTTTGTATATTGCAACAAAATTTGAGACAGAAATATATAAGACAAAGCGTCCAAGTGATCCAATCTATCCCGATGTGCGTGATGACATGCATTATGCTTCATTTATAAGCCTTTACTCTGTGAGCACCAATGACCAGTTCAGAAAAATCGTTTTAATTGACTGATCAACTTTACATGTCCGCACTAAATCATTCGTATATTTTGATTTACACCTCAGAATGACATGAATCCAATGCCCACGTTAAGCTAGCTCAATGATTTATATTGTGATAAAATTGAAGCCTAAAACTGCTGCGACAAGTCCTCCAAGTAATCAAATCTATCCAAAACTGCGTGATGTCATGATTATGCTTGATTTATTAGTCTTTACTCAATGAGCACAATTGATCAGTTTAGAATGATCAATTTAACTGGGCGATCAACTTGACATGTCTGTAGTAAATCGTCCATAACTTTTTATTTTTAGCTCATAAAGACACAAATCCAATGCCCACGTTAAGCTAGCTCAATTTTCTATATTTTGCAAAATTTGAGACCGAAATAGATATGAAAAAGCGTTCAAGTAATCCAAGCTAGCCAAAACTGCGTGATGCCATCCATTTTGCTTCATTTATAACCTTTAATCAATGAGCAGAAATGATAAGTTTAGAATTCACTTGAACTATCCGATCAACTTGACATGTCCGCTCTAAATCATCTATAACGTATATTTTAGAGTTCAGAATGATATGAATCCAATGCCCACATCAAGCTAGCTCAATTTTCTATATTGTGACAAAATTTGAGAAAGAAATAGATACGACAAAGCGTCCAAGTAATCCATTCTATCCAGAACTGTGTGATGTCATTCATATGCTTCATTTATTAACCTTTACACAATGAGCAACAATGATCAGTTTAGAATGATTACTTTACATGGCTGATCAACTTGACATTTCCGCAATAAATTGTCCATAACTTTTGATTTAGAGCTTAGAATGACAGGAATACAATGCCCACGTTAAGCTAGCTCAATTTTCTATATTGTGACAAAATTTGAGACATAAATAGATATGACAAAGCATCGATGTAATCCAATCTATCCTGAACTACCTGATACCATGCATTATGCTTGATTTATATGCCGTTACTCAATAAGCACTAATGATTAGTTAAGAATAATCACTTTAACTAGCCGATCAACTTGACATGTCCGAACTAAATCGTCCGTAACTTTTCATTTAGAGCTTAGACTGACACGAACCAAATGCCCACGTTAAGCTAGCTCAATATTTTTATGTTGTGATAAAATTTCTTCAACAAGTCCTCCAATTAATCAAATCTTTCCAAAACTTCCTGGTGTCATGGATTATGCTTCATTTATAAGCCTTTACTCAACAAGCACCAATAATCAATTAAGAATGATCATTTTAACTGTCCGATCACCTTGACATGTCCGCATTAAATCGTCTATAACTTTTCATTTATAAGTCCGAATGACAATGCCCATGTTAAGATAGCTCAATGTTTTATAGTGTGATAAAATTGAAGACTAAAACTGTTTCGACAACTCCTCCAAGTAATCAAATCTATCCCGAACTATGTGATGTCATGCATTATGCTTCATTCATAAGTCTTTACTCAATGAGAAAAAATGATCAGTTCAGAATGTTAAGTTTAACAAGGCGATCAACTTAACATGTCTGCACTAAATCGTCCGTAACTTTTGATATAGAGCTCGGGATAACACGAATCCAATGCCCAGGTTCAGCTACCTCAATTTTTTATATTGTGAAAATATTTGAGACAAAAATAGATACTAAAAAGCGTTCAAGTAATCCAAGCTAGCCAAAACTGCGTGATGCCATGCATTTTGCTTCATTTATAAGCCCTTATTCAATGAGCACCAATGATCAATTTAGAATGATCACTTTAACTGGCCAATCAACTTGTCATTTCCACTCTAAATCATCCGTAACGTATATTTTAGAGATCAGAATGACACGAATCCAATGCCACGTTAACCTAGCCCAATTTTTTATATTGTGACAAAATTTGAGACATAAATAAATACGACAAAGAGTCCAAGTAATCCAATCTATCCCAAACTGCGTGATGTCATGCGTTATGCTTCATTTATAAGCCTTTACTCAATGAGCACCAATGATTAGTTTAGAATGATCACTTTAACTGGCCGATCAGCTTGACATGTCCGCACTAAATCGTATGTAACTTTTGATTTGGAGCTCAGAATGACACGAATCCAATGCCCACGTCAAGCTACCTCAATTTCATTTGAGACAGAAATAGATATGACAAAGCGACCATGTAATCCAATCTATCCCAAACTGTGTGATGCCTTGCATTATGCTTCATTTACATGCCTTTACTCAATGAGCACTATTGATCAGTTTAGAATGATCACTTTAATTGGCCGATCATCTTGACATGTCTGCACTAAATCATCCATTACTTTTGATTTAGAGCAAAGAATGACACGAATCCAATGCACACGATAAGCTAGCTTAATTTTTTATATTGTGAAAAAATTTGAGGCATAACTAGATACGAAAAAGCGTCCAAGTAATCCACTCTATCCCAAACTGCGTGATGCCATACTTTATGCTTCACCTATAAGCGTTTACTTAATGAGTACCAATGATCACTTTAGAATGATAACTTTAACTAGGTGATCAACCTAACATCTCCGAACTAAATCGTCCATAACTTTTGATTTATAGCTCAGAATAACACCAATCCAATGCCCACATAAAAGATAGCTCAATATTCTATATTGTGACAAAATTTGAGATAGAAATAGATAGTTAAAAGCGTTCAAGTAATCCAATCCACCCAAAACTGCTTGATGCCATGCATTATGCTTCATTTATAAGCCTTTACTCAATGACCACCAATGATCAGTTTATAATGATCATTTTAACTCGTCGATCGACTTAACATGCCCGCACTAAATCATCCCTAACTTTGATTAGAGCTCCGAATGACATGAATCGAATGCCCACATTATGCTAGCTAAATTTTCTATATTGTGACAAAATTTGAGACAGAAATCGATACGACAAAGCATTCAAGTAAGCCTATCTATCCTGAACTGCATGATGTCATGCATTATCCTTCATTTATAAGCCTTTACTCAATGAGCACCAATGATCAATCTATAATGATCACTTTAATTGGCCGATCAATTTGACATGACTGCAATAAATTGTCCGTAACTTATGATTTAGAGCTCAGAATGACACGAATCCAATGCCTACGTAAAGCTAGCTCAATTTCTATATTTTGACAATTTGAGACAGAAATAGATACGACAAAGTATCCATGTAATCTAATCTATCCCTAACTGTGTGATGCCATTCACTATGTTTCATTTATAAGCCCTTATTGAATGAGCACCAATGATCAATGTAGAAAAATCACTTTAATTGCCCGATCAACTTGACATGTCCGCATTAAATTGTCCGTAACTTATGATTTAGAGCTAAAACTGACATGAATCCAATGCCACGTTAAACTAGCTCAATTTTCTATATTATGACAAAATTTGAGACAGAAATAGATACGAAAAAGTGTTCAAGTAATCATTTCTAGCGAAAACTGTGTGATGCCATGCATTATGATTCATTTATAAACCTTTACTCAATGAGCACCAATGATCAGTTTATAATGATCTCTGTAACTGGCCGATCAACTTGACATTTCCGCACTAAATCGTCCCTAACTTTTGATTTACAGTTTAGAATGACACGAATCTAATGCCCATAATAAGCTAGCTCAATTTTTTAAATTGTGAAAATGTTCGATGCCATGACTAGATACGACAAAGCGTCCAAGTAATCCACTCTATCCCAAACTGCGTGATGCCATACTTTATGCTTCAGTTATAAGCCTTTACTTAATGAGTACCAATGATCAATTTAGAATGATCACTTTAACTAGGCGATCAACTTGATGTGTCTGCACTAAATTGTCCGTAACTTTTGATTTATAGCTCAAAATAACACGAATCCAATGCCCATGTTAAGCTAGCTCAATTTTCACAATTGCGATAAAATTTGAGACAGAAATAAATATGACAAATCGTCCAAGTAATTCAATCTATTCCGAACTGCGTGATATCATGCATTATGCTTCATTTATAAGCCTTTACTCAATGATCACCAATAATAATTATGAATGATCACTTAAACTAGCCAATCAATTTGACATATCCGCACTAAATCGTCTATAACTTATGATTTAGAGCTCAGAATGATACGAATCCAATGCCCATGTTAAGGTAGCTCAATTTTCTATATTATGAAAAAATTTGAGACAAAAATAAATACAAAAAAGTGTCCAAGTAACCCAATCTATCCCGAACTTCATGATGTCATGCATTACGCTTCATTTATAAGCCTTTACTCAATGAGCACAAATGATCAGTGTAGAATGATCACTTTAACTGGCCGATCAACTTGACATGTACGCAATAAATCGTTTGTAATTTTTTATTTAGAGCTCAGAATAATACGAATCCAATGCCCACATTAATCTAGCTCAATTTCTATATTGTGACAAAATTTGAGACAAAAATAGGTATGACAAAGCATCCATGTAATCCAATCTATCCCGAATTGCGTGATGTCATGAATTATGCTTCATTTATATGCCTTTGCTCACTGAGCACCAATGATCAGTTTAGAATGAACACTTTAACTGGCCCATAAACTTGAAAAGTCTGCAATAAATCATCCGTAACTTTTGATTTAGAGCTCAGAATGACACGAATCCAATGCCCACAATAAGCTAGCTCATTTTTTTATATTGTCACAAAATTTGAGGCATAACTAGATACAACAAAGAGTGGAAATAATCCACTCTATCTCAAATTGCGTGATGCCATGCGATAGGCTTCATTTATATGGTTTACTTAATGAGTACCAATGATCAGTTCAGAATGATCACTTTAACCGGGCGATCAACTTGACATGGTCGCACTAAATCGTCCGTAACTTTTGATTTAGAGTTCAGAATAACGCGAATCAAATTACTATGTTAAGCTAGCTCAATTTTCTATTACTACAAGAAAACAGCGACAACGCAATGTAGTCGCAAAGTCTTAGTCGCAAATTTATATAGTCACAAATCAGTCGCAAATCAGTTGCAATTTAGTGACGGATTTGCGACCACGGTAATAGTGGTACAATTTGCGATTGATTTCCAACCAATCATTGGTGACTACATTTGCGACTATTTTGTGACTTGTTTTCGGTAACAAATTTTGCCACTACTTTGCAACTACATATGTGGTTGCAAAAGCCGTAGTCGCAAATCAGTCAAAATGGTTTGTGACTGATTTGCGACCATAGTGGAAGACATGGTCGCAAATCAGTCACAAACCTTTGTGGCTAATTTGCGACAACATAATATACTCAGTCGCAAATTAGTCACAAATAATTGCGACTGATTTGTGACTAAGACTGAATTTTCGGAAAAAATTTCTGTAGTCGCAAATCAATCGCAAATATGTGTGACTGATTTGCGGCTATATATAAATTTTTTGAAAAAAAATTTATGTAGTCGCAAATTGGTCCCAAAAAATTAAGATGGAATTAAATTTTTATAAAAAAATAATTAATTATAATATTTTGAAATTAAAATTAAAAATTATTCTTAAAAGATAATAATTTGTAATTTTTATTTCAAATTCGTTAAATTAAATATTATTTTTAGAAAAACTTGATTATTATTATTTTTTAATTAATAATTAATATAATTTTTAATATTAGATATCAAATATTTTGTTTAAATTAATTATTTAATAATTTTATATATTATTATAAATAAATAATTTAATTATTTTATAAAATAAAAAGAAATGAAAAATTAAAAATAAAATTTTATTAAATAAAAATTCAATTTAAAAAAAAATCTAATTCTCTGGTGGCGGGAACTGAAAATCCAAAGGCAAAGAAAAATGGGGTTAAAGCGGTCGACGGCTCACCTGGGTCACCGTTATCCCGCATAAATGAGGCGAATGCATGATACGACCGTTGAAAATAGCCAACGAGCATCTCCATACTGCAGATTTTCTTTTGGTTTTCTTTATGAACTTCTAGCATCTTCCGATTCGCCCGAATTTGCGCGTTTTGTTTTTTAATTTGCGCGTTTTGTTCTTCATTACGTACGTTGATTGCGTTTTGTTCTTCGAATCGGCGCTACGGGGCTAGAAGTTGCTCCTGAAACGCAACGTAGTCGGAGGTAGTGGATTATAACCCACTAGTAGAAAGAAAAATATATATGACAAAGCGTCCAAGTAATCCATTCTATACCGTATTGTGTGATGCTTTGCATTATGCTTCATTTGTAAGCCTTTACTCAATAAGCACCAACGATCAGGTTAGAATGATCATTTTAACTGGCCGATCAACTTGACATGTCTCCACTAAATTGTACATAACTTTTGATTTATAGCTCATAATGACATGAATACAATGCCCACGTTAAGCTAGTTGAATTTGCTATAACGTGACAAAATTTTGAAACAAAAATAGGTACGAAAAAGCATCCAAGTAATCAAATCTATCCCAAACTGCGTGATGCCATGCATTATTCTTCTTTTATAAGCTTTTCTCAATGAGCACCATGGATCTGTTTAGAATGATAATTTTAATGGGCCGATAAACTTGACATGTCCGCCTTAAATCGTGTGTAACTTTTAATTTAGAGCTCAGAATGGCACGAATCTAATGCCCATGATTAGCCATCTCAATTTTCTATATTGTGATAAAATTTAAGACTAAAATTGCTTCGACAAGTCCTCCAAGAAATCAAATCTATCCAAAAATACGTGATGTCATGCGTTATGCTTCATTTATAAGCTATAAATCAATGAGCACCAATGACACGAATCGAATACCCACGTTTAGCTAGCTCAATTTTCTATATTGTGACAAAATTTTATTCATAAATAGATACGACAAAGTGTCCAATAAGTCCAATCTACCCCGAACTCCGTGATGCCATGCATTATGCTTCATTCATTAGCCTTTACTTAATGAGCACCAATGATTAGTTTAGAATGATCACTTTAAGTGGCCGATCAACTTGACGTGTCCGCACTAAATCATATGTAACTTTTAATTTAGAGCTCCGAATGACGCGAATCCAATGCCCATATTAAGGTAGCTAAATTTTCTATGTTGTGACAAAATTTGAGACAAAAATAGATACGACTAAGCCTCCAAGTAATCCAATATATTACAAACTGCGTGATTCTCAGCATTATGCTTCATTTATAAGCCTTTACTTAATAAGCACTAATGATCAGTTTAGACTGATCATTTTAACTGGCCAATCAACTTGACATGTCTGTACTAAATCGTCCATAACTTTTTATTTATGGCTCATAATGACAGGAATCCAATGCCCATGTTAAGATAGCTCAATTTGCTATATTGTGCCAAAATTTGAGAGAAAAAATAGATACAGAAAAGCGCCCAAGTAATCCAATCTATGCCGAACTGCGTGATGCCATGCATTATGCTTCATTTATAAGTCTTTACTCAAAAAATACCAATTATCAATTTAGAATGATCATTTTAACGTGCCGATAAACTTGACATATCCGCACTAAATCTTCTATAACGTTTGATCTAGAGCTCAGAATGACAAGAAGTCAATGCCCATGTTAAGCTAGCTCAATTTTCTATATTGTGATCAAATATAAAACTAAAATTGCTTCGACAAGTTCTCCAAGTAATCAAATCTATCCAGAACTACGTGATGTCATGCGTTATGCTTCATTTATAAGTCTTTACTCAATTAGCACGAATGAACAATTTAGAATGATCATTTTATCTAGCCAATCGACTTGATATGTCTGCACTAAATCATACATAACTTTTGATTTATAGCTCATAATGACTCGAATCCAATACCCACGTTTAGCTATCTCAATTTTCTATATTGGAACAAAGTTTGAGACAGAAATAGATACGACAAAGTATCCATTTAATCCAATCTATCCCAAACTGCATGATGCCATCTATTATGATTCATTTATAAACCTTTACTTAATGAGCACCAATGATTAGTTTAGAATGATGACTTTAACTGGCTGATAAACTTGATACATCCGCACTAAATCGTCTGTAACTTTTGATTTAGAGCTCCGAATGACGCAAATCCAATACCAAGATTAAGGTAGCTAAATTTTCTATGCTGTGACAAAATTTGAGAAAAAATAGATACGACTAAGTTTCCAAGTAATCCAATCTATCCCGAACTGCGTGATGCTCAACATTATGCTTCATTTATAAGCCTTTACTCAATAAGCACCAATGATAAGTTTAGAATGATCATTTTAACTTGCTGATCAACTTGACATGCATGCACTAAATCGTGCATAACTTTTTATTTATTGCTCATACTGACAGGAATCAAATGCCCATATTAACCTAGCTCAATTTGCTATATTATGCCAAACTTTGAAACAAAAATAGATACGACAAAGCACCCAAGTAATCCAATCTATCCCAAACTGCGTGATGTCATGCATTATGCTTCATTTATAAGCCTTTACTCAATGAGCACCAATTATCAGTTTAGAATGATCACTTTAACGTGCCGATAAACTTGACATGTCTGCACTAAATTATCTGTAACTTTTGATTTAGAGCTTAGAATGACACGAATTGAATGCCTAGGTTAAACTAGCTCAGTTTTCTATATTGTGATAAAATTTAAGACTAAAATTGCTTCGACAAGTCCTCCAAGTAATTAAATCTATCCAAAACTTTGTGATGTCATGCATTATGATTCATTTATAAGCCTTTACTCAATGAGCACCAATGATCAGTTTAGAATGATCATTTTAACTGGTTGATCAACTTGACATGTCTGCACTTAATCGTCCATAACTTTTGATTTATAGCTCCTAATGACACGAATCCAATACCCACGTTTAGCTAGCTCAATTTTCTATATAGTGACAAAATTTGAGACAGAAATAGATATGACAAAGCATTTAATTAATCCAATCTATCCTTCATACAAGCCTCGAATCAAGGCTGTACGCGCGTGGGCTGTGTGGAGAAGATTAGGTGAGAAACTCGACCTTAGGCTTGTGGATGGGAGTTCTCTGTTTGGTAATGGATGGAAGGGTGAAGTGAACCACACGAGGGGTGATGAACCTCGTGATAAATCACAAACTTAGAAGCTAGGAGGTGTTAATTTAACATCATGATGAGTTACCCGGTTGTAGGCGTATTCATCTCCATCTTCATGATGTCTAGGAAGCATTCTTAGTCTGTGTTGATGACCATAGGGCTTGAAGCCATTGCCTTCTGCTTCTGGTTGCAGTGGAGGTCCTGTCGGTCTAGGGTGATAGCCATGAGGCTGTGCGTCCTCATCTCCATCCAGCTGGGGCTCCTCCTATTCGTGCCATGTCCTAGGGTGCTCAGGACCCTCAGCATGGTCTTGCTCAGCCCTCACGTGCCTTATGGCCTGGAATCTCACCGGCCTCTCCACGCGTTCCAACCTCTCGCCAATTGATGTGAGTTGTGTTTGGAGTGTGGTGAACATGGCCATCATGGCCTCGGTTGCATCCTGATTTCCTTCTGCCATTGTGTGCTACAAAAGAAAGAAACAAGTTATTCTGCTCCTAAAATTCGATTAGGAGGGTTGTCTTTTATAGTTGAAGTAGAAGTTGCAAAAAGGAAAAATTGAAAAGGAAAATTCTGGGAAAAAGGAAAAACAGAAAAATGGAAACTTTTGACAATTAATGCTTAAGATCCTAGATTCTTTTTTGTCGATTTTCTTGGTAGTTTTCTATATATTTTTTTTTTTGCTTTTTGATTTAACTTAATGGAAATATGCTTTTAATAAAAAGGAAAGACGAAAATAGCAATGCAAGAATGAATCTAAGCCCTAGTGATGCACGTAGAAACTAGATGCACTCGGTTTGAGTTTTGATGTTATTTTTTGATTTTTTTTTGAATGAGACTTAAACTAATGCAAGAACTGGAAACAAGACTAAATAAACGATAGAAACAACCTGGTTTTAGGAGCTTTAAGCTTTGATACCAAAATGATACAAGCCTCGAATCAAGGTTGTATGCGCGTGGGCTGTGTGGAGAAGATTAGGTGAGAAACTTGACCTTAGGCTTCTGGATGGGAGTTTTCTGTTTGGTAATGGATTGAAGGGTGAAGTGAACCACACGAGGGGCGATGAACCTCGTGATAAATCACAAACTTAGAAGCTAGGAGGGATCATCTCAACTAGGGTTCTAAGCGCACAAGTCTCTTGAGAGAAAACTTGTAGAAAGAAAATTCGATCTTTATTAATATCAGAAAAAGGTTGTCGAACTACAATGCTGAAGGAGTCTTATTAATATGCTCGGCAGTTTGACCATCTAGGGTCGAGTCAATAAAGAAAAAATAGAAAACTTACAAAAGTGCACAAATGGAAAAATTACAAAAAGACAATAACCGAAAAAGGACTTCTACCTAAATTGTCTTTGACTCAAAACTGTAAACATTCTAAATCCTACTCTGAAAAACAGAAAAGGCAAGTATATAAATTAAAAACTTGCCATTCTTACGTATCGGCCAAGAAATGAAGATGGCCGGCCTTGTGGCATGCACGCATCTTGCTCCTAGTCTTCGACTTGGAGTAGGGTTAGGAATCGTTGGGCCTTGACCTCTCTTGCCACTAAAGCCCAAGTCTCTGAAGTCCCTTTTAGTGTTGAGAAGCCTTTGGACTCTTCCTTGTGCGCTTCGCCCAATGCTCTTTGTCGATCATCCTCTAGGAGCTTGTCGACCCACAAACTGAACTTGTGGAAGAGTACCCTTGATCTCTCCTTGTCATTTCTCCCGGTGGCACCACTGGTGTAAAAACTTCATCTAGATGCATGTCTTGAAGCTGGTAGCTTATCTGGTGCGAGTCTCTTTTTGTAGATGATGAAATGGTGGTGCAATCGGCTGTACCGGCTGGATCGGCTGTACCAGCTGGACTGTGAGAGGTGCTGGCCGTATTGTCATCGGACCCGGCCAAGTTGATCCTGGAGCCGGTGGCGTCACCAAATGGGCCGGCGGTGTCATCCATGTCGCCGCCAGTTGGGCCAGAAGTTTGGGCCTCTCCGCCCGAAAGATTGATTGGTCCGGCCCGGCTGGTCGTAGGCCCGGCGGTACCGCTTGGGCCGGTAGGCGCGCCAAATGGCCCGGCTGTCTCGGGCAAGCACTCTGGTCGCCCAGATTGATCTGATGCCCTCATCAATCCTGAACTGCGTGATGCCATGCATTATGCTTCATTTATAAACCTTTTATTAATGAGCACCAATGATCAGTTTAGAATGATCACATTAACTGGCCGATCGACTTGACATGTCCGCACTAAATCGTCCATAACTTTTGATTTAGAACTCCGAATAACACGAATCCAATGCCCACATTAAGCTAGCTAGATTTTCTATGTTGTAAAAAATTTGAGAGAAAATAGATACGACTAAGCATCCAAGTAATCCAATCTATCCCGAACTGCTTGATGCTCAATATTATGCTTTAATAAGCACCAGTGATCAGTTTGGAATGATTATTTTCACTAGCCGATCAACTTGATATGTCTGCACTATACCGCCCATAACTTTGTATTTATAGCTCATAATGATAGAAATCCAATGCCCACGTTAAGCTAGCTCAATTTGCTATATTGTGCCAAAATGTTAGACAAAAATAGATACGACAAAGCGCCTAAGTAATCCAATATATCCCAAAATGCGTGATGCCATGCATTATGCTTCATTTATAAGCCTTTACTCAATGAGAACAAATGATCAGAAGAATCATCATTTTAACCGGCCGATCAACTTGACATGTCTGCACTAAATCGTTTGTAACTTTTGATTTAGAGCTCAGAATGACGTCAATCCAATGCCCACGTTAAACTTGCTTAATTTTATATATTGTGCCAAAATTTGAGACAAAAATAGATACGGCAAAGTGCCTAAGTAATCCAATCTATCCCAAACTGCGTGATGCTATGCATTATGCTTCATTTATAAGCCTTTACTCAATGAGAAAAAATGATCTGAAGAAACATCATTTTAACAGGCCGATCAACTTGACATGTCCGCACTAAATTGTTTGTAACTTTTGATTTAGAGCTCAGAATGACGTGAATCCAATGCCCACGTTAAGCTAACTCAAGTTTCTATATTGGGACAAAATTTGAGACATAAATAGAGACAACAAAGTGTTCAAGTAATCCAATCTATCCCAAACAGCGTGATGCCATGCATTATTCGTCATTTATAAGCTTTTACTCTATGAGCACCAATGATCAGTTTAGAATGATCATTTTAACTAGCCGATTAACTTGACATGTCTGCACTAAATTGGCTGTAACTTTTGAATTAGATCTCAAAATGACACGAATCCAATGCCCCCGTTAAGGTACCTCAATTTTATATATTGTGAGAAAATTTAAGACTAGAACTGCTTCGACAAGTCCTCCAAGTAACCAAATCTATCCAAAACTACGTGATGTCATTCAGTATGCTTCATTTATAAGCCTTTACTCAATGAGCACTAATGATCAGTTTAGAATGATCATTTTAACTGGCCGATTGACTTCACATTTCTGCATTAAATCTTCCATAAATTTTGATTTATAGCTCATATTTACACGAATCCAATGCCCACGTTAAGGTAGCTGAATTTTCTATATTGTGACAAAATTTGAGACTGAAATAGATATGAAAAAGGGTACAAGTAATCCAATGTTGCCAAAACTGCGTGATGCCATGCATTATGCTTCATTTATAAGCCTTTACTCAATGAGCACCAATGACCAGTTTAGAATAATCGCAATAACTTGCCGGTCAACTTGACATGTCCGCACTAAAACATCTGTAACTTTTGATTTAGATCTCAGAATGACACCAATCCATTGTTGACGTTAAGCTAGCTCAATTTTTTATATTGTGACAAAATTTGATATATAACTAGATACGACAAAATGTCCAAACAATCCATTCTATCCCAAACTACCTGATGCTATGCTTGATGCTTCATTTATAAGCGTTTACTTAATGAGAACCAATGATCTGTTTAGAATGATCACTTTAACAGGCCGATCAACCTGACCTATCCGCACTAAATCGTCCGTAACTTATGATTTAGAGCTCATAATGACACGGATTCAATGCCGACGTTAAATTGGCTCAATTTTCTATATTGTGACAAAATTTGATATTAAAATAGATACGAAAAAGCGTCCGAGAAATCGAATCTATCTTGAATTGTATAATGTCATGCATTATGCTTCATTTATAAGCCTTTACTCAATGAGCACCAATGATCAGTTTAGAATAATCATATTAACTGGCTGATAACCTTGACATGTCCGAACTAAATCATATCTACTTTGATTTAGAGCTCAGCATGACATGAATTCAATGCCCACATTAAGCTAGCTCAATTTGCTATATTGTGCCAAATATTGAGGCAAAAATAGATGCGGCAAAGCCCCTAAGTAATCCACTATATCCCAAACTGCGTGATGCCATGCATTATACTTCATTTATAAGACTTTACTCAATGAGAAGAATTGATCAGAAGAATCATCATTTTAACCGGCCGATCAACTTGACATGTCCGCACTAAATCGTTTGTAACTTCTGATTTAGAGCTCAGAATGACGTGAATCCAATGCCCACCTTTAACTAGCTCAATTTGATATATTGTGCCAAAATTTGAGACAAAAATAGATATGGCAAAGCGCCTAAGTAATCCAATCTATCCCAAACTGTGTGATGCTATGCATTATTCTTCATTTATAAGCCTTTACTCAATAAGAACAAATGATCAGAAGAAACATCATTTTAACAAGTCTATCAACTTGACATGTCCGCACTAAATCGTTTGTTATTTTTGATTTAGAGCTCATAATGACGTGAATCCAATGCCCACGTAAGCTAACTCAAGTTTCTATAGTGGGACAAAATTTGAGACAAAAATAGATACGACAGAGTATCCAAGTAATCCAATCTATCCCAAACTGTGTGATGCTATGCATTATTCGTCATTTATAAGCTTTTACTCTATGAGCACCAATGATCAGTTTAGAATTATCATTTTAACTAGCCGATTAACTTGACATGTCCGCACTAAATCGTTTGTAACTTCTGAATTAGAGCTCCAAATGACACGAATCTAATGCCCACGTTAAGCTAGCTCAATTTTATATATTGTGAGAAAATTTAAGACTAAAACTGCTTCGACAAGTCCTCCAAGTAACCAAATCTATCCAAAACTACGTGATGTCATGCATTATGCTTCATTTATGAGCCTTTACTCAATGAGCACCAATGATCAGTTTAGAATAATCATATTAACTAACTGATAACCTTGACATGTTCGCCCTAAATCTTATGTAACTTTGATTTAGAGCTCAGAATGACATGAATCCAATACCCACGTTAAGCTAGCTCAATTTTCTATGTTCTCACAAAATGTCAGATAGAAATAGAGACGACAAAGCATCCAAATAATGCAATATGTCCCGAACTGCATGAGGCCATGTATTATTCTTTATTTATAAGCCTTTACTGAATGAGCACCAATGATCAGTTAAGAATTATAATTTTAACTCGCCGATCAACTTTACATGTACGGACCAAATTGTCTGTAACATTTGATTTAGACTTCAAAATGCTCGAATCCAGTGCCCACGTTAAGCTAGCTCAGCTTTCCATATTGTGATAAAATTTAAAAATAAAATTGCTTCGACAAGTACTCCACGTAATCAAATCTATCCAAAACTACATGATGTCAGGAATTATCTTCATTTATAAGCCTTTACTCAATGAACACCAATGATCACTTTAGAATAATCATTTTAACTAACCGATCAATTTGACATGTCTGCACCAAATTGTCTATAAGTTTTGATTTATACCTCGTAATGACACAAATCCAATGTCCACGTTAAGCTAGCTCAATTTTTTATATTGTGACAAAATTATAGACAGAAATAAAGATGACAAAGTGTCCAAGTAATCCAATATATCCCAAACTGCGTGATGCTATGCATCATGCTTCATTTATAAGCTTTTAATCAATGAGCACCAATGATCAGTTAGGAATGATCATTTTATCTGGCTGATGAACTTTACATGTCCACACTAAATCATTCGTAACTTTTGATTTTGACCTCTGAATAACACTAATCCATTCCCCACGTTAAGCTAGTTCAATTTTTTATAT
The DNA here is from genome assembly GCA_018901935.1 of Pugionium cornutum. Taxonomy (NCBI): domain Eukaryota; kingdom Viridiplantae; phylum Streptophyta; class Magnoliopsida; order Brassicales; family Brassicaceae; genus Pugionium; species Pugionium cornutum. The sequence continues at coordinate 1,769,596 of JAENJI010000013.1, read as the reverse complement.
TTTGACAAAATTTGTGACAAAAATAGGTACGACAAAACGTTAAAGTAATCCAATTTATACCAAAATGCGTGATACTCTACATGATGCTTCATTTCTAAGCCTTTACTGACTGAGCACCAATGATTAGTTTAGAATGATCATTTGAACTGGCCGATCAACTTGACATGTAAAACACTAATTCGTCCATAACTTTTGATTTTTATCTCATACTGACACGAATCCAATGCCACGTTAATCTAGATCAATTTGATATTGTGACAAAATTCTAGACAGAAATAGATACGACGAAACGTCAAGTAATCCAATCTGTCCCGAACTACATGATGTCATGCATTATGCTTCATATATAAGCTTTTACTGAATGAGCACCAATGATGAGTTAAGAATGATCATTTTAACTGGCCGATCAACTTGACATGTCCGCAAAAAATCGTCTGTAACATTTGATTTAGAGTTCAGAATGCCCAAATCCAATGCCCACGTTAAGCTAGCTCAGGTTTCCATATTGTGATAAAATTTAAAAATAAAATTGCTTCGACAAGTTCTCCACGTAATCAAATCTATCCAAAACTACGTGATGTCAGCAATTATCTTCATTTATAAGCCTTTACTCAATGAGCACCAATTATCAGTTTAGAATAATCATTTAAACAAACCGATCAATTTCACATGTCTGCACCAAATCATCTATACGTTTCGATTTATAGCTCGTAAGGACAAGAACCCAATGCCCACGTTAAGCTAGCTTAATTTTTTATATTTTAACAAAATTATTGACAAAAATAAATACGACAAACCATCCAAGTAATCCAAGATATCCCAAATTGCGTGATGTCATGCATCATGTTTTATTTATAAGCTTTTAATCAATGAGCACCAATGATCAGTTAAAAATGATCATTTTAACAGGCTGATCAACTTGACATGTCCGCACAAAATCGTTCGTAACTTTTTATTTAGAGCTCTGAATGATTGTAATCCATTCCCCACGTTAAGCTAGCTCAATTTCTTATATTTTGACAAAATTTGAGACAAAAATAGGTACGACAAAACGTCAAAGTAATCCATTCTATCCCAAGCTGCGTATACTCTACATGATGCTTCATTTATAAGCCTATACTCAATGAGCACCAATAATCAGTTTAGAATGATCATTTTAACTGGCTGATCAACTTGACATGTCTACACTAATTCGTCCATAACTTTTGATTTTTATCTCATAATGACACAAATCCAATGTCCACGTTAAGCTAGATCAATTTTCTATATTGTGACAAAATTTGAGACATAAATAGATACGACGAAGCGTCAAGTAATCCAATCAACCCCGAATTGCATGATGTCATGCATTGTGCTTCATTTATAAGCTTTTACTGAATGAGCACCAATGATCAGTTAAGAATTATCATTTAAATTGGCCGATCAACTTGACATGTCCGCACCAAATCGTCTGTAAAATTTGATTTAGAGCTCAGAATGACACGAATACAATGCCCACGTTAAGCTAGCTAAATTTTCCATATTGTGATAAAATTTAAAACTAAAATTGCTTCGACAAGTCCTCCAAGTAATCAAATCTATCCAAAACTACATGATGTCATGCATTATGCTTCATTTATAAGCCTTTACTCAATGAGCACCGTTGATCAGATTAGAATGATCATTTTAACTAGCTGATCAACTTGACGTGTCTGCACCAAATCGTCTATAAGTTTCGATTTATTACTCGTAATGACATGAATCCAATGCCCATGTTAAGCTAGCTCAATTTTTTTGTGACAAAATTATAGACAGAAATAAAGATGACAAAGCGTGCAAGTAATCCAATCTATCCCAAACTGCGTTATTCCATAAGCTTTTACTCAATGAGCACCAATGATCAGTTAAGAATGATCATTTTAACTGTACGATCAACTTGACATATCCACAATAAATCGTTCGTAACATTTGATTTAGAGTTCAGAATGCCCAAATCCAATGCCCACGTTAAGCTAGCTCAGGTTTCCATATTGTGATAAAATTTAAAAATAAAATTGCTTCGACAAGTTCTCCACGTAATCAAATCTATCCAAAACTACGTGATGTCAGCAATTATCTTCATTTATAAGCCTTTACTCAATGAGCACCAATTATCAGTTTAGAATAATCATTTAAACAAACCGATCAATTTCACATGTCTGCACCAAATCATCTATACGTTTCGATTTATAGCTCGTAAGGACAAGAACCCAATGCCCACGTTAAGCTAGCTTAATTTTTTATATTTTAACAAAATTATTGACAAAAATAAATACGACAAACCATCCAAGTAATCCAAGATATCCCAAATTGCGTGATGTCATGCATCATGTTTTATTTATAAGCTTTTAATCAATGAGCACCAATGATCAGTTAAAAATGATCATTTTAACAGGCTGATCAACTTGACATGTCCGCACAAAATCGTTCGTAACTTTTTATTTAGAGCTCTGAATGATTGTAATCCATTCCCCACGTTAAGCTAGCTCAATTTCTTATATTTTGACAAAATTTGAGACAAAAATAGGTACGACAAAACGTCAAAGTAATCCATTCTATCCCAAGCTGCGTATACTCTACATGATGCTTCATTTATAAGCCTTTACTCAATGAGCACCAATAATCAGTTTAGAATGATCATTTTAACTGGCTGATCAACTTGACATGTCTACACTAATTCGTCCATAACTTTTGATTTTTATCTCATAATGACACAAATCCAATGTCCACGTTAAGCTAGATCAATTTTCTATATTGTGACAAAATTTGAGACATAAATAGATACGACGAAGCGTCAAGTAATCCAATCAACCCCGAACTGCATGATGTCATGCATTGTGCTTCATTTATAAGCTTTTACTGAATGAGCACCAATGATCAGTTAAGAATTATCATTTAAATTGGCCGATCAACTTGACATGTCCGCACCAAATCGTCTGTAAAATTTGATTTAGAGCTCAGAATGACACGAATACAATGCCCACGTTAAGCTAGCTAAATTTTCCATATTGTGATAAAATTTAAAACTAAAATTGCTTCGACAAGTCCTCCAAGTATTCAAATCTATCCAAAACTACATGATGTCATGCATTATGCTTCATTTATAAGCCTTTACTCAATGAGCACCATTGATCAGATTAGAATGATCATTTTAACTAGCTGATCAACTTGACGTGTCTGCACCAAATCGTCTATAAGTTTCGATTTATTACTCGTAATGACATGAATCCAATGCCCATGTTAAGCTAGCTCAATTTTTTTGTGACAAAATTATAGACAGAAATAAAGATGACAAAGCGTGCAAGTAATCCAATCTATCCCAAACTGCGTTATTCCATAAGCTTTTACTCAATGAGCACCAATGATCAGTTAAGAATGATCATTTTAACTGTACGATCAACTTGACATATCCACAATAAATCGTTCGTAACATTTGATTTAGAGATCTGAATGACACTAATCCATTCCCCACGTTAAGCTAGCTCAATTTCTTATATTTTGATAAAATTTGAGACAAAAATAGATATGAAAAAATGTCAAAGTAATCCAATCTATCTCAAACTGTGTGATACTCTACATGATGCTTAATTTATAAGAGTTTACTCAATGAGCACCAATGATCAGTTTAGAATAACCATTTTAACTGGCCGATCAACTTGACATGCCCACACTAAATCGTCCGTAACGTTTAATTTAGAGCTCCGAATGACACAAATCCAATGCCCATGTTAAGCTAGCTTAATTTTGTACATTGTGAAAAAATTATGGACAGAAATAGAGACGATAAAATGTCAAGTAATCCAATCTATCCCAAACTCCGTGATGCCATGCATTATGCTTCATTTATAAGATTTTAATCAATGAGCACCAATGATAAGTTAATAATGATCATTTTAACTGACATGTCCGCAATAAATCGTACGTAACTTATAATTTAGAGCTCAGAATGACACAAATCCAATACCCACGTTAAGCTAGCTCAATTTTCCATATTTTGACAAAATTATAGATAGAGATAGAGACGACAAAGCGTCCAAGTAATTCAATATATCCCAAACTGCATGATGCCATGCATTATCCTTCATTTATAAGCTTTTAATCAATGAGCAATAATGATCAGTTAAGAATTATCATTCTAACGGGCTGATCTACTTGACATATCCACACTAAATCATCTGTAACTTTTGTTTTAGAGTGTCAAAGGACTTGAATCCAATGCCCACGTTAACCCAGCTCAATTTTCTATATTGTGACGAAATTTGTGATAGAAATATATATGACAAAGCGTCCAAGTAATCTAATCTATCCTGAACTGCGTGATACCAAGCATTAATGCTTCATTTATAAACCGTTACTTAATGAGCACCAATGATCAGTTTAGAATGATGACTTTAACTGGCCGATCAACTTGACATGTACGCAATAAATCATCCGTAACTTTTGATTTAGAGCTCATAATGACACGAATCCATTGTGCACGTTAAGCTGGTTGAATTTTTTATATTGTGACAAATTTTGAGACAGAAATAGATACAACAAAGCGTGCAAGTAATCTAATATATAAAAAACTGCGTGATGCCATGCTTTATACTTCATTTATAATCGTTTACTTAATGAGCACCATTGATCACTTTAAATGTCCGGTCAACTTGACATGTCCGCACTAAATCGTCCATAACTTATGATTTAGAGCTCAGAATGACACGAATCCAATTCCCATGTTAAGCGGGCTAAATGTTTCTATATTGTGACAAAATTTGAGACACAAATAGATTATAGTAATCCAATCTAGCCAAAACTGCGTGATGCCATGCATTATGCTTCATTTATAAGTCTTTACTCAATTAGCACCTATGATGAGTATAGAATGATCACATTAACTGGCCAATCAACTTGAAATGTCCGCACTAATTTGTCCGTAACTTTTGATTTAGAGCTTAAAATGACAAGAATCCAATGCCCACGTTAAGCTAGCTCAGTTTTCTATATTGTGAAGAAATCTTAGACACAACTAGATACGACAAAGAGTGCAAGTAATCTAATCTATCACATATTGCGTGATGCCATGCTTTATAATTCATTTATAAGCCTTTACTCAATGGGCACCAATGATAAGTTTAGAATTATCATTTTAACTCGCCAATAACCTTGACATGTTTGCACTAAAACATTTGTAACTTTTTGATTTATAGCTCAGAATGACATGAATCCAATGCCCACGTTAATCTAGCTCAATTATCTATATTGTGTGAAAATTTGAGATAGAATTAGATACGACAAAGCGTCCAAGTAATCCAATTTATCCCAATCCGTGTGGTGCTATGCATTATGTTTCATTTATAAGCCTTCAATGAGCCATTTATTAGTTTAGAATGATCATTTTAATCGGCTGATCAACTTGATATGTCTACACTAAATCGTCCGAAACTTTTGATTTATACCTCAGAATGACACAAATCCAATGCCCACGTTAAGCTAGCTCAATTTTCTATATTGTGACAAAATTTGAGATTGAAATAGATATGACAAAGCATCCAAGAAATCCAATCTATCACGAAGTGCGTGATGCCATGCATTATGGTTAATTTATAATCCTTTACTCAATGAGCACCAATGATCAGTTTAGAATGATCATTTTAACTGGGCATGTCTGCACTAAATCATCTTTAACTTTTGATTTAGCGCTCAGAATGCCACGAATCGAATGCCCACGTTAAGTTAGCTCAATTTTCTTTATTGTGATATAATTTAAGACCAAAATTGCTTCGACAAGTTCTCCTAGTAATCCAATCTATCCAAAACTGTATGATGTCATGCATTATGCTTCATATATAAGCCTTAACTCAATGAGCAACACAGATCAGTTTAGAATGATCATTTTAATTGGCCGATAACCTTGCCATGTATGCACTAAAACGTCTGGAACTTTTTATTTATATAGAATGACACGAATCCAGTGCCCACGTTAAGCTAGCTCAATTTTCTATATTGTTTTAAAATTCAAGACTAAAATTCCTTCGACATATCCTCCAAGTAATAAAATCTATCCAAAACTATGTAATGTCATGCATTATGCTTCATTTATAAGTCTTTACTCAATGAGCACCAATGATCAGTTTAGAATGGTCATTTTAACAAGCCAATCAACTTGACATGTCTGCATTAAATCAATTGTAACTTTTGATTTGTAGCTCACAATGACATGAATCTAATATCCACGTTAAGCTAGTTCCATTTAATATATTGTGACAAAATTGTGGACTGAAACAGAGACGACAAAGCGTTCAAGTAATCACATATATCCAAAACTGCGTGATTCCATGCATTATGCTTCATTTTTAAGTCTTTTCTCATTGAGCACCAATGATCTGTTTAGAACAATCATATGAACTCGCCGATACACTTGACATGTCAGCACTAAATCGTCCATTAGTTTTTATTTATAGCTCATAATAACACGAATCCGATGCTCAATTGTCTATATTTTGACAAAATTTGACACAAAAATAGATATGAAAAAGCATCCAAATAATCCAATCTATCCAAAACAATGTGCTGCCATGCATTATGCTTCATTTATAAGTGTTTTCTCAATGAGCACCAAAGATCAGTTTGGTGTGATCTCTTTAAAGGGCCGATAACCTTGATATGTCCACACTAAATCAACTGTCACTTTTGATTTGGAGCAACTAAACCACAGATGGGGGGAGAAGAAGGATGCTTTAGCAGATGAATGAACCGATTCCAATGCACACGCTAAGCTAGCTCAATTTATCTCTATTGTGACAAAATTTGAGACAGAAATAGATTCGACAAAGCGCCTAAGTAATCCAAACTATCCAAAATTGCGTGATGCCATGCATTATGCTTCATGTATAAGCCCTTACTCAATGAGCACCAATTATCAGTTTAGAATGATCACCAATTATCAGTTTAGAATGATCACTTTAATTGGCCGATTAACTTGAAATGCCTGCAATAAATCATCTATAACTTTTCATTTATAGCTCCAAATGACACGAATCCAATGCCCACGTTAAGTTAGCTAAATTTTCTATATCGTGACAATATTTGATACAAAAATAGAGAGGAAAAAGCGTCCAAATAATCCAATCTACCCAAACTGGGTGATGCCATGCATTATGCTTCATTTATAAACCTTTACTCAATGAGCACCAATGATCAGTTTAGAATGATCATATTAACTGGTCAATCAACTTGACATGTCTGCACTAAATCGTCCATAACTTTTGATCTGTACATCATAATGACACGAATCCAATGCCCATGTTAAGCTACCCCAATTTTCTATGATGTGACAAAATTCGACACATAAATAGGTATGACAAACCATCCAAGTAATCCAATTTATCCACAATTGCGTGATGTCATGCATTATGTTTCATTTATTATAGGTCTTTACTCAATGAGCACCAAGGACAGTTTAGGGTGATCACTTTAAATGGCCGATCAACTTGACATGTCCATATTTAATCATCCATAACTTTTGATTTAGAGCTCATAATGACACGATTCTAATGCACATGCTAAGCTAGCTCAATTTATCTATATTGTGACAAAATTTGAGAAAGAAATAGATACATCAAATCATCCAAGTAATCCAATATATCCAAAACTGTGTGATCCCATTCATTATGCTTCATTTATAAGCCTTTACTCAATGAGCACCAATGGTCAGTTTATAATGATCAATTTAACTAGATAGGACAAAGCGTCCAAGTAACCAATTCAATCCAAAATTGCGTGATGCCATGCATTAAGTTTCATCTATAAGCCTTTACTCAATGAGCACCATGATCAGTTGAGAATAATCATATTAACTAATTGATTAACTTGACATGTCCGCACTAAATCGTCCACGTTAATCTAGCTAAATTTTCTATATTTTAACAAAATTTGAGACAAAATAGAGACGCCAAAGCATCCAAGTAATCAAATCTATCCCAAACTACGTGATGCCATGTTTTATGCTTCATTTATAAGCCTTTACTTAATGAGCACCAACGATCAGTTTAAAATGATCACTTTAACTGGCCGATCAACTTGACATGTTCGCACTAAATCGTCCGTAACTTTTGATTTAGAGCTCAGAATGACACGAGTCCAATGCCCACATTAAGGTAGCTAAATTTTCTGTGTTGTGATAAAATTTAAGACTACAATAGCTTCGACAAAGCGTCCAAGTAATCCCACCCTTCGAAAACTGCATAATGTCATGCATTATGTTCCATTTATAAGCCTTTACTCAATGATCAGTTTAGAATGATCAACATAATATTTCCACACTAAATCATACGTAACTTTTGACTTATAGCTCAGAATGACACGAATCCAACACCCACGTTAAGATAGATAATTTTTCTATATTGAGACAAAGTTTGAGACAGATCTAGATACGACAATGTTTCCAAGTAATCAAATCTATCAAAAACTGTGTGATGCCATGCATTATGCTTCATTTATAAGCCTTTATACTCAATGAGCACCAATGATCAGTTTAGAATAATCATATTAACTATCCGATGAGCTTGACATGTCTTCACTAAATTGTGTATAACTTTTGATTTATAGCTTAGAATGACACAAATCCAATGCCCACGTTAAGCTAGCTCAATTTTCTATATTGAGACAAAATTTGAGACGGAAATAGATACGACAAAGTGTCCATGTAATCCAGTTTATCCTGAATTGTGTTATGCCATGCATTATTCTTCATTTATAAGCTTTACTCAATGAGAACCAATGATCTGTTTAGAGTGATTATTTTAACTGGCCGATCAACTTGACATGTCTGCACTAAATCATCCGTAACTTTTTTATGTATAGCTCAAAATGACACGAATCCAATGCCCACTATAAATTAGCTCAATTTTCTATATTGGGATAAAAGTTAAGACTAAAATTTCTTTGAAAAATCCTCCAAGAAATAAAATCTATCAAAAACTACGTAATGCCATGCTTTATGCTTCACTTATAAGCTTTTACTGAATAAGCACCAATGATTAGTTTAGAATGATCACTTTAACTTTTGATTTAGAGCTCGAAATGACACGAAGTAATCCAAGTAATCCAATCTATCAAAAATTGCATGATGTCATGCATTATGCTTCATTTATAAGCCTTTACTCAATCAGGACCAATGATTAGTTTAAAATGATCATATTAACTGGCCGATCAACTTAAAATGTCTGCACTAAATTGTCCGTAACTTTTAATTTAGGGCTAAGAATTACACGAATCCAATGCTCCCGTTAAGCTAGGAAAGTTTTTTATATTGTGGCAAAATTTGATACAGAAATGGAGACCACAAAGCGTTCAAGTAATCCAATATATCCTAAACTATGTAATGCCATGCTTTATGCTTTATTTAAAAGTTTTTACTCAATGAGCACCAATGATTAGTTTAGAATGATCATTTTAACTAGACCATCAACTTGACATGTCTGCACTAAGTCGCCGTAACTTTTGATTTAGAGCTAATAATGACACGAATCCAATGTCCATGTTAAGCTAGTTCAATTTTTTTTTTGTGAAAAAATATACGACTAATATTGCTTCGACAAGTCCTCCAAGTAATCAATTCTATCAAAATATTTGTGATTTCATGCATTATGCTTCATTTATAAGCCTTTACTCAATGAACACCAATGATCAGTTTAGAATTATCATTATGACCGGCTGATCAACTTTACATGTCTGCACTAAATTATCTGTAACTTTTGATTTATAGCTCATAATGACACGAATCCAATGACCATGTTAAGCTTGCTCAATTTTCTACATTGTGACAAATTTTAAGATAGAAATAGATACGAAAAAGCATCCAAGTAATTCAATTTATCCCAAACTACGAGATGCCTTGATTTATGCTTCATTTATAAACCTTTACTCAATGAGCACAAATGATCAGTTTAGAATGATCATTTTAACTGGCCGATCAACTTGACATGTCTCCACTAAATCATCTGTAACATTTGATTTATAGCTCAGAATGACCCGAATCCAGTGCCCACATTAAGATAGCTCAATTTTCTATATTGAGTCAAAATTTGAGACACAAATAGATACGACAAAACTGCTTGATAACATACATTATGCTTTATTTATAAGTAATCCAATTTATCCTAAACTGCTTGATACCATACATTATGCTTTACTTATAAGTTTTTACTCAGTGAGCACCATGATTAGTTTAGAATGATCATTTTAACTTGCCTATCAACTTGACATGTCTGTACTAAATCGTATGTGACTTTTGATTTATAGTTTATAATGACACGAATCCAATGCCCACGTTAAGCTAGTTCAATTTTCTATATTGAGACAAAATATGAGACAGAAATAGATACGGCAAAGCATCCAAATAATCCAATGTATCCCAAACTGTGTGATGCCATGCACTATGCTTCCTTTATAAGCGTTTACTCAATGAGCACCAATGATCAGTTTAGAATGATCATATTAAATGGTTGATCAACTTGAAATGTTCGCACCAAATCATGCGTAATTTTTGATTTAGAGCCCACGTTAAGCTAGCTCAATGTTCAATATTTTGACAATATTTGAGATAGAAATAGAGAAGACAAAGCATCCAAGTAATCAAATCTATCCCAAACTACATGATGCCATGCTTTATGCTTCATTTTTAAGCCTTTACTTAATGAGCACCAATGATCAGTTTAGAATGATCACTTAAACTGACTGATCAACTTGACATGTCCACTGTAAATCATCTATAAATTTTGATTTAGAGCTCCGAATGACACGAATCCAATTCTCACGTTAAGCTAGCTCACTTTATCACCTACTTTGATTTCACGTTTCTGTGAAATATAAAATTTTCTATATTGTAACAAACTTTTAGATAAAAATAGATACGAAAAAGCATCAGAGTAATCCAATCTATCTAAAACTGTATAATGCCATGCATTATGCTTCATTTATAAAGCCTTTACACAATGAGCACCAAAGATAAGTTTTGAATGATCACTTTAACTATCCAATAAACTAGATATGTCCGCACTAAATCATTTGTAACTTTTGATTTAGATATAAGAATGACACGAATCTTACACCCACGTTAAGTTAGCTAAATTTTTTATATTGTAACAAAATTTGATCAGTTTAGAAAAATTGATCAGTTTAGAAAAATCAGTTTAGAAAAATCATATTAACTAGGCTTAGAAAAATCATATTAACTAGGTTATCAACTGGACATGTCCGCACAAAATCATCCATAACTTTTGATTTGGAGTTCTGAATGACATGAATCCAATGCCCATGTTAATCTACCTAATTTTTTTGTAATTTAATAAAAGTTGAGACAAAATAGACACGCCAAAGCATCCAAGTAATAAAATCTATTCCAAACTACGTGATGCCATCCTTTATGCTTCATAAATAAGCCTTTACTTAATGAGCACCAATGATCAGTTTAAAATGATCACTTTAACTGGCCGATCAAGTTGACATGTTCGCACTAAATCGTCTGCAACTTTTGATTTAGAGCTCAGAATGACACGAGTCCAATGCCCACGCTAAGGTAGATAAGTTTTCTGTATTGTGATAAAATTTAAGACTACAATTACTTCGACAAAGCATCCAAGTAATCCCACCCTTCCAAAACTGCATAATGTCATGCATTATGTTTCATTTATAAGCCTTTACTCAATGATTAGTTTAGAATGATCATATTAAGTGGCCGATCAACATGACATGTCCACACTAAATCATTCGTAACTTTTGTTTTATAGCTTAGAATGACACAAATCCAATGCCCACATTAAGCTAGTTCAATTTTCTATATTGTGACAAAATTTGAGACAAAAATAGATACAACAAAGCATCCAAGTAATCCAGTCTATCCAATACTGAATGATGCTATGCATTATGCTTCGTTTATAAGCTTTTACTCAATGAGCACCAATGATCAGTTTAGAATTATCATTTTTACTGGCTGATCAACTTGACATGTCTGCACTAAATCGTCTAATACTTTTGATTTATAGCTCATAATGACACGAATCCAATGCCCACGTTAAGCTAGCTCAATTTTCTATATTAAGACAAAATTTTGGGATAAAAATAGATATGACCAAGTGTACAAGTAATCCAATCTATCTCGATATGACCAAGTGTATAAGCTTTTAATCAATGAGAACCAATGATCAGTTTAGAATAATCATATTAACTAGTCGATCAACTTGACATGACCGCACAAAATCAACCATAACTTTTGATTTAGAGCTCATAATGACACAAATCCAATGCCACGTTAAGCTAGCTCAAGTTTTTTATATTTTTTCAAAATTTGAGACAAAATTAGAGACGATAAAACGTCCAAATAATCCAGTCTATCCCATACTGCGTGATGCCATGCATTATTTTTCATTTCTAAGCTTTTACTCAATGAGCACCAATGATCAGTATTGAATAATCCTTTTAACTGGCCAACTTGATATATCTGCACTAAATCATACGTAGCTTTTGACTTATAGCTCAGAATAACATGAATCCAACATCCACGTTATGCTAGATAATTTTTCTATATTGAGACAAAGTTTGAGACAGATCTAGAAACGACAATGTGTCCATGTAATCAAATCAATCAAAAACTGTGTGATGCCATGTATTATGCTTCATTTATAAGCCTTAATACTCATTGAGTACCAATGATCAGTATAGAATAATAATATTAACTGGCCGATCAACTTGACATTTCCGCACTATTGCCCGTAACTTTTGATTTAGAGCTCAAAATGACACAAATCCAATGCCCATGTTAAACTAGCGCAGTTTTCTATATTCTAACAAAATTTGGAAAATAAATAGATACGACAAATCGTCCAAATAATCCAATCTATCTTTAACTGTGAGATGCCAGGCATTATGCTTCATTTATAAGCCTTTACTCAATGAGCACCAATGATCAGTTTAGAATGATCACTTTAACAGGCCGATCAACTTGACATGTCCGCACTAAATCCTACGTAACTTTTGATTTAAAGCTCATAATGACACGAACCAAAACCCACATTAGGCTATCTCAATTTTCTATATTGTTACAAAATTTGAGACACAAAGAGATACGACAAAGCATCCAAGTAATCCACTCTATCCCAAACTGTGTGATGCCATACATTATTTTTCATTTATAAGGTTTTACTCAATGACCACCAATGATCAGTTTAGAATGATCGTTTTAAATGGCTGATCAACTTAACATGTCTGCACTAAATCGTCCATAACTTTTGACTTATAGCTCAGAATGACACGAATCCAATGCCCACGTTAAGATTGTTCAGTTTCCTATATTGATACAAATTTGAGACAGATCTAGAAACGAAAAACTGTCCAAGTAATCAAAACTATCAAAAACTGTGTGATACCATGCATTATGCCGATCAACCTGACATGTCCGCACTAAATATTCCATAACTTTTGATTTAGAGCTCATAATGACACGAATCCAATGCCCACAATAATCTACCTCAATTTTTTTATATGATGATAATATTTGAGACAAAGAGAGATACGACAAAGCGTCCAAGTAATCTAGTCTATACCAAACTGCGCGAGGCCCTGCATTATTTTTCATTTATAAGCTTTTACTCAATGAGCCCCAATGATCCATTTTGAATTATCGTTTTAACGGGCCGATCACCTTGACATGTATGCACTAAATCATCTGTAAATTTTGACTTATAGCTCAGTTTGACACGAATCCAATGCCCACATTAAGCTAGTTCAATTTTCTATAAAATTGAGATAAAGTTTGAGACAGATCTAGATACGACAAAGTATCCATGTAATCAAATCTATCAAAAAATGTGTGATGCCATGCATTATGTTTCATTTGTATGCCTTTACTCAATGAGCGCCAGTGATCAGTTTAGAATAATCATATTTACTGGCCATTCAACTTAACATGTACGCACTAAACCATCTATAACATTTGATTTAGTGCTCAAAATGACACGAATCCAATGCCCACGTTAAGCTACCTCAATTTTATATATTTTGACAAAACTTGAGGCTGAAATAGAGACGACAATGTGTCCAAGTAATAAAATATATCCCAAACTATGTGATGTCATGCTTTACGCTTCATTTATAAGCCTTACTTAATTAGCAAAAATTATCATTTTAGAATGATCATTTTAACTAGCCGATCAACTTGACATGTCCGCACTAAAACGTAAGTAACTTTTGATTTAGAGCTCAGAATGACACGAATCCAATGCCCACGTTAAGCTAGCTCAATTTTGTATACTGTGAAAAAATTTGAGACAAAACTAGATAAGACAAAGCATCCAAGTAATCCAATCTATCCAAACTGCATGTTGCAATGCTTTATGCTTCATTTATAAGCCTTCATTTAATGAGCACCATGGATAAGTTTAGAATGATCATTTTAACTGACCGATCAATTTGACATGTCCCCACTAAATCATCCATACCTTTTGATTTAGAGCACATAATGACAGAAATCCAATGCCCAAATTAAGCTAGCTCAATTTTCTATATTATGACAAAATTTGAGACCAAAATAGATACGACAAAGCGTTCAAGTAGTGCAGTCAATCCCACACTTCATGATACCAGGCATTATTTTTCATTGATAAGGTTTTACTCAATGAGCACCAAGGATCAGTTTAGAAGGATTAGTATTGAATAATCCTTTGAACTAGCCGATCAACTTGACATGTCTGCACTAAATCGTCTGTAACTTTTGACTTATACTTCAAAATGACACGAATCCAATGCTCAGGTTAACCTAGTTCAATTTTCTATATTGAGACAAAGATTGAGACAGATCTAGATACGACAAAATATCCAAGTAATCAAATCTATCCAAAACTGCGTGAGACCATGCATTATGTTTCATTTATAAGCCTTTACTAAATGAGCACCAATGATCAATTTAGAATAATCATGTTAATTGGCCGATCAACTTAACAAGTCCGCACTAAACCGTTCGTAACTTTTGATTTAGAGCTTGGAATGACACGAATCCAATGCCCACGTTAAGCTAGCTCAATTTTATATTATTTTGTCAAAGTTTGAGACTGAAATAGAAACGACAAAGTATCCAAGTAATAAAATATATCCCAAACTATATGATGCCATAATTTATGCTTCATTTATTAGCCTTTACTTAAATAGCACCAATAATCAATTTAGAATGATCATTTTAACTAGCCGATCAACTTGACATTTGATTTAGAGCTTAGAATGACACAAATCCAATGCCCACGTTAAACTAGCTCAATTTTCTATATTGTGTAAAAAATTTGAGACCAAAATAGATACGATAAAGCATCAAACTAATCCAACCTATCCCAAACTGCGTGATACCATGCATTAGGCTTCATTTATAAGCCTTTACTTAATGCACAGCAATGATAAGTTTAGAATGATCATTTTAACTGGCCCATCAACTTCACATGTCCTCACTAAATCGTCCTTAATTTTTGATTTAGAGCTCAGAATGATACGAATCCAATGCCCACGTTAAGCTAGCTCAATTTTCTATATTGTGACAAAATTTGCGACAAAAATCAATTAGACAAAGCGTCCAAGTGATCCAATCTATCCCAAACTACGTGATGCCATGCTTTATGATTCTTTTATATGCTTTTACTTAATGAGTGCAGATGATCAGTTCAAAATAATCATTTTAACTTGCCGATCAACTTGACACGTCTGCACTAAAACGTCTATAACTTTTTTATATATAGCTCAGAATGAAACGAATCCAATGCCCATGTTAAGCTAGCTCAATTTTGTATATTGTGATAAAATTTCAGACTAAAATTTCTTTGACAAATCCTCCAAGTAATAAAATCTATCAAAACTACGTACTGACATGTGTTATGCTTCAATTATAAGCTTTTACTTAGTAAGCACCAATGATCATTTTAACTAGCCAATGAACTTGACATGCTGAACTAAATCATCCATAACTTTTGATTTGGAGTTCAGAATGACATGAATCCAATACCCACGTTAAGCTAGCTCAATTTTCTAAATTGAGAAAAAAATTAAGACAAAAATTAGTACGACAAAATATCCAAGTAATCCATTCTATCAAAAACTTTGTGATGTAATACATTATGCTTCATCTATAAGCCTTTACTCAATGAGCACTACTGATCAGCTTATAATGATTATATTAACTGGCCGATCAACTTAAAATGTCCGCACTAAATAATCCATAACTTTTAATTTAGGGCTCATAATTACAAGAATCAAATGCTCACGCTAAGCTAGCTAAATTTTCTATATTGTGACAAAATTAGAGACACAAATAGACACAAAAAAGCGTTCAAGTAATCCAATCTATTCCAGACTACGTAATGCCATGTTGTATGCTTTATTTAAAAGCTTTTACTCAATAAGCACCCGTGATTAGTTTAAAATGATCATTTTAACTTGACCATCAACTTGACATGTCCGCACTAAATCGTCTGTAGCTTTTGATTTAGATCCTAAAATGAGACGAATCCAATGAGCATGTTAAGCTAGCTCAATTTTCTATATTGTGAAAAATATACGACTAAAATTGCTTCCACAATTCCTCCAAGTAATCAAATCTATCCAAATCTGCGTGATGTCATGCATTATGCTTCATTTATAAGCCATTACTCAATGAGCACCAATGATCAGTTTATAATGATCATTTTAACTGGCCGATCAACTTAAAATGTCTGCAGTAAATTGTCCGTAACTTTTGATTTAGATCTCAGAATGACCCGAATCTAATGCCCACATCCCACCTCTTAATTTTCTATATTTTAACAAAACTTGAAACAAAATTGCAACGCTAAACCATCCAAGTAATCAAATCTATCCTAAACTACGTGATGTCATGCATTATGCTTCATTTATAAGCCTTTACTCAATGAGCACCAATGATCAGTTTATAATGATCATTTTAACTGGCCTATCAACTTGACATGCTTGCACTAAATCATCCATAACTTTTGATATATAGCTTAGAATGACACGAATCCAATGCCCACAATAAGCTAGTTAGACTTTCTATATTTTGACAAAATTTGAGACAAAACTAGATACGACAAAGCGTCCAAGTAATCAAATCTATCTAAAATTACGTGATTCCATGCATTATGCTTCATTTATAAGCCTAACTCAACGAGCACCAATAATCAGTTTAGAATAACTATATTAACTAGCCGATCAACTTGACATGTCCGCACTAAATCTTCCATAACTTTTGATTCAGAGATTAGAATGACATGAATCCAATGTCCACGTTAAGCTAGCTCAATTTTCTTTATTGTTGACAATATTTGAGAACGAAATAGAAACGACAAAGGGTCCAAGTAACCCAATCTATCAAAAACTGTGTGATGTCATGCATGATGCTTCAGTTATAAGCCTTTACTCAATGAAAACCAATGATCACCTTACAATGATCATATTAACTGGCCGATCAACTTGACATGTCCGCATTAAATTGTCTGTAGTTTTTTATTTTGAGCTCAGAATGACTATGTTAATCTAACTCAATTTTCTATATTGTGATAATTTTTTAGTCAAAAATAGATACGACATGACAATTTTCTACGTGCGTCCAAGTAATCCAGTCTATCCTAAACTGTGTGATGCCATGCATTATTCTTCATTTATAAGCTTTTACTCAATGAGCACCAATGATTAGTTTAGAATGATCATTTTAACTGGCTGATCAACTTCACATGTCTACACAAAATTGTCAGTAACTTTTGATTTAAAGCTCAAAATGACTCGAATCCAATGCCCACGTTAAGCTAGTTCAATTTTTTATATTGTGACAAAATTTGAAACAGAACTACATACGACAAATCATCCAAGTAATCAAGTCTTTCCAAAAATGCGTGATGCCATATGCATTATGCTTCATTTATTAGCCGTTACTTAATGAGCACCAATGATCGTTTTTGAATAATCATATTAACTAGCCAAACAAGTTGACATGTCCGCAATAAATCGTTTGTAACTTTCGATTTATAGCTCCGAATGATATGAATCCAATGCACACGTTAAACTACCACAATTTTGTATTTTTTGACGAAATTCGAGATAAAAATAGAGAAGAAACGTTGTCCAAGTAATGAAATCTATCCCAAACTACGTGATGTTATGCTTTATGCTTCATTGATAAGCCTTTAGTTAATGAGCACCAATGATCAGTTTAGAATGATCACTTTAACAGGCCGATCAACTTGACTTGTCCGCACTAAGTCATCCGTTGGTTTAGAGCTCAGAATGACACGAATCCTATACCCACGTTAAGCTAGCTCAATTATCTATATTGTAACAAAATTTGAGACAAAAATAGATACAAAAAGCGTCCAAGTAATCCAATCTATCTAAAACTGTATGATGCCATGCATTATGCGTCATTTATAAGCATTTACTCAATGGGCACCAATTATCAGTTTAGAATGATCACTTTAAGTGGCCAATCAGCTAGATACGTCCGCACTAAATCGTTCGTAACTTTTGACAATGATCTCATAATGACACGAATCCAATGCCCACATTAAGCTAGCTCAATTTTCTATATTGTGACAAAATTTGAGACAAATATAGTTACGACAAAGCGTCCAAGTAATCCAGTCTATCCCAAACTACATGATGCCATGCATTATTCTTCATTTATAAGCTTTTTCTCAATGAGCCCAATGATCAGTTTAGAATGATCATTTTAACTGGCCGATCAACTTGACATGCCTGCAATAAATTATTCGTAACTTTTGATTTATAGCTCAGAATGACACGAATCCAATGCCCACATTAACCTAGTTCAATGTTCTATATTTTGAAAAATTTTGAGACAAAACTAGATACGACAAAGCGTCCAATTAATCAAATCTATCCAAAATTACATGATTCCTTGTGTTATGCTTCATTTATAAGCCTAACTCAACTAGCACAAATGATCAATTAAGAAGAACTATATTGACTAGCTGATCAACTTGAAATGTCCGCACTAAATCGTACATAACATTTGATTTAGAGATTGGAATGACACGAATCCAATGTCCACGTTAAGCTAGCTCAAATTTCTATATTTTGACAAAACTTGAGACAAAATAGAGAAGACAATCCAAGTAATCAATTCTATCCCAAAATACATGATGCCATGCTTTATGCTTCATTTATAAGCCTTTATTTAATGAGCACTAATGATCATCTTAGAATGATCACTTTAATTGGCCGATCAACTTGACATGTCTGCACTAAATTGTCCGTAACTTTTGATTTAGAGCTCATAATGACAGGAATCAAATGCCCACGTTAAGCTAGCTCAATTTTCTATATTGTGACAAAATTTTAGACAGAAATAAATACGACAGAGCATCCAAGAAACCCAATCTATTAAAAATTGTGTAATGTCATTTATAAGCCTTTACTCAATGAACACCAATAATCACTTTAGAATGATCATATTAACTAGCCAATCAACTTGACATGTCCGCACTAAATTGTCCATAACTTTTGATTTAGAGCTCAGAATGACAAGAGTCCAATGCCCACGCTAAGCTAGTTAAATTTTTTATATTCTGAAAAAATTTAAGATAGAACTAGATACAACAAAGCGTCCAACTAATCAAATCTATCCAAAACTGCGTGATGCCATGCATTATGCTTCATTTATAAGCCTTTACTTAATGAGCACCAATGATCATTTTAGAATAATCATATTAACTGGCTGATCAAGTTGACATGTCCGCAATAAATCGTCTGTAACTTTCGGTTTATAGCTCAGAATAGTATGAATCCAACGTCCGCGTTAAGCTACCTCAATTTTCTATATTTTGACAATTTTGACATAAAAATAGAGAACAAAAATTGTCTAAGTAATGAAATCTATCACAAACTACGTGATGTCATACTTCATGCTTCATTTATAAGCCTTTACTTAATGAGCACCAATGATCAGTTTAGAATGATCACCTTAACAAGCCGATCAACTTGACATGTCCACACTTAGTCGTCCGTCACTTTTGGTTTAGAGCTCCGAATGACACGAATCCAATGCCCACGTTGAGCTAGCTCAATTATCAATAATATAACAAAATTCGAGACATAAATAGGTATAAAAAAGCATCCAAGTAATCCAATCTATCTAAAAATGTGTGATGCCATGCTTATGTTCATTTATAAGCCTCTACTCAATAAGCACCAATGATCAGTTTAGAATGATCTTTTAATTGGCCGATCAACTTGACATGCATGCACTAAATCATTCGTAAATTTTGATATAGAGCTCAGAATGACATGAATCCAATGCCCACATTAATCTAGTTCAATTTTCTATATTTTGGAAAAATTTGATACAAAAATAGATATGACAAAGCATCAAAGTAATCAAATCTGTCGAAAATTACGTGATTCCATGCATTATGCGTTATTTATAAGCCTAACTCAACGAGCACTAGTAATCAGTTTAGAATAACTATATTAACTAGCCGATCAACTTGACATGTCTGCACTAAATCGTACATAACTTTTGATTCAGAGATTAGAATGACACGAATCCAATGCCCACGTTACCCTAGCTCAATTTTCTATATTTTGACAAAACTTGAGACAAAATAGAGACCACAAAGCGTCCAAATAACGAAATCTATCCCAAAATACATGATGCCATGCTTTATGCTTCATTTATAAGCCTTTATTTAATGAGCACTAACGATCAGCTTAGAATGCTCACTTTAATTGGCCGATCAACTTGACATGTCTGCACTAAATTGTGTGAAGTTTTGATTTAGAGCTCATAATGACACGAATCCAATGCCCACGTTAAGCTAGCTCAATTTTCTATATTGTGAGAAAATTTGAGACTGAAATAGGTATGACAAAGCATCCAAGTAACCCAATCTATCAAAATATATGTGATGTCATGCATTATGCTTCATTTATAAGCCTTTACTAAATGAACACCAATGATCACTTAACAATGATCATATTAACTGGCCGATCAACTTGACATGTCCGCACTAAATTATCCATAAATTTTGATTTAGAGCTCATAATGACCATGTTAACCTAGCTCAATTTTTTTATATTTTGACAATTTTTTTAGTCAAAAATACATACGACAAAGCATCCAAGTAATCCTGTCTATCCTAAACTGCGTGATGCCATGCATTATTCTTCATTTATAAGCTTTTACTCAATGAGCACCAATGATTAGTTTAGAATGATCATTTTAACAGGCCGATCAACTTGACATTTCTGCAAGAAATTGTCTGTAACTTTTTTATTTAGAGCTCAAAATGACACGAATCCGACACTCACGTTAAGCTAGTTCAATTTTTTATATTGTGACAAAATTTGAGATAGAACCACATACGACAAAGCGTCCAAGAAATCAAATCTATCCAAAAATGCGTGATGCCATATGCATTATGCTTCATTTATAAGCCTTTACTTATTGAGCACCAATGATCATTTTAGAATAATCATATTAACTAGCCAATCAATTTGAAATGTCCACAATTAATCGTCAGTAACTTTTGATTTATAGCTCAGAATGATACGAATCCAATGCCCACGTTAAGCTACCTCAATTTTCTATATTTTGACAAAATTTGAGATGAAAATAGAGAAGAAAAATTGTCCAAGTAATGAAATCTATCCCAAACTACATGATGTCATGCTTCATGCTTCATTTATAAGCCTTTACTTACTGAGCACCAATGATCAGTTTAAATTGATCACTTTAACAGGGCGATCAACTGGAGATGTCCGCACTAAATCGTCTGTCACATTTGGTTTAGAGCTCCGAATGACACGAATCCAATGCCCACGTTAAGCTAGCTCAAGTATCTATATTGTAACAAAATTTTAGACAGAAATAGATACGAAAAACTGTCCAAGTAATCCAATGTAGCCAAAACTGTGTGATGCCAAGCATTATGTTCATTTATAAGCCCTTACTCGATGAGCACCAATTATCAGGTTAGAATGATCATTTTATCTCGTCGATCAACTAGACATGTCCGCCTTAAATCGTCCATAAATATTGATTTAGATCTCATAATGACACGAATCCAATGCCCACGTTAAGCTAGCTCAATTTTCTATATTGTGACAAAATTTGAGACAAAAATAGATACGACAAAAAGTCCATGTAATCCAGTTTATCCCAAACTTCGTGATGCCATGCATTATTATTCATTTATAAGCTTTTACTCAATGAGCACCAATGATTAATTTATAATGATCATTTTAACTGGCCGATCAACTTAACATGCCTTCACTAAATCATCCGTAACTTTTAATTTATAGCTCAAAATGACACGAATCCAATGCCCACATTAAGCTAGTTCAAGTTTCTATATTTTGACAAAATTTGAGACAAAATTTGATACAACAAAGCGTATAAGTAATCAAATCAATCCAAAATAGATATGATGCCATGCATTATGTTTCATTTATAAGCCTTTACTCAATGAGCACCAATGATCAGTTTAAAATAATTATATTAACTGCCAATCAACTTGACATGTCCGCACTAAATCGGCCGTAACTTTTGATTTAGAGCTCAAAATGATGCGAATCCAATGCCTATGTTAAGCTATTTCAATTTTTTATATTGTGACAAAATTTGAGACAGAACTAGATACGAGAAAGCGTCCAAGTAATCAAATCTATCGAAAACTGCATGATGCCATGCATTATGCTTCATTTATAAGCCTTTACTTAATGAGCACCAAGCAACAGTTTAGAATGATCACTTTAGCTGGCCCATCAACTTCACATGTCCATACTAAGTCATCTGTAACTTTTTATTTATAGCTCAGAATGACACGAATCCAATGCCCACGTTAAGCTAGCTCAATTATATATCTTGTAACAAAATTTCATACAAAAATAGATACAAAAAGCGTCAAGTAATCCAACCTATCTAAATCTATGTGATGCCATGCATTATGTTCATCTATAAGCCTTTACTCAATGAGCACCAATTATCAGTTTAGAATGATCACTTTAATGGGCTGATCAACTAGACATGTGCGCACTAAATCGTCCGTAAGTTTTGATTTAGATATCATAATGACACGAATCCAATGCCTACGTTAAGCTAGCTCAAGTTTCTATATTGTGACAAAATTTGAGACAAAAATAGATACGACAAAGCGTCCAAATAATTCAGTCTATCCCAAACTGCGTGATGCCATGCATTATTCTTCATTTATAAGCTTTAACTCAATGAGCAGCAATGATCAGTTTATAATGAACATTTTAACTGGTTGATCAACTTGACATGCTTGCACTAAATCGTCCGTAACTTTTGATTTAAATCTCATAATGACACGAATCCAATGTCCACATTAAGCTAGTTCAATTTTATTTTGACAAAAATTTGAGACAAAACTAGATATGACAAAGCATCCAAGTAATAATTTCTATCCAAAATTCCATGATTCCATTCATTTTGCTTCATTTATAAGCCTTAACTCAATGAGCACCAATAATCAGTTTAGAATAACTATATTAACCAGCCAATCAACTTTTGATTTAGAGCTTACAATGACACGAATCCAATGCCCACGTTAAGCTAGCACAATTATCTATATTTTGACAAAACTTGAGAAAAAATAGAGACGAAAAAGTGTCCATGTAATCAAATCTATCCCAAACAACGTGATACTATGCTTTATGCTTCATTTTTAATGAGCACTAGTGATTACTTTAGAATGATCACCTTAATTGACGATCAACTTGATATGTCTGCACAAAATTGTCCGAAACTTTTGATTTACAGCTCATAATGACACGAATTCAATGCCCACGTTAAACTAGATCAACATTTAATATTATGAAAAAATTTGAGACAAAAATAGATACAAAAAAGCGTTCAAGTAATCCAGTCAATCCTAAACTGCGTGATGCATGCATTATTCCTCATTTATAAGCTTTTACTCAATGAGCACCAATGATCAGTTTAGAATGATCATTTTAACTGGCGGATCAACTTGACATATCTGCACGAAATGGTCCGTAACTTTTGATTTAAGATCTCAGAATGATACGAGTGCAATGTCCACGTTAAGCTAATTCAATTTTTTATATTGTGACAAAATTTGTGACAGAAATAGATACGAAAAAGCGTTCAAGTAATCCAATCTAGCCAAAATTGTGCGATGCCATGCATTATGCTTCATTTACAAGCCTTTACCTAATGAGCACCAATGATTAGTTCAAAATAATCATATTAACTGGCCGATCAACTTGACATGTTCGCACTAAATCATCCTTTACTTTTGATTTAGGGCTCATAATGACACGAATCCAATGCCCACGTTAAGCTAGCTCAATTTTCTATATGGTAACAAAATTTTCGACCAAAATAGATAAAAAAGTGTCCAAGTAATCCAATCTATCTAAAACTGTGTGATACCATGGATTATGATTCATTTATAAACCTTTACACAATGAGCACCAACGCTCAGTTTAGAATGATCACTTTATTTGGGCAATCAACTAGAAATGTCCGCACTAAATCGTCCATAACTTTTGATTTTGATCTCAGAACGACACGAATCCAATTCCCACGTTAAGCTAGCTCAATTTTCTATATTGTGATAAAAAGTGTCCAAGTAATCCAATCAATCCAAAATTGCGTGTTGCCATGCCTTATTCTTCATTTCTAAGCCTTTACTTAATGAGCACCAATGATAAGTTCAAAATGATCACTTTACCTAGCCGATCAATTTGACATGCCTGCACAAAATGGTCCGTAACTTTTGATTTAGAGCTCAGAATGACACGAATGAATTTCCCACGATAAGCTAGTTCAATTTTTTATATTGTGAGAAAATTAGAGTTAGATCTAGATAAGACAAAGCATCCAAGTAATCAAATCTATCTAAAACTGTATGATGCAATGCATTATGCTTCATTTATAGGCCTTTACTCAATGAACACCAATGATCAGTTTACAGTAATCATATTAACTGGCCAATCAACTTGACATGTTCGCACTAAATCGGTCGTCAGTTTCAATTTAGAGCTTAGAGTGATACAAATCCAATGCCCACGTTAAGGTACCTTAATTTTCGATATTTTCACAAAATTTGAGATAGAAATAGAGACGACAAAGCATCCAAGTAATCAAATCTATCGAAAACTGCATGGTACCATGCATTATGCTTCATTTATATGCCTTTACTCAATGAGCACTAGTGATCAGTTTAGAATAATCATATTAACTGGCCGATCAACTTGACATGTGCGCACTAAATCATCTATAACTTTTGATTTAGAGCTCAGAATGACACGAATCCAATCCCCATGTTAAGCTAGCTCAATTTTCTGTTTTGTAGCAAAATTTGAGGGAGATATATAGACGACAAACCGTTCAAGTAATCCAGTCTATCCTAAACAGCGTGATTCCATGCATTATTCTTCATTTATTATCTTTTACTCAATGAGCACCAATGATCAATTTAGAATGATCATATTAACTTGCCGATCAACTTGACATGTCCACACTAAATCGTCTGTATTTATTTAGAGCGTAGAATGACACGAATCCAATGCCCACGTTAAGGTAGCTCAATTTTCTATATTGTAACAAAATTTGAGATGAAAATAGATACGACAACTATGCAGGTAATCCAGTCTATCCCAAACTGCGTGATGCCATGCACTATTTTCATTCATAAGCTTTTACTCAATGAGCACCAATGATCAGTTTAGAATGATCTTTTTAACTGGCCGATCAACTTGACATGTCCGCACTAAATCGTCCCTAACTGCATGATGCCGTGCATTATGCTTCATTTATATGGCTTTCCTCAATGAGCAACAATGATCAATTTAGAATAATCATATTAACTGGCCGATCAACTTGACATGTCCACACTAAATCGTCTATAGCTTTTGATTTAGAGCTCGGAATGACACAAGTCCAATCCCCATGTTAAGCTAGCTCAATTTTTTATATTGTAACAAAATTTGAGACAGAAATATATACGGCAGAGCGTTCAAGTAATCCAGTCTATCCTAAACTGTGTGATGCCATGCATTATTTTTCATTTATTATCTTTTACTCAATGAGCACCAATGATCAATTTAACTGGCCGATCAACTTGACATTTCTGCACTAAATGGTCGGTAACTTTTGATTTATACCTCAGAATGACACGAATCCAATGCCCACATTAAACTAGTTCAATTTTCTGTATTCTTGCAAAATATGAGACATAACTAGATACGACAAAGCGTCCAAGTAATCAAATCTATCCAGAACTGTGTGATGTCATGCATTATGATTCATTTATATGCCTTGACTCAATGAGCGCCAATGATCACTTTAGAATAACCATATTAACTGGCCGGTCAGCTTGACATGTCCGCACAAAATCGTGCTTAACTTTTTATTTGGAGCCCGGAATGATAGAAATCCAATGCTGACGTTAAGTTAGCTCAATTTTCTATATTTTGAAAAAAATTTAGATTGTAATAGAGAAGACATAGCATCCAAGTAATCAAATCATTCTAAAACTGAGTTATGCCATGCATTATGCTTCATTTATAAAGCCTTTACACAATGAGCACCAATGATCAGTTTAAAATGATCACTTTAATTGGCCGATCAACTAGACATCGTCCGTAATTTTTGATTTAGATCTCAGAATGACACAAATTCAATGCCCATGTTAAGCTAGTTCATTTTTCTATATTGAGACAAAATTTGAGACACAAATAGATATGACAAAACATCCAGGTAATCCTGTATATATCCCAAACTGCGTGATGCCATGCATTATTCTTCATTTATAAGCTTTTACTCAATGGGCACCAATGACTAGTTTAGAAGGATCGTTTTAACTTGCCAATCAACTTGACATGCCTGCACTAAATCATCCGTGACTTTTGATTTATAGCTCAGAATGACACGAATCTAATGCCAACATTAAGCTAGTTCAATTTTCTATATTTTGATATAATTTGAGTCAAAACAAGATACAACAAAGCATTCAAGTAGTCAAATCTATCTGAAATTGTGTGATTCCATGAATTTTGATTCATTTATTAGCCTTAACTCAGTTTAGAATAACGATATTAACAAGCTGATAAATTTGAAATGTTCAGACTAAATCGTCCATAATTTTTGATTTCGATCTTTGAATGACACGAATCCAATGCCCACGTTAAGCTAACTCAATTTTTTATATTTTGAGAAAACTTAAGAAAAAATAAAGACGACAAAGCATCCAAGTAATCAAATCTATCCTAAACTATGTGATGGCATGTTTTATGCTTCATTTATAAGTCTTTATTTAATGAGCACTAATGATCAGTTTAGAAAGATCATTTTAATTGGCAAATAACACGAATCCAATGCCCATGATAAGCTACCCCATTTTCTCTATTGTGTTAAAATTTAAGACTAAAATTGCTTCGACAAAGTGTCCAAGTAATCCAATCTATCTAAAACTCTGTGATGCCAGGCATTATGCCTCATTTATAAAGCCTTTACCCTATGGGCACCAGTGATAAGTTTAGAATGATCACTTTAACTGGCCCATTAACTAGACATGTCCTCACTAAATCGTCTGTAACTTTTAATTTTGATCTCCGAATGACACGTATCCAATGCTCACGTTAAGATAGCTGAATTTTCAATATTTTGACAAAATTTCAGATAGAAATAGAGACGACAAAGCATCCAAGTAATCAAATCTATCCAAAACTGCATGATGCCATGTATTATGCTTCATTTATAAGCCTTTACTTAATGACCACCAGTGATCAGTTTAGAATAATCATATTAACTGGCCGATCAACTTGACATTCTACACTAAATCGTCCATAATTTTTGATTTGGAGCTCAGAATGACACAAATCCAATTCCCACGTTAAGCTAGATCAATTTTATATATTTTACCAAAATTTGAGACCAAATCGAGATGCCAAAGCACCCAAGTAATCAAATCTATCCCAAGCTCCGTGATCCCTTGCCTAATGCTTCATTTCTAAGCCTTTACTTAATGAGCACCGATGATCAGTTTAGAATGATCACTTTAAGTGGATGATCAACTTGACATGTCCGGTCTAAATCATCCGTAACATTAGATTTAGAGTTCAGAATGACACGAATCCAATACCCACATTAACCTCGCTCAATTTCTATATTGTGACAAAATTTGAGACAGAAATAGATACGACAAAGCATCCAAGTAACCCAATCTATTAAAAACTGTGTGATGTCATGCATTAGGCTTGATTTATAAGCCTTTAGTCAATGAGCACCAATGATCACTTTAGAGTGATCATACTAACTGGCCGATCAACTTGACAGGTCTGCCGTAAATTGTCCGTAACTTTCGATTTATAGCTCAGAATGACAAGAATCCAATGCCCACGTTAAGCTAGCTAAATTTTCTATATTGTGACAAAATTTGAGACAGAACTAGATATGACAAAGCGTCCAAGTAATCCAGTCTATCCAAAATTGCGTGTTGCGATGTTATATTCTTCATTTATAAGCCGTTACTTAATGATCACCAATGATCAGTTTAGAATGATCACTTTAACTGTCCGATCAACTTGACATGTCCGCACAAAATCGTCCGTAACTTTTGATTTAGATCTTTGAATGACAGGAATCCAATGCCCACGTTAAGCTAGCTCAATTTCTATATTGTGAGAAAATTTGAGACAGAAATAGACACGACAAAGCGTTCAGGTAATCTAGTCAATCCAAAACTGCGTGATGCCATGCATTATGCTTCATTTATAAACCTTTACTGAATGACTACCAATGATCAACTTAGAATAATTGTATTAACTGGCCGATCAACCTGACATGTCCGCTCTAAATCGTCCGTAACTTTTGATTTAAAGCCTTGAATGGTACGAATCCAGTGCCCACGTTAGACTAGCTCAATTTTCTATATTTTGACAGAAGTTGAGATAAAAATTGAGAAGAAAAAGCGTCCAAGTAATCAAATCTATCCCAAAGTATGTGATGCCATGTTTTATGCTTCATTTCTAAGCCTTTACTTAAAGGGCATCAATGATCAGTTTAGAATGATCACTTTAACTGGTCGATCAACTTGACATATCCACACTAAATCGTCCGTAACTTTTGATTAAAGCGTGCAAGTAATCCAATCTATCCCAAACAACGTGATGGCATGCATTATGCCTCATTTATTAGCTTTTACTCAATAAGCACCAATGATCAGTTTTGAAGTATAATTTTAACAGGCCAATCAGCTTGAAATGTCCGTACTAAATCGTACGTAACTTTTGATTTGGAGCTTCGAATGACACGAATCCAATGCCCATGTTAAGCTAGCGCAATTTTCTGTATTGTAATAAAATTTCAGACTAAAACTGCTTCGACAAGTCCTCCAAGTAATCAAATCTATTCAAAACTGCGTGATGTCATGCCATATGCTTCATTTATAAGCCTTTACTCAATGATCACCAATGATCAGTTTAGAATGATCATTTTAACTCGCATATCCACTTGAAATGTTTGCACTAAATTGCCTCTAACTTTTGATTGAAAGTTCCGAATGACACGAATCCAATGCCCACGTTAAACTTGCTCAATTTTCTATATTGTGACAAAATTTAGACATAAATAGATACGAAAAAGAGCCCAAGTAATCCAATCTATCCCAAATTGCATGATGTCATGCGTTATGCTCATTTATAATCCTTTACTCAATGAGCACCAATGATCAGTTTAAATTGATCATTTTAACTGGCGATCAACTTGACATGTCTGCACTAAATCGTCCTTACTTTTGATTTATAGCTTACAATGACACGAATCGAATGCTGACATTAACCTAATTCAAATTTCTATATTTAGACAAAATTTGAGACAGAAATGGATACGATAAAGCGTCTATATAATCCAATCTATCCAAAACTGCGTAATTTCATGCATCATGCATCTTTTATAATCTTTTACTCAATGAGCAAACAATTAGTTTAGAATGATCATATTAATGGCTGATACTTGATATGTCTTGACTAAATCATCCATAACTTTTAATTTAGAGCTCAGAATAACACGAATCCAATGCTCATGTTAAGCTAGCTCATTTTATTCTATTGTAACAAACTTTTAGACAGAAATGGAGACGACAAAGCGTCCAAATAGTCCAATCTATCCCAAATTGTGTGATGCCATGCATAATGCTTCGTTTATAAGCTTTTATTCAATAAGCACCAATGATCAGTTTTGAATGATAATCTTAACTGGCCAATAAACTTGACATGTCCGCACTAAATCGTCCGTAACTTTTGATTTATAGCTCAGAATGACACGAATTTAGTGTCCACATTAAGCTAGTTCAAATTTCTATATTGAGACAAAATTTGAGATAGAAATAGATACGAAAAAGCATCCAAGTAATCAAATCTATCCAAAACAACATGATGTCATGCATTATGCTTCATTTATAAGGCTTGACTCAAAGGGCACCAATGATTAGTTTAAAATGGTCATATGAATTGGCCGATCAACTTGACATGTTTGCAAGAAATCGCCTGTAACTTTTGATTTAAAGTTCCTGAATGACACGAATCCAATGCCCACGTTAAGGTTGCTCAATTTTCTATATTGTGACAAAATTTAAGACATAAATTGATACGACAAAGCACATAGGTAATCCAATCTATCCCGAACTGCGTGATGCCATGCATTATGCTCATTTATAATCGTTTACTCAATGAGCACCACTGCTCAGTTTTGAATAATTATATTAACCGTTCGATCCACTTGACATGTCAGCACTAAATCGTGTGTAAATTTTGATTTAGAGCTAAGAATGACACGAATCCAATGCCCACGTTACGCTAGCTCAATTTTCTATATTTTAACTAAATTTGCTTCAAAAAGTCATCCAATTAATCAAATCTATCCCAAACTGTGTGATACCATGCATTATGCTCATTTATAATCCTTTTCTCAATGAGCACCAATGATCAGTTTTGAATAATCACATTAACTGGTCAATCCACTTGACATGTCCGCATTAAATCATGCATAAATTTTGATTTATAACTCAGAATAACACGAATACAATGCCCACTTTACGCTAGCTTAATTTTCTATATTTAGACAAAATTTAAGACTAAATTTGCTTCGAAAAGTCCTCCAAGTAAACAAATCTATTCATAAATGTGTGATGTCATGCATTACACTTCATTTATAAGCCTTTATTCCATGAGCACCAATGATCAGTTTAAAATAATCAATTTAACTGGCGGATCAATTTGACATATCTACACTAAATCGTCCGTATCTTTTGATCTATAGCTCATAACGACAGAAATCCAATGCCCACGTTAAGCTGGATTAATTTTCTATATTGTAGCAAAATTTAAGATAGAAATAGATACAACAAAGCGTCCAAGTAATCCAATTTATCCCAAACCGCGAGATGCCATGCATTCCTTTACTCAATGAGCACCAATGATCATATTAGAGTGATCATTTTAAATTGACGATCATCTTGACATGTCTACACTAAATCCTCCGTAACTATTAATTTATAGCTTAGAATGACACAAATCCAATGCCCACGTTAAACTAGTTTAATTTTCTATGTTGTGACCAAATTTGAGACATTAATAGATACGACAAAGTGTCCAAGTATTCCAATCTATACAAAAATGCGTGATGCCATGCATTATTCTTCATTTCTAAGACTTTACTCAATGAGCGCCAATGATCAGTTTAGAAAAATCACTTTTACTGGCCGATCAACTTGACAGGTCCACATGAAATCGTCCGTAACTTTTGATTTAGAGCTCAGAATGACACGAATCAAATGCCCACGTTAAGCTAGTTCGATTTTCTATATTGTGATAAAATTTGAGACTGAACTAGATACGATAAAGCGTCCAAGTAATCCAATCTATCCCAAACCTCATGATTCCATAGATTATGATTCATTTATAAGTCTTTACTCAATGAGTACCAATGATCATTTTTTAATAATCATATTAACGGGTCGATCCACTTGACATGTCCATACTAAATCTTCTGTAAATTTTGACTTAGAGCTCAGAATGATAAGAATCCAATGCCCACGTTAAGCAAGCTCAATTTTCTATATTTTGACAAAATTTAAGACTAAATTTGCTTCGAAAAGTCTTCCAAGTAATCAAATCTATCCAAAACTGTGTGATGTCATGCATTACGCTTTATTTATAAGTCTTTACTTAATGAGCACCAATCATCAGTTGAGAATCGTCACTTTAACAAAATGATCCACTTGACATGTCCGCTTTAAATCGTCTGTAACTTTTGATTTAGCGCTCAGAATGATACGAATTCAATACCAACGTTAAGACAAAACTTCCAAGTAAAATAATATATCCAAAACTACGTGATGTCATTTATAAGCCTTTACTCAATGAGCACCAATGATCAGTTTAGAATAATCATATTAACTGGCTGATCAAGCTAACTTGACATGTCCGCACTAAATCGTCAATAAATTTATATTTACAGCTCAGAATGACACGAATCCAATGCCCACGTTAAGGTAGCTTAATTTCAATACTCTGACAAAATTTGAGGCAGAACTAGAGATGAAAATGTCTCCAAGTAATCCAGTCCAACCAAACTTCTTGATGCTATGCGTTATGATGTATTTATAAGCCTTTTCTTAATTAGCACCAATAATCAGTTTAGAATGATCACTTTAACTACCAATCAATTTGACATAACCACACTAAATCGTGTATGCACTCTGAATGACACGAATTCAATAGCTACGTTAAGTTAGCTCAATGTTCTATACTGTGACCTAATTTGAGACATAACTCGATAAGACAAAGCGTCCAAGTAATCCAATCTATCCTAAGCTGTGTGATGCCACGCATTATGATTCATTTATAAGCTTTTACTGAATGAGCACCAGTAATCAGTTTAAAACAATCATATTAACTGGCCGATCAACTTGACATGTACGCACAAAAT
The DNA here is from genome assembly GCA_018901935.1 of Pugionium cornutum. Lineage (NCBI taxonomy): Eukaryota > Viridiplantae > Streptophyta > Magnoliopsida > Brassicales > Brassicaceae > Pugionium > Pugionium cornutum. Next base: position 1,736,571 of record JAENJI010000013.1, on the reverse strand, counting down.
CCTCCATAAATTTTGATTTAGAGCTCAGAAGGACACGAAACCAATGCCCACGTTACGCTAGCTCAATCTTCTATACATTGACTAAATTTGAGATAGACATAGAGACGACAAAGCGTCTAAGTAATCCAATCTATCCAAACTGCTTGATGCCATGCATTATTCTTCATTTATAAGCTGTTACTTAATGAGCACCAATGATCAGTTTACAATGATCTTATTAACTTGATAATCAACTAGACATGTCTCCACAAAATCGTCCATAACTTTTGATTTATAAGCCTTTATCAATGAGCACCATAGATCAGTTTGGAATAATCATATTAACTGGCCGATCAACTTGACATGCCCGCCCTAAATCGTCAATTAATTTTGATTTAGAGCTCATAATGACACGAATCCAATGCCCAGGTTAAGTTACCTTAATTTTCAATATTTTGACAAAATTTGAGACATAAATAGGGATGAAAATGTGTCCATGTAATCCAATCTAATCAAACAGCTTGATGTCATGCGTTATGATTTATTTATAAGACTTTACTTAATGAGCACCAATCATCAGTTTAGAATGATCACTTTAACTACCAATCAACTTGACATGTCCCCATTAAATCGTCCATAATTTTTGATGCGCTCAGAATGACACGAATTGAATACCTACGTTAAGCTAGATCAATGTTTTATATTGTGACCAAATTTTAGACATAACTCGATAAGACAAAGTTTCCAAATAATCCACTCTATCCCAAACTGTGTGATGCCATGCATTATAATTCATATATAAGACTTTACTGAATGAGCACCAATGATCAGTTTAGAATAATCATATTAACTGGCCGATCAACTTGACATGACCGCACAAAATCCTCCATAAATTTTGATTTAGAGCTCAGAAGGACACGAATCCAATGCCCACGTTAAGCTAGCTCAATTTTCTATATATTGAAAAAATTTGAGATAGAAATAGAGATGAAAAAGCATATAAGTAATCCAATATATCCAAACTGCATTATTCTTCATTTATAAGCTTTTACTTAATGAGCACCAATGATCAGTTTAGAATGATCATATTAACTTGATAATCAACTTGACATGTCTCCACTAAATCGTCCGTAACTTTTGATTTATAGCTCCGAATGACACGAATCCAATACTCACATTAAGCTAGTTCAATTTTCTATATTGTTGCCAAATTTCAAATAGAACTAGATACGACAAAGTGTTCAAGTAATCCAATCTATCCCAAACTGTGTGATGCCATGCATTATGCTTCATTTATAAGCCTTCACTCAATGAGCACCAATGATGAGTTTAGAATAATCATATCAACTGGCTGATCAACTAGACATGTCCGCCCTAAATCATCCGTAAATTTTGATTTAGAGCTCTGAATGACACAAATCCAATGCCCACGTTAAGCTAGTTCAAATTTCTATAATGAGATGAAATTTAAGATAGAAATAGATACGACAAAGCTTCCAAGTAATCCAATATATCTAAAACTATTTGATGTCATGCATTATGCTTCATTTATAAGCTTTTACTCAATGAGTACAAATGATTAGCTTAGAATGATGATATTAACTGGCCGCACTATTTCGTCAATAACTTTTAATTTAGAGCTCAGAATAACACGAATCCCATGCTCACGTTATACAAGCTCAGTTTATTATATTGTGACAAAATTTGAGACAAAAATGGAGACGACAAAGCATTCAAGTAATCTAATCTATCCAAACTGCGTGATGCCATGCATTATACTTCATTTATAAACTTTTACTCAATAATCACCAATGAATAATTTTAACTGCCCAATCAACTATACTTGTTCGCACTAAATCAACTATACATGTTCGCACTAATAGCTCAGAATCACACGAATCCAATGTCCACGTTATGCTAGCTCAATTTTATATATTGTGATAAAATTTAAGACTAAAATTGCTTCGAAAAGTTCTCCAAGTAATCAAATCTATCCAAAACTATGTGATGTCATGCATTATGCCTCATTTATAAGCGTGGACTCAATGGGCACCAATGATCAGTTTAGAATGATCATTTTAAGTGGCCGATCCACTTGACATGTCTGCACTAAATCGTCTGTAGCTTTTGATTTATAGCTCATAATAACACGAATCCAATGCACACGTTAAGCTAGTTCAATTTTCTATATTGAGATAGAATAGATACGACAAAGCGTCAAAGTAATCCAGTCAATCCAAAACTGCGTGATGTCACGCATTATGCTTCATTTATAATCTTTTACTCAATGAGCACCAATGATTAGTTTAGAATGATCATGTTAACGGCTTATCAACTTGATATGTCCCCACTAAATCGTTTGTAACTTCTAATTTAGAGCTGAGAATAACACGAATCCAATGCTTACGTTAAGGTAGCTTAGTTTTATTATATTTTGACGAAATTTGACACAGAAATGGAGACGACAAAGCGTCCAATTAATCCAATCTATCCCGAACTGCGTGATGCCATGCATTATGCTTCATTTATAAGCTTTTACTCAATAAGCACCAACGATCTGTTTTGATTGATAATTTTAACTGGCCAATAAACTTGAAATATCTGCACTAAATCGTCCGTAACTTTTGATCTGGAGCTCATAATGACACAATCCATTGCCACGTTAAGCTAGCTCAATTTTCTATATTGTGATAAAATTTAAGACTAAATTTGCTTTGCCAAGTCTCCAAGTAATCAAATCTATCCAAAACTGCTTGATGTCATGCCTTATGTTTCATTTATAAGCATTTACTCAATGAGTACCAATGATCAGTTTAGAATGATCATTTTAACTCGCCGATCCACTTGACATGTTTGCACTAAATTGTCCGTAGCTCTTGATTTATAGCTCATAATGACACGAATCAAATGCCCACATTAAGCTAGTTAAAATTTCTATATTGAGACACAATTTGAGACAGTAATGGATATGACAAAGCGTCCAAGTAATCCAATCTATCACAAACTGCGTGATGTAATGCCTTATGCTTCATTTATAAGCATTTACTCAATGAGTACCAATGATCAGTTTAGAATGATCATTTTAACTCGCCGATCCACTTGACATGTCTACACTAAATTGTACGTAACTTTTGATTTATAGCTCAGAATGACACGAATCCAATACCTACGTTAAGCTAGTTCAAATTTCTATATTGAGACAAAATTTGAGACAGTAATAGATACGACAAAGTATCCAAGTAATCCAATCTATTCAAAACTGCGTTATGTGATGCATTATGCTTCTTTTATAATCTTTTACTCAATGAGCACCAATTATCAGTTTAGAATGATCATATTAACGGCTGCTCAACTTTACATGTCCCCACTAAATCATCTATAACTTCTAATTTAGAGCTCTGTTTAATATGAATCCAATGCTCATGTTAAGCTAGCTAAGTTTATTATATTGTGACAAAATTCTAGATAGAAATGGAGACGACAAAGCGTCCAAGTAATCTAATCTATCCCAAACTGCGTTATGCCATGCATTATGCTTCATTTATAAGCTTTTACTCAGTAAGCACCAATGATCAGTTTTGAATGATAATTGTAACTGGCCAATGAACTTGACTTGTCCGCACTAAATCGTACATAACTTTTGATTTATAGCTCAAAATGTCACGAATCCAATACCAACATTAAGATAGTTCAAATTTCTACATGAGACAAAATTTGAGACAGAAATAGATACGACAAAGCATCCAAATAATCCAATATATCCAAAACTGTGTGATGTCATGCCTTATGCTTCTTTTATAATCTTTTACTCAATGAGCACCGTTAATCAGTTAAGCATGATCATATAAACGGCTGATCAACTTGATATGTCCCCACTAAATCGTCTGTAACTTCTAATTTAGGGCTCAGAATAACACGAAACCAATGCTCACGTTAAGCTAGGTCAGTTTATTATATTGCGACAAAATTCTAGACAGAAATGGAGACGACAAAGCGTCCAATTAATCTAATCTATCCCAAACTGCGTTATGCCATGCATTATGCTTCATTTATAACCTTTTACTCAATAAGCACCAATGGTCAGTTTTGAATGATAATTTTAACTAGCCAATCAACTTGACATGTCCGCACTAAATCGTAAGTAACTTTTAATTTATACCTTGGAATGACACGAATCCAATACCCACATTAAGCTACCTCAATTTTCTATATTGTTGTAAAATTTTAAACAAGAATTGGTTTGAAAAGTCTTCCAAGTAACCAAATCTATCCAAAAATACGTGATTTCATGCATTATGCTTCATTTATAAGCCTTTACTAAATGAGAACCAATGATCAGTTTAGAATGATCATTTTAACTGGCCGATCAACTTGACATATCTGCACTAAATTGTCCGAAACTTTTGATTTATAGCTCATAATGACACGAATCCAACGCCCACGTTAACCTAGCCAAATTTTCTATAGTGTAACAAAATTTGAGACAGAAATAGATACAACAAAGCGTCCAGGTAATCCAGCCTATCCATAACGGTGTGATGCCATGCATCATACTTCATTTATAAGCATTTACTGAATGAGCACCAATGATCAGTTAGCTCATTTTTCTATATTGTGACAAAATTTGAGAAATAAATAGATATGAAAAAGCGTTCAAGTAATCCAATATATCCCAAACTGCGTGAAGCCATGCATTATTCTTCATTTATAAGCTTTTACTCCATGAGCACCAATGATAAGTTCAGAATGGTCATTTTAACTGGCCGATAAACTTGACATGGCTTCACTAAATCATTCACAACTTTTGATTTAAAGCTCCGAAACACACGACTCCAATGTCCACGTTAACCTAGCTAAATTTTATATAGTGTAACAAAATTTGAGACAGAAATATATATAACAAAGCGTCCAAGTAATCCAATCTATCAATAACTATGTAATGCCATGCATTATGCTTCATTTCTAAGCCTTTACTAAATGAGCACCAATGATCAGTTTAAAATGATTACTTTAACAGTCCGATAAACTTGACATGTCCGCACTGAATCGTCCGTAACTTTTGATTTGGAGCTCAGAATGACACGAATCCAATGCCCACGTTAATCTAGTTCAATTTTTTATATTGTGACAAAATCTGAGACAGACCTAGATACGACAAAGCGCCCAAATAATCCAATCTATCCCAAACAGCATGATGCCATAGATTATGCTTCATTTATAAGCCTTTAACCAATGAGTAGCAATGATCAGTTTAGAATGATCATTTTGACTGGATGATCATCTTGACATGTCTGCACTAAATCGTCCATAACTTTTGATTTATAGCTTAGAATGACACGAATCCAATGCCCACGTTAACCTAGTTAAATTTTCTACATTGAGGCAAAATTTGAGACAAAACTAGATACGACAATGCGTTCAAGTTATCCAAGTTATCCAAAAACGTGTGATGTCATGCATTATGCTTCATTTATAAGCATTTACTCAATGAGCACCAATGATCAGTTTACAATGATCATATCAACTGGTTGATCAACTTGACATGTTTGTACTAAATCGTCCGTAACTTTTTATTTAGAGCTCAGAATGAGACGAATCTAGTGCCCACATTTAGCTAGCTCAATTTTCTATATTGTGATAGAATTTTAAAAATAAATAGATACCACAAAACGTCCAAGTAATCCAATCTATCCCAAACTGCGTGAAGCCATGCATTATTCTTCATTTATAAGCTTTTACTCCATGAGCACCAATGATAAGTTTAGAATGATCATTTTAACCGGCCGATAAACTTGACATGGCTGCAATAAACCGTTCGAAACTTTTGATTTAGAGCTCCGAAACACACGAATCCAATGCCCACGTTAACATAGCTAAATTTGCTATATTGTAACAAAATTTGAGACAAAAATATATATGACAAAGCGTCCAAGTAATCCAATCTATCCATTACTATGTAATGCCATGCAGTATGCTTCATTTCTAAGCCTTTACTAAATGAGCACCAATGATCAGTTTAAAATGATCACGTTCACATGCCGATCAACTTGACATGTCTACACTAAATCGTCCGTTACTTTTGATTTAGATCTCAGAATGACATGAATCAAATGCCTACGTTAAGCTATTTCAATTTTCTATGTTGTGAAAAATTTTGAGACAGAACTAGATATGACAAAGCGTCCAAATAATCCAATATATCCCAAACATAGTGATGCCATAGATTATGCTTCATTTATAAGCTTTTACTCAATGAGTACTAATGATCAGTTTTGAATAATCATATTAACTGGTCATTCCAGTTCACATGTCCGCACTAAATCAGCCATAAATTTCTATTTAGAGCTCAAAATGACACAAATCTAATGACCACGTTAAACTAGGTAAATTTTCTATAGTTCTACAATATTTAAGACTAAATTTGCTTCAAAAATTCCTCCAAGTAATCAATTATATCCAAAACTGTGTAATGTAATACATTATGCTTCATTTATAAGCCTTGACTCAATAAGTACCAATAATCTGTTTTGAATAATCATATTAACTGGTCGATCCACTTGACATGTCGCGCACTAAATTGTTATTAAATTTTGATTTAGAGTTCAGAATGACACGAATCCTATGTCCAACGTTAAGCTAGCTCAATTTTCTATATTTTGACAAAAGTTAAGACTAAATTTGCTTCGAAAGTCCTCCAAGTAACCAAATCTATCCAAAACTGTGTGATGTCATGCATTATCCTTCATTTATAAGCATTTACTCAATGAGCACCAATTATCAGTTTAAAATGATCATTCTAAATAGTCGATCAACTTGACATATCTGCACTAAATCGTCCGTAACTTTTGATTAATAGCTCATAATGACACAAATCCAATGCCCACGTTAAGCTAGCTCAGTTTTCTATACTGTGACAAAATTTAAAACATATATAGATACGACAAAGCATTCAAGTAATCCAATCTATCCCAAACTGCGAGATGCCATGCATTGCTATACTCAATAAGCATCAATGATCAGTTTAGAGTGATCATTTTAACTGGCTGAGCAACTTGTCATGTATGCACTAAATCGTCCGTAACTTTTAATTTATATCTTACAATGACATGAATCCAATGCACACGTTAAACTAGTTCAATTTTCTATATTGTGACAAAATTTGAGACAAAACTAGATACGACAAAGCGTTCAAGTATTATAATTTATCCCAAACTACGTGATGCAATGCATTTTGCTTCATTTATAAGCCTTCACTTAATCAACACCAATGATCAGTTTAGAATAATCATATTATCTGGCAAATCAACTTGAAATTTCCAAACTAAATCGTCCATAACTTTTGATTTATAGCTCAAAATTACACGAATCCAATGCCCACGTTAAGCTAGTTCAATTTTCTGTATTGTTTAAAAATTGAGACCGAAATAGATTCGACAAAGCGTCCAAGTAATCCAATCTATCTCAAACAGTGTGATGCCATGCATTATGATTCATTGATAAACCTTTACTTAATGAGGACCAATGATCAATTTAGAATGATCATTGTAACAGGCCTATCAAAATGACATGGCTACACTAAATCGTCCGTACATTTTGATTTATAGCTCAGAATGACACGAATCCAATGCTCATGTTAAACTAGTTCAATTTTCTATGCTGTGAAAAAATTTGAGACAGACCTAGATATGAAAAGGCGTCGAAGTAATCCAATCTATCCTAAGCCGCGTGATGACATAGATTATGCTTCATTTATAAGCGTCTACTAAATGAGTACCAATGATAAGTTTAGAATAGTAATATTAGCTGGTTGATCCACTTGACATTTACGTACTAAATCATCTGTAAATTTTGATTAGAACTCCGAATGACAAGAATCCAATGCCCACGCTTTAGCTCAATTTTCAATATTTTGACAAAATTTGATACAAAATTAGATATGACAAAGCATTCAAGTAATCCAATCTATCCAAAACTGCGAGATGCCATGCATTATGTTTCATTTATAAACCTTTACACAATGAGTACCAACGATCAGTTTAGAGTGATCATTTTAACTGGGCGATCAACTTAACATTGCAATAAATCGTCCGTAACTTTTGATTTATAGCTTAGAATGACACGAATCCAATGCCCACGTTAAACTAGTTCAATTTCTTATTTTATAAGAAAATTTGAGACAAAACTAGGTTCAACAAAGCATCCAAGAATTCCAATCTATCTCAAACTGCTGATGCCATGCATTATGCTTCATTTATAATCCTTCACTCAATGAGCACCAATGATCAGTTTAGAATAATCATATTAACTAGCGGATCAACTTGACATGTCCGAACTAAATTGTCCGTAACTTTTGATTTATAGCTCAAAATGACACGAATCCAATGGCCACGTTAAGTTAGCTCAATTTTCTATATTGAGAAAATTTTGAGACAAAAATTGATACGACAAAGCGTCCACGTAATCCTATCTATCCCAAACTGCGTGATGTCATGCATTATGCTTCATTGATAAAGCTTTACTCAATGAGCAACAAGGATCAGTTTAGAATGATTGTTTTAACTGCCCAATCAACTTGACATGCTTGCACTAAATCGTCCGGAACTTTTGATTTATAGCTCAGAATGACACGAATCCAATGCCCACGTTAAGCTAGTTCAATTTTCTATATTGTGACAAAATTTGAGACAGAACTAGATACGACAAAGCGTCCATGTAATCCAATATATCCCAAACTGCGTGATGCCATGGATTATGCTTCATTTATATATAAGCCTTTGCTTAATGAGCACCCACGATCAGTTTAGAATGATCACTTTAACTAGAAGATCAACTTGATATGTCTGCACTAAATCGTCCATAACTTTTGTTTTATAGCTCAGAACGACACGAACCCAATGCCCATGTTAAGCTAGTTCAATTTTCTATCTTGTGACAAAATTTAAGACAGAACTAGAAACGACAATGCCTCTAAGTAATTCAATCTATCCCAAACTGAGTGATGCCATGCATTCTTCTTTATTTATAAGCCTTTACTCAATGAGCACCAATGATTAGTTTAAAATGATCACTTTAACTGGCCGATCAACTTGACATGTCCGCACTAAAGGGTTCGTAACTTTTGATTTAGTGACAGAATGACACGAATCCAATGCCGACGTTAAGCTATTTCAATTTTCTATATTGTGACAAAATTTGAGGCAAAACTAGATATGACAAAGCATTCAAATAATCCAATCTATCCAAACAGCGTGATGCTATAGATTATGCTTCATTTATAAGCCTTTACTGAATGAGTACCAAAGATCAGTTTTGAATAATCATATTAACTTGTCGATCCACTTGACATGTCCGCAATAAATCGTTCGTAAATTGTGATTTAAAGCTCAGAATGACATGAATCCAATGCCCACGTTAAGCTAGCTCAATTTTATATATTTTGATAAAATTTTAGACTAAATTTGCTTTGAAAAGTCCTCCAAGTAATCAAATCTATCTAAAACTGTGTGATGTTATGCATTATGCTTAATTTATAAGCCTTTACTCAATAATCACCAATGAACGGTTTTGAATAATCATATTAATTGGTCGATCCACTTGACATGTCCGCACTAAATCGTCCTTAAATTTTGATTTAGAGCTCAGAATGACACAATTCCAATGACCAAGTTAAGCTAGCTCAATTTTCTATATTTTGACAAAATTTAAGACTAAATTTGCTTCTAAAAGTCCTCCAAGTAATAAAATCTATCCAAACTGTGTGATGTCATGCAGTATGCTTCATTTATAAGCCTTTTGTCAATGAGCACCAATGATCAGTTTAAAATGATCATTCTAACTTGCTGATCAACCTGACATACCTGCACTAAATCGTCCGTAACTATATTTATAGCTCATAATGACACAAATCCAATGCCCAAGTTAAGCTAGCTCAGTTTTCTATATTGTGACAAAATTTAAGATAGAAGTAGATACGACAATGCATCAAAGTAATCCAATATATCCCAAACTGCAAAATGCCATGCATTCCTTTACTCAATAAGCACTAATGATCAGTTTACAATGATCATTTTAACTGGCCGATCAACTTGACATTTTATCACTAAATCGTCCGTAACTTTTGATTTATAGCTTAGAATGACACGAATCCAATGCCCACATTAAACTAGTTCAATTTTCTACATTATAACAAAATTTGAGATAAAACTAGATACGACAAAGCGTACAAGTATTACAATCTATCCCAAACTTATGATGCCATGCATTATACTTTATTTATAAGCATTCACTCAATGAGCACCAATGATCAGTTTAGAATAATCATATTAACTGGCCGATCAACTTGACCTATCCACACTAAATCGTCTATAACTTTTGATTTATAGCTCAAAATGACATGAATCCAATGCCCACAATAAGCTAGCTCAATTTTTGAAATTGAGAAAACATTGAGACAGAAATAGATAAGAGAAAGCGTCCAAATAATCCAATCTATCCTAAACTGCGTGATGCCATGCATTATACTTCATTGATAAATCTTTTCTCAATGAGCACCAATGATCAGTTTAGAATGACCGTTTTAAATGGCCGATCAACTTGACATGGCTACACTAAATCGTCCGTAACTTTTGATTTATAGCTCAAAATGACGCGAATCCCATGCCCATGTTAAGTTAGTTCAATTGTCTATATTGTGAAAAAATTTGAGACAGAATTAGATAAGAAAAAGCGTCCAAGTAATCCAATATATCTCAACCCGTGCGATGCCATAGATTATGCTTCATATATAAGCGTTTACTAAATGAGTATCAATGATCAGTTTAGAATAGTATTATTAACTGGTCGATCCACTTGAGATCTATGCACTAAATCATCCGTAAATTTTAATTTAGAGCTCAGAATTAAACGAATCCAATGCCAAGGATTTAGCTTAATATTCAATACTTTGACAAAATTTAAGACATAACTAGATCTGACAAGGCGTCCAATTAATCCAGTCTGTCCAAAACTGCGATATGCCTTGCATTGTTTTTCATTTATAATCCTTTACACAATAACTACCAACGATCAATTCAGAGTGATCATTTTAACTGGTCGATCAACTTGACATTTCTGCACTAAATCATTCGTAACTTTTGATTTATACCTTTGAATGTCACGAATCCAATGCCCACGTTAAACTAGTTCGATTTTCTATTTTATGACAAAATTTGAGACAAAACTAGATACAACAAAGCGTCGAAGTTTTCCAATATATCTCAAACTGTGTGATGCCATGTATTATGCTTCATTTATAAGCCTTCACTCAATGAGCACCAATGATCAGTTTAGAATGATCATTTTAACTGGCCGATCAACTTGTCATCTCTTCATTAAATCGTCTATAACTTTTTATTTATAGCTCAGAATGACACGAATCCAATGCCCACATTTAGCTAGCTCAATTTTCTATATTTTAACAAAATTTGAGACACAAATAAAGACGACAAAGCATCCAAGTAATCCCAACTATCCCAAACTGCATGATGCCATGCTTTATTTTTAATTTTGTAAGATTTTACTTAATGAGCACCAATGATCAGCTTAAAATGATCATTTTAACGGGCCGATCAACTTGACATGTCTGCACTAAATTGTCCATAACTTTTGATTTATAGCTCGGAATGACACGAATCCAATGCCCACATTAAGCTAGTTCAATTTTCTATATTGTGACCAAATTTGTAACAGAACTAGATACGACAAAGCATCCAGGAAATCCAATATAACTCAAACTGCATAATGCATATTCATTTATAAGCCTTTACTCAATTAGCACAATGATCTGTTTAGAATGATTACTTTAACTGGCCGATCAGCTTCACATGTCCGCACTAAATTGTATGTATCTTTTGACATAGAGCTTAGAATGACACGAATCCAATACCCATGTTAAACTAGTTCAATTTTCTATATTGTGACAAAATTTGAGTTAGAAATAGAGTTAAAGCATCCAAGTAATCTAATCTATCCAAACTACTTGTTGCCATGCTCTATACTTAATTAATAAGGCTTTACTTAATGAGTACCAATGATCTATTTAGAATGATCGCTTTAACTGGCCACTCAACTTCACATGTGGACACTAAATCATCTGTAACTTTTGATTTAAAGATCAGAATGACACGAATCCAATGCCCTCGTTAAGCTAGCTCAATTTTCTAAATTTTTACAAAAATTTGAGATAGAAATGGAGACGGAAAAGCGTCCAAGTAATCCAATCTAACTCAATTTTCTATATTATGACAAAAAAATTGAGACCAATGATCTGTTTAGAATGATAACTTTAATTGGCCCCTCAACATGACATGTCCGCACTAAATTTTCTGCAATTTTTTATTTAGAGCTCCGAATGAGACGAATCCAATGCTTTTTTATATTTTTAAGCTAGCTCAATTTTTTATATTTTTACAAAAATTTGAGGCAGAAATGGAGACGGCAAAGCGACCAAGTAATCCAATCTATCCCAAACTGCGTGATGCCATGCATTATGCTTCATTTATAAGCCTTTACTAAATGAGCACAATGATCAGTTTTGAATAATCATATTAACAAGCCGATCAACTTGACATGTCCGCACAAAATCGTCCGTAAGTTTTGATTTAAACACACGAATCCAATGCCCACGTTAAGCTAGCTCAGTTTTCTATACTTTTACAAAATTTGAGACTGAAATAAAGATGACAAAGTGTCCAAGTAATCCAATCTATCCCACACTGCATGATCCCATGCTTTATGCTTCATTTATAAGCTTTTACTTAATAAGCACCAATTATCAGTTTAGCATGATCATTTTAACTCGCCGATCAACTTGACATGTCCGCACTAAATCGTCTGTAACTTTTGATTGAAATCTCATAAACACACGAATCCAATGCCCACGTTAAGTTAGCTCAATTTTCTATAGTGTAACAAAATCTGAGACAGAAATAGATATGACCAAGCGTCCAAGTAATCCAATCTATCAAAATCTGTGTGATGCCATGCATTATGCTTCATTTATAAGCCTTTACTCAAGTAGCACCAATGATCAGTTTAAAATGGTCACTTTAACTGCCCGATCAACTTAACATATCCGAAATAAATCGGCAATAACTGTTGATTTAGAGCCCATAATGATAGGAATCCAATGCCCACATTAAGCTAGATCAATTTTTTTTTTTTTACATAATCTGAGACAGAAATAGAGACGACAAAGCGTCCAAGTAATCTCAAGTATCCAAAACTGCATGATGCCATGTTTTATGCTTCATTTATAAGCCTTTACTTAATGAGCACCAATGATCAGTTTAGAATGATCATTTTAACTCGCCGATCAACTTGACATGTCCGCACTAAATCTTCCGTAACTTTGTATTTAGAGCTCAGAAACACATGAATCCAATGCCCACGTTAAGGTAGCTAAATTTTCTATAGTGTAACAAAATGTGATGCCATGCATCGTCCAAGTTATCCAATCTACCCATAACTCTGTGATGCCATCTATTTTGCTTCACTTATAAGCCTTTACGCAATGATCACCAATGATCAGTTTAGAATAGTAATATTAACTGGTCGATCCACTTGAGATCTATGCACTAAATCATCCGTAAATTTTAATTTAGAGCTCAGAATTAAACGAATCCAACGCCCAGGATTTAGCTTAATATTCAATACTTTGACAAAATTTAAGACATAACTTGATCTGACAAGGCGTCCAATTAATCCAATCTGTCCAAAATTGCGATATGCCCTGCATTGTTTTTCATTTATAATCCTTTACACAGTAACTACCAACGATCAATTTAGAGTGATCATTTTAACTGGTCGATCAATTTGACGTTTCTGCACTAAATCAATCGTAACTTTTGATTTATATGTTTGAATGTCACGAATCCAATGCCCACGTTAAACTAGTTCGATTTTCTATTTTATGACAAAATTTGAGACAAAACTAGATACAACAAAGCGTCAAAGTTTTCCAATATATCTCAAACTGTGTAATGCCATGTATTATGCTTCATTTATAAGCCTTCACTCAATGAGCACCAATGATCAGTTTAGAATGATCATTTTAACTGGCCGATCAACTTGTCATCTCTTCATTAAATAGTCCATAACTTTTGATTTATAGCTCAGAATGACACGACTCTAATGCCCACATTTAGCTAGCTCAATTTTCTATATTTTAACAATATTTGAGACATAAATAAAGACGACAAAGCATCCAAGTAATCCCAACTATCCCAAAATGCATGATGCCATGCTTTATTTTTAATTTTGTAAGCTTTTACTTAATGAGCACCAATGATCAGCTTAAAATGATCATTTTACCGGGCCGATCAACTTGACATGCCTGCACTAAATTGTCCATAACTTTTGATTTATAGCTTGGAATGACACGAATCCAATGCCCACATTAAGCTAGTTCTATTTTCTATATTGTGACAAAATTTGTAACAGAACTAGATACGACAAAGCGTCCAGGAAATCCAATATAACTCAAACTGCATAATGCCATGCATTATGCTTCATTTATAAGCCTTTACTCAATTAGCACCAATGATCAGTTTAGAATGATTACTTTAATTGGCCGATCAGCTTCACATGTCCGCACTAAATTGTATGTATCTTTTGACATAGAGCTCAGAATGACACGAATCCAATGCCCATGTTAAACTAGTTCAATTTTCTATATTGTGACAAAATTTGAGTTAGAAATAGAGTTAAAGCATCCAAGTAATCCAATCTATCCAAACTACTTGTTGCCATGCTCTATGCTTAATTTATAAGGCTTTACTTAATGAGTACCAATGA